>CM036658.1:80195456-80582956 GCA_020746105.1 Trogon surrucura | reverse complement strand
CTCTCCTCTCTTCTCTTTTTCCTTCATCTTCTTATCTTTTGTCTTTCATTTCTTTCTTTTTTTTCCCTTGCTTCCCCCCCCCCCCCCCCCAATATGTTTTGTAAATGAACTGTATTTTTTGTCTTAACTGTCGGGGGGAATCTTATCTTAATGTATCAGTCTGCAATGGCAGTCACTTCTTCAGTTTGTCTGCATTTGTTGGTGCTGTTACTGCAATATTTCCAAGAGACATATCAGAACCCCACTGTGCTTCATGATGTACAACTATTGAATCAAAATATGGCCCTTGAAATATGAGGCAAGAGAATACAGAGAGGGGAGCACAAAAAGGAGACAAAAACCCCCAAATCAAATCGAAAAGAACCATGCACAACTTTAGGTGGTTGATATAACAGACTGCAGTCTGATTTAACTCTCATGGAAATTCATTCCCACTATAATGTAAAGGACTAAGTTCTAAGGGAAACGCTGCACAGTATGATAAATGCAAATCAAAATGTTGCTTGTGATTAACAAATACTTTGGCTACACTTCATGGGTGACATTCCTGCAAAGAATGGATTGGTGTGGCACTAGTGGGACAGCACCCATTTGTGCCTCAGTCAGATCTGGCTGTCAGGTGTTTCTATTAGAACATACATTAACCTTGTGGCATGCTATTTAGTTCAAACTTGGTGTTTGACAGTCAGAGTTGTGTTGCCAGTGAATCACATAAATTTGATTCTCAGTGAGTACAAATAACTATTTGCACCACTACCACAGTGAGCTATAAGATATATTTGCACCAATCCATATCTAGTCTGACTTGCCTTCCTTCACCATGGGCTTGATTTTCCTTTTCTGCTTTGTTCTGATATTAAAAAGGATTCAGAGAAAAACTTCTGCGTTAAACGTAAAAAGCAAAAGAACGTCTTACAATGGATTCTGTGCTGATGTCTTTTAAGTCTTACTGGAAAAAGAAAAGAAAAGAAAAGAATATTTCTGGGCCTTTCCTCATTTCATTTTTCTCTTTCCTTGGTTTTCTTTTGCTAGGAGTATCAGCCTAAACCAGTGACAGTACTTTGCTTCCAGGGGCCAGAAGGGTTAAATTTCTTCCACTTTGCCCGGTCTCTCTTGAAGCTGGAGTTACACTCATCAAGGATCTAGGGTGGGGAGGGATGGATTTCTTAAGACAGCCTGAGGGCTCCAACAGCAGCCTTTGCTTTCAATCAATGTCGAGAGGCACGGGTGGAAATTCATTCAGCAAACAGTCGGAGGTCTTCGCCTGTCCATACAGCCGCCTGGCACACAATCCCAAGCACAAACTGGTGGCATCTCAGCTGGAAGTCTGACATTTTGCCGAACCACCGTTTGCTTGAGAACTGATAATTAAACACTCCTTCTCCTTTTAAAAAAAATAATAAAAAGGTAGATAAAAAAAAAAAAAAGGTAAAAATAAGTCAACTCTGCTGTTAACCTTGTAGGATTCCTTTTGTCAAGGTCTCAATAGATGCCAAAATGCATTCTGTTCAGGATCGGTCCTGGCTGTACAATTGCCTTTTCTGTTACCTGAGCGTATTATTCTGACTGTTTTCATTTTATGTGCCTCTGGGATGCTGTGCTGCTCTGGCAGAGAGATCTCAGCACTGGCAGAGTTCATGAACTCACTCTTGCAAGCTGATCTTTGCCCTGTGTGTTTCTAAATATTTTGGTGTGTATGTAACATGACAGAATGTGTGCCTAAAAGACACAAAGAAAAAGAAACATCTCACATTCTCTCCTTCCTCCATGTCTCCCCCCTCCTCCAAGGCTGTCAAGGTTTATTATACTCAGAAGGCAACCAGGTGAGGCATAATATTTAACCAATATTGGGGGAAGGGAGCAGTTTTAATTAATTTCATTACACATTAACAAAGTCCAGCTCATGACTCAGTGGAAGTCTATACAGTCTTTTGCAGACAGATGGGAGCTTACCCTCTCTGTCCTCTGAGTTTCCTGAATGAGGTGGAGATACATTAACAGAGCTTATTAGTTGTTCTGCTTAAAGTATAACATGACTGTAAAGCAGTCAAGGAACCCACAGCTTGAAGTTGGCTTGGACTTGATGAATTCAAATTGAAGGAACTGTGTTTTTTCTACCCACAGAAAAAAAAAATAATAAAAATGTCTGAAAATTCTAAGCATATCTAGGGGTGTAAATAAGCAGTAGAGCATAAAAGCTCTAGAGAACTTTTATAAAGCACTAAAGAAACAGCCCCAGTGTCCTGTACAATCAGATGGCATCTGGTATCAGTCAGCTATGTTCAGAGGTGACATGAACTCCAGTTCTGACACAGAAAAGTAATTGAGCTTAGGTAGTAAAAGGACAGGGCACAACTGATATACTCCATAGCTTCATGTCAGGAAAGGAATAGATCTCAGCTAGAGCAGAGAATGGGAGAAGAGATTGGTGCCCTCTGAATACACCTCTCATCTTTGTCATACTGGACGTCCTTATGTAAAGGGGATCTTGGTTCACTGATTCCAGTCTTTGTTCTAAACCAGGTTTTTATTGTTGTTGTTTTTATTGGTTAGGTGGGTATTTTCTTCCTTTTTTTTTTTTTTCTTTCTGAATTTGTGCAAAAAGGAAAAAAAAAAAGGGTTAAAGACCTTTTTCCAGCAAGGTCACTTAGTAAGCAACAGGTCTTATACCTGTACTCCAAGTTTCTTAAAGGTGTCAGGTGAAAGCTAAGTCAATTTTTCTTTCTGGTGATAAGAAATTGTTATACAGTGCATATTCAGTTTACAAGAAGGAATTGTACTGACACTGCAGTGGGATGTAAGCAGAAACAAGAACAGCTTGAAATTTCTTGTAACTAGGCAGAGGGGCTGTCCTGGAAGTTTTGACAGAAAAGAGTTTTAAGGTGTGTGCTCTTCCTCTTTTATTTAAGAAAACATTTGGGGATAAATGAGCACTGAACTGAAATACCTGATACTGTTCCAACATCTCACCTAACACTCCTCTATTTCTTCAACATCTTTTATTGCTGGAACAAGCCGAAGGCCGGGCTAAATATTTCTGGAGCCCTGCACTCCCTCCATTAAACTCTCTCCACAAAAAACTTCATGGTCAAGCAGTCAAATCTCACGCCAGAAGTCATATTAAAATAAATAATTAAATCATAATATTAACTAAATTAAATGTTCCTTTCTTGCTGTCTTGGTTCTGGACTGGTAGAGAGAAAAAGAAGGGGCAAGTCTTCAGACCCACTCAACGCTGTGACCTCAGACTTCTGCAAAACCTCTGTTGTCCCTTTTCCAGATATCCAGAGGCGGCAGTCAAATTGTGGGAGTATTCATCCATACTGCTACTTTGGGGCTGAACTATATGGGTGGTGGTCTTCACTTTTCTGGGTAGGAAGTTTCTCCTTTTTGCTTCTCCACTTGGCAGATCAAGCAAGAGGCATTGAAGAGACAGTGCTTCAGGGCAATGTGTCTGAGGGTCGGTGCCTCCTGGGTCAGCAAACTTGTGCACATAACATTTTCCAGAGCAGTGCCCTGAGGTGTTACCTACTCAGCAGTCAAATCCCTTCCCCCATAGTTCTTCAGCACTGTGATCTGCTCCCTCATCCATTATTTTGGAGACCTGGAACTTTCCAATAAGGTAAAAAGGGGATAATGAGGATGAATGAATAAAGCCAAAGGCACATCATCAAAGAGCAAAATTAAGAGGTACAGTGACCTAGAAATTGACCATCTCGATTATTTTTTTGTTTTAAACCAATATTGGATACCTTCCTTACATCACACGACACTAAGGGCAGTTGAATCCTTCCCCATCTCACCACCCTGTTATGCAACATTCTCTTGCCATCATTTTGTGCGCATCAGCCGGCTCTGCTGTTTGGTTTTCTTATACACCGCATTCCGTGTGATGCTGCCTTCAGAACAAACAAGAGCAGTGCACCAAGCCAAACATAACTTGTCAAGTAAGTACGACTACAATGTAAGGATCGAGTTGCTGGTGGAAGCCTTGTGCGCAGGCAGAAACAGAAGCAACAACCGGGTTTCCACGTGGAGAATTCATTAAGAACACCTTAACAAAAAGACAATACTGTTGTTGACTTTTAGATCCCAGCTACTGCACATTTTGGTTGGCCTTAAAACTCCCTGGAACGAGACAAGGAGAGGGTTATATTTATATAGACATTCCTCTCAGTCCCCGCACCTCTTCCAGGCAAATGCTTCCAGCAGGTAGCTGTCTCTTTGGATCTTAACATTCACATACCCTCATTTTTGTTGTCAGCTAGGGCCTCTAGCAACCTGCCTCTGGTGATAACCTTGTCAGTTCTCCCTTGATAAGATGGAAGGGCTGTTTCTTGCATAAGAGCTACAGTGACTTCCCCCAACTTTGTGGGAAATGCCGCTGGTGACGCACAAGTGGCATCCACTTCTCTCCTGCTAAATATGTCTGTGCTAGAATCTTGGTCTTTGAAGACACACCATTTTCTAGACAAAGGATTGAATAATTACTTACGTTAGCAGAGGTTTTATGCTTCTGGCAAAAACAGAAAGGAATTAGACCCGTGACAAGCCTCTAGTAGTTCCATCTGGATGCAAAACTGACTTGAGGTCTTTGCAACATATTCCATATCTCTCAGCATGGAGGCTGTCTTTCTTTCTCCCTTTCCAAAAGCCAATGAAGGTTCACATGAGTATTTGAATGAGTTTTCATCAGATGTTGTGCAATGGGTTCCTATCGGATATTGACCGTACATTTGCAGGGATATGGATTCAATTAACATGACAGATCATTTGCAACCTTAATAGATACGATTCTAGAAGGCCCCTTATCATTAAGTGGAAGCTGAATTGTCTCAATACTGGGGCAACCCCAAAACATATCACTAGTTTTTTGGGTTGGTGTTTTGTTTTGTTTTGTTTTTAAAAAAAAAAGGGTCTTTAGTTATTATTTCTTTTCCTTTTACTTTTGGAAAAGACACATCGCTTTGAATTCCACACAACCCCACAGCCTTGGGGAAACATCTTCAAATGGATATATTCAGTTTTAAATCAAAACTACATAACAAAAATGTTTATTGATATTGTCAGAAATGCTACTTCTTAGGAAAGTACAGTATTAATAAAATTATTGTTTCTCATTTGACTCTTTTTAGATGGAAAGCCTTCATATTAATGTTAATGTGGTAAAGAAAGTAACATTTATGTACCATTCACCTTGATGATATAAAAAAGAGTAAAAGTAAAACTTCATAAAGTAAGGCTCCAACTGCAGAAACAGACACATTCTGTCATTGGTGGTCAAAAGAATAAATATATTTTTCAATGTAAAATCACAATCTTAAATTTCTTGTCATGACTACACTAATTTCTTGGGAAATTCCATATTTATTAGATAAAAAATCCATAACCTTCATCTGTATGCAGTCCTCTTCATCCACTTCTGCACAAACCTGCTACAGTAACCATGCTCTGGGCTTTGTGGGTCAATATTTGTCACAGTCCTTCTTAGAGCAGGCTTCAAGTCAGAGCTGGGTTAAACAGCATTACTCACTGTGCTCCAACTCTGTGAAATAATCAAGACAGAATAAACATCTCTTCTTACTCAAAAAAAGTGTTTAAACTTGGCTTATAGTTTTCTAGGTGCCCAAGACTCTTTAAACTAAAGGCACTTCAGTGGGGTTTTTTCGAACATAAGTATAAGCTTAGGTACTTCATTGAATAGGCAGTGCAAAAGAATTGCCGTCACAACGTAAGGCTTTGTGGAAACATTAAACATTTTGAGAACAAATTGTAGGTCAGTCATGGGGATTAAAGGCTTTTTTAGAGATTATTACTTTTCTCTGTGTTTATTTATTTTTGTCATTTTTCTGAAAGCTGAAACTAACTAGAGATCATTTAGGCTTCCAGGCCTGGGGGGAAAGATTCATAGGATATCCCTTTCAAAATATTAAGAGCAAAATTGCACGAAATCGTTTTAATGCAAGGGAAAAGTGATCATTTTGAGGGAAAGTAGTGTTGAATGTTGAAAATTATAACAATATTCATTATTCTGTTGGGTTTCAGAATAAGTAGCCCCTTTCCACACATTTGCCATTAAAAAAAGATATAACCATGTTGTTTGTTCTTTAATTAGTTTTCTAAATACATAACAAACTAAATAGAATAAATCAAAATAACCTTTAAATTCCCAGAATTACAGCCTATTTAGATGGCCATAATAAGGTAATAATAACCCAAGCTAATAGCAGTTCTACTTTCCGTACTCTATGACTCACCATGTAATATGTGACATTACTAATTTCAGTATGATTACAAAATATTCCCATAGTTCATGCTTAATAAAGTATTGATGTTGTAATTAATACAGATTTGTCAGTAAAGACACAAAGAAAACCAGTCTCATTTAATGTGGGTTGACAAAATCCTAAAATAAATAAATAAAAAACCCCACACACCACTTTACAGCTTAACCCACACCGAGAGAAGGAAATACAAGCAAAAAAAATAATTATTTAGTTTAATTTAAGGTGTACTTAATCTGAATTAGAGGAGATAAAGGGGAAGAAATTATATACATGGCAAGGATCTGCTATTACTGCATTTCTAGAATGAAAACAAATATTTACTACTCCTGCTGAGTGCTGGTGGTTGACACCATACAATCAATCATTTTGCTGGTATGAATCCAGTAAAATTTAGTTTACTTCTCTAGACTTGTATAATCTACTCATGAGCAGAATTTGATGCAGTGGTATCTGATATGATATGGTTACTTACTCTACTCACTATCTGGAAAACCATAACAGTTCTGTACTCTGTGTTAATCCTGGGTTTGCCTGGCCCTTAATCTAACTAGTTTCGTTACATGCTTTAGCTACAGCACACACATCTCTATGCTGAAATACAGCAGGGACCAAAATCTCTGGAAAATTATGTTTTCAGTTGCTAGATCTCAGCTCAGCACTGTTGCTTACTGTAAAAGCTTTTCTCTCTCCTGCCCCATTCTAATTTGAAGACAAACAAGTTAATGCAAAGCACAGATGGTTTGAGATAACTTGCTTGACTTTGCTCTGGATCAGAAGATAAATGAGCGCACATCCATTTACCAGTGCAGAAAAAAGTAGTCATTGTACTGACTGTCAGCTCTTACTTCCCCAAATTTCTGCCTGTTCCATTGACATTTAATTGATCAGAGAGCAAAAGCTCCTCTGGAGGAGCTGAGTTTCTCGCAATACCCTTATCCCTGGAGTATTCTATGGGTATTAACAGACGTTGCCTAGCCAAGGGTGAGGAGCTTAGCTACCTTCCAAACTCAGGTCTGGTACAACTAAGACTTTAAACATCTCTTACTTTACTAAGAGCATTTGTAGTCATGTGTGTAAAGACCAAATCATGTGAACAAGGAGGAGTAAGGAATGATCCCACGTTAGCTCACCTGGGACAACTCACGTGTATTTAGCCTGTACTGAATATGAGGCAATACTCACTAATCTTTAAAAAGATAGAGAGCTTACTCTACTTACCTTATATTCATCCTGGACTAAGAGTGTCTACATGGATTTGTTACCGCAGTTTAGCTCACGTTTTAACTAATTACATAAATAAATGATTTGTGCACCTGGCACACTAGGCCAGATGTTGTTCATATGCATAATAAAGAATCCTGTCTTGCCTGCAGAACTTGCTGTTTAAGCAAACAAAGTGAAGAGTAGCTGTTATTCTCTGTTTTGCAACAGGGGGAACAGAGATGCCATATGACTGGGAAACTGACTTGTCTCAAATAACACAACTAATCTGTGGGAAGATGCAGGATGGAACATAGATATCAAATGAATTAGCTGTGAAATCAACTTTTGGATTAATAGGTAGCTTTTCCCACTAGAGTAACTGCCTGTAGTTTTTTCCTCTCACGTGTATCCCCAAGTTCATGGAAAGATTTTAATTCTGATGCCTCATAACAGTCCTCTTTGAGATTCATTATTTGAACTCAGGCTGGGGCCATAGCATTCATTGCAGTTCATGGACCCTCTCTTGCAAATTGTGGGACTTGTGTACTGCTAACATGATCATATGTTCTCTGCAAAGATCACCAGCTAAGCCGTTTCCAGTAAGGACAATCCACAAAGCTTGATTTATAGCCCTTTGTGCTCACTACTGTACAAGATCCCCAGTTTATAAAACAATCTGTGCATAAATGTGATTTTTATTTATACTCGTGTAGCTCACTAATTAAGCAGAAAAGGTATAGGAGTTATCAGGAATGCCCAGTTGCCAAGCATGTGTCATGTGACCTAGATTTTTTACTTACGGCAGTTTGAATCTTCATAATGTTTTGAAATAAAAATAAAAATAAACAAAAAAAATCTTCCACCAAGGTTTAAAAGCAATACCAGGAGATATTTGGCGATACTGTGCCAGTTAGCTTTGAACTTCAGGGAAATTCTTTGGATTGGCATTGGGCATGTGATGGATTTAAAAGAAAAAATGAGAAATGTGGAAAGACATTTATTTTTCTCCCTCTCTCACCCCAACGCCACTCTTTTATTTCATCCCACAGATGAAGATTTTCTAGTAAATATGCACATGTATACAATACAGGCCAGGCTGCATGTTATCTTAAACTTGCCACTCCTTCAAAGACTACAAATAAAGGCATGTTCAAACCCCCTAATACAAATATCCCCTAGGTAATGTCATGAAAATTGCTGCTATCCTACTCAAAGAACACTGAAGCAAGTCTTAAGAAGGACTGTCTTTTCAAAGGATGTTTTGGGGTTTTATTTTACTTCCTTAACTGAAAGTCTGTTTGCATATATGAACCTGTACCGAAGAATTATATCCAGTAGAATAAAGATAAGAGGGGAATTAAATGGAGGGAGACAATGTTAGGGATCCGTTTGACCACTTGAACATCCATAAATCCGTGGGCCCTCATGGGATGCACCCACGGGTGCTGAGGGGGCAGGCAGGAGTCATTGCTAGGCCACTCTCCATCATCTTTGGTAAGTTATGGGGAACAGGTGAGGTGCCTGAAGACTGGAGGAAAAGGAATGTCACTCCAGTCTGTAAGAAGGGCAGGAAGGATGACTCGGGTAACTACAGACCGGTCAACCTCACCTCCATCCCTGGAAAGGTGATGGAACATCTTATCCTTGACCCTATCTCTAGGTATATCAAGGATAAGAAAGTTATTAGGAGCAGTCAGCATGGTTTTGCCAAGGGGAAGTCACGTTTGACCAGCTTGATAGCCTTTTATGAAGACATAACCAGGTGGATGGATGGTGGCCTTGCAGTGGATGTGGTCTATCTGGATATCAGCAAGGCCTTTGACACCGTCTCCCACAGCATCCTCATAGGTAAACTGAGGAAGTGTGGTCTGGATGACCAAGTAGTGAGGTGGGTCAGGAACTGGTTGAAGGGAAGAAGTCAGAGAGTTGTGGTCAATGGGGCAGAGTCCAGATGGCAGTCTGTATCTAGTGGGGTCCCTCAGGGGTCAGTGCTGGGACCAGTGCTTTTCAACATATTCATCACTGACTTGGATGTGAGATTAGAGAGTGCTGTCAGCAAGTTTGCTGACGACACAAAGCTGGGAGGAGTGGTTGACACACCAGAAGGCTGTGCTGCCATTCAGAGAGACTTAGACAGAGTGGAGGGCTGGACGGGGAGAAATCTGATCAAGTTCAACAAGGGCATGCATAGAGTCTTGCATCTGAGAAAGAATAACCCCATGTGCCAGTATAGGTTGGGGAATGCCCTGCTGGAGAGAAGTGTAGGGGAAAGGGACTTGGTGTTTCTAGTGGACAGCAGGATGACCATGAGCCAGCAATGTGCCCTCGTGGCCAAGAAGGCCAATGGCATCCTGGGGTGTGTTAGAAGGGGAGTAGCAAGTAGGTCAGGAGAGGTCCTCCTGCCCCTCTACTCTGCCCTGGTGAGGCCACATTTGGAATATTGTGTCCAATTCTGAGCCCCTCAGCTCAAGAGAGACAGGGAACTGCTGTAGAGAGTCTAGTACAGAGCCACGAAGATGAGGGAGAGAGTGGAACATCTCCCTTCTGAGGAAAGGCTGAAGGAGCTGGGTCTCTTTAGCTTGGTGAAGAGGAGGCTGAGGGGTGGTCTCATGAATTGTTATAAATATATCAAAGAGGAGTGCCAGGAGGATGATGCCAGGCTCTTTTCCTGTCCAATGACAGGACAAGGGGCAATGGGCAATGGGTTCAAGTTGGAACATAGGAGGTTCCACAAAAACATTAGGAAAAACTTTTTCACAGTGAGGGTGACAGAGCACTGGAACAGGCTGCCCAGGGAGGTTGTGGAGTCTCCTTCTCCGGAGACATTCAAAATCTGCCTGGACACATTCCTTTGTGACCTACTGTAGGTGATTCCGCTCTGGCGGCGAGGCTGGACTACATGATCTTTTCAGGCCCTTTCCAACCCTTGACATTCTGTGATTCTGTGATTCTGTGAACATGGCCTAGTGGATAAAGCAACAAATTAAGGGGATCAGGAGACTTAGATACTATTCCCAGCTCTTCCCCGCAGTGTGACTTTAGGCAAGTTTCTGAGTAAGCTTTCCCTCCCCACTCTATTTTCTATATATATGGTAGACTCTTCAGAGTAAGTACCATCCCTTGCTGTATGTTCATACAATCCCAGGTGCAAAGGGGCTCTGGTTTTGGTTGGAACATCTTACAAATAAGAACTGAAACAAAACTCTGCAGTCCACATGTTAGAGATAATGTTAATCTAGCTTTTTGCAAGCAGTGTGGCTGCAGATGTTCTGGATTATATGCAGTATCTAGATCATAGGAATAAATAAAACTATCCCTTGGCAACACAAGATTTAAGTGGCAGCAGTAGTTCCATTGCAATGCAGCACTGCAAAAATCTATCTCCTGGATAAAATGTCAATAAAGGCTTTAGTAAAAGTACATATGTTTTTATCTAGAGGTAAAATGCATATGAGTTCTAAGGAAAAAAAAAAAAATAAATGGAACATCATGGTGTTCAAAAACACAGTATATCTGAAAGACAGGAATAGGTTTCTTCTCAAGGCAAAAGTAGGAGAGAGGGAGACAACCAAGGTCCCTTCTGTTTAGCCCCTTCCCATACAGGGTTTTTTCCCGAGATAATGCAGGGGTAGCTGTGTTCACCCTTTTACATCATCCTTCTCTAAAGGAAATTGCTATAGCCAGACAGTGTGAAATTTTGTATTTTGTCCTCATAGAAAAGGGTGAAACTAATAATAATAAAAAAGATTAATCCTGGAAAGAGAGAACTATTTACATAACTCTAACATCCAACCCTACAAGGATAAGAGGTTAGACTGTTCTCGCACAGCATTTTAAGTTGAAATGTGAGAGTTTTCCTACATAGGACACAGTCGTGGATGTTCTCCCAGAGAAGTACAGAGGTTGAACTTCACGCTGGAGTACAGACAGAAAGTTAAGTAATCTTGAAATACTGTCTCAAGGATTTTTCTTTAATGCAGTCACTTCTCACATCTACTTGTGTCAACATTTTTAGTTTTAAATTAAAGGTTAAGACTACATGGTAATTTACGTACATATCTGAGCTTATTCTTAATTCAGAGTTTAATCACCATTGACACAGTAATTTTTGTCACCTCAATGAGAGTGGAGCACCTCAGCATAAGTTTTGGGACTCTGGTAGAGCATATCCTAGATTATATCAGACCCATGCATGCACCATGAACTCTGCTTAGAGTAGGCATGTGTGGATCTGGACATATGACAGCTGGACCCTACATCAAGCATCACCATCTTTGCTCTTCCCAGGAACAATATGGATTATTCAGTCCCAGGCTGTGAACTGGTGACAGCCAGCATGTGTCAGATAACAAAAGGATTTTGACAGCTGAATGTGTGGCTCAGTGCTAATGATGTAGGTAGACATAGCCCAATGGACTCAGGGACAGTTATAATATATTTACATTTGAACTCAGCCCTGGCTAATCATCAAGCACTTGATTCCCTTCCTAGATGGGTTTTTGCAGTCATTTTTGCAACTGATGAACACCTGTGGTGGGTGGACCACGGCCAGAAAGTAAGCACCCACACAGATTCTTGCTCACTCCTGCCTCCAACAGGATGGTGGAGAAAACAAGAGTAGCAAAAGGAAGATAACTCATGGATGAAGACAAGGAAAAAGTGGAAAACCCAAGTGATATAAAGGCAATTTCCATCTCTGACAATCACACTAATGGCCCACCAGTCTCCAAGAAACAGCTAACTTGACAGACAACCCCTCCTCACACATTCCAGTTCTTATTGCTCAGAGTGATGTTGTATGGTATGAAATATCCCTTTGGTTAATCTGGGTTGGTTGTCCCACATGTGTCCCTCCCAACTCTGTGCCCACCTCCAGCCCACTCACTGCAATGGAGCAGAGTGAGAAAAACAGAAAACCTTGACACAACGAACACTGTCCAGTAGCAGCGACATTGGTGTACTAACAACACTGTTTGTCACAAATCTGTAATGCAACACTACACAAGGTGGTGTGAAGAAAGTTATTTCCATCCCAGCCAGACTCAGTACCACTGATGAAGTTAAACTTCAGTGTGATATGTTTGCCCCCATCACCCATTCTCAGCCTGACCCTTTGAATACCTTAAAAAAAGGTAAAATACAGTCTTGTGACTAGGTCACAGCTAGTTTATTTTAATTGTTGAATTTCTTTGAGGTAACTTTAATGTAAGTGCAATTCAGAAAAACAGAACAGTGACTTTCAATCTAGGATCTAAGGACAGTTTTCAGAGGAGTCAACAGAGTCTGAAGAAAACAAATTTGCATAGATTTTAGAAACGTCTACCCATGCACCAAAAAACTTCAGGAGACTGAAAACAAGGAGTGAGGAGGGGGAGAAACACCAACTTTGAGAATATTTCAGCATCATTCTGATAATGAAAACTATTTTGAATTAAGAAAATATTTTCAGTTTAATGTCAGAAAGAAAACAACCAAGGACATTAACAATGCAGATGCACAAAAACTTCTTGCATTCCCAGTGAAGTATCTTGTCAGTTTCATTTAGAATTATTTCTTTCCATCCCTTGACATATTTATTTGTCTTTTCAATTTTTTTAATTTACTTGCTTAAAAGTTTTTTGCCTTCAATAGCAGCTGGAATTCCAAAATGAAATTAAAACCATGTAGGTGCCATTATATATATTCAATAGATATGAGACTAAATTAAACTAATTGACATTTTATTAATATTCTACTGTTTGTTCCTGCAGAGCTAAAACCGTACACAAGATCCTATTATATGAAGATATACTCTGGACCATCTGGTAGCCAAACAATTCTGTTTATAAATAAGTCATTTTTTGTTAATTATTTATTTGGAAGTTTTTGTTTATTATGCAAAAATCTGGAAATAGAGAAGAAATAGGAAAATGTGCTGGGTTTTAAATTACAACAACAAAAATATCATTTTCAGAAAAGTCTGGTAGAGACAAGAGAAGATCCTGAATATACATTTGAATTAGAAAGCAATTTCAGAAGTGATTCTTGTTTACAGCCCTTTTGGCTTCGCTTTGTGTGAACATATAAGCACATAGTCTTAGCAAGGGAAGATGCTCAGAAGAGGTAAATATTTATCTGTAATTTTAAACACTAAAAAGGAAGGAAGTTATCTGTTCATCACTGAGAGAATACAAAAGACATTTTACAAAAAAAGAAAAGGAGGAAGAGAAATCCCTGAGATAATGGTAGTGAAGTTCTGGGACTATTAGCTAAGGAAAGCTGTAGGCTCTTCATCACTGGAGGTCTTCAAGAAATTATTAACATCCATCAGGAATCATGTGGATAGAATTGATCTTTTCTTGAGGAAGTAGACTTGAGTCCTTGAGGATGGACTACTTGGTTTCTGAACATATCTTTCAGCTCTGTTTTCCCTGTTAGAGATCACTCTCTGTACCTTATTGATAACTGGTATAATTTTAAAGTTTAGCCTTCAAGCAAAATTCTTAACACTATGAGACAAAAAAAAATGGCAAGATTTGGCTACTCATTGGTTTCAAAAGAAATTAGAAAGCGACTATTAAATAAATAAAGACCAAATTTCCTTGCGTTCATTTAAAATCTTGAATTATTTGCTTTGTCTGGTACCATGTATTTCCATCAACTTCAAAAATAACCATATTGAAGGAGTAGAAAAGACTACAATGTCAAAGAAGCCTTATTAAACTGGACAATTATTTAATATTGGTCTTTGAATCAAAGGAAATACCCATTTCTGAGCATTTGACAGGATTTGTATCAGACATAACCGTACAGCTACGGATCCTTCCTTTCAAGAGCCTTTGGATCTAGATAAATCCACAACTGACTGCAAAGCTATAGGTTTAAAAAATTGCCTACTCATTGAACTAAAGCTGTTGAAGATATTTTTGAAGGAAAAGCACAAGTTACAATGATAAACCTGGAGAGGACCTTTGTAGACAGAGACAGAAATCTTAGCAGGAGTGCTGTCAGAGTAATAAAGTTTGAAGGATAATATTCCTCTTAGCGAGTAGGAATGGCAAGAAACTGCAGAGAAGTAAAAACTCTTTAGCAAAGGTTTCTATTCACTACTTGGTAAAACAGACTGTCAGAAATAATCCATGCTATTACTGACAATCCTCAACCACACAGACTAGAGGAAGAGAAGATCTGCTAAGTTGCTCCCAGTCCCTCATCAGGTTGGAGTTCTTCACCCCAGGCTGTTCTTCTGTCCTGTTCCATCTCAGTTTTGAGCTCCTTGCTCAAAGGATGAAAAGGGTTTCATGGTATTGCTTGTCCAGCTATTTTTAATCCTAATAGAGCTTACTACCCTTCTTACTCCAAATGAAAGGATTTTCTTCCATTTATTTCTCGCATTGCTCATAGTTATGAATACAGGTGGTTTCTTTCACTTCAGTGGGAATAATACAAAAAGTGCCTGATGGACTGAACAGCGTACTCTACTCCAGATGTACTTACATCTTATCCTGATGTATGACTGAGGTTCCCAAATAATACTGAAATGTAATGTTAATTAACATCCATAAAAAATTTATATTTAAAAAAAAAGAACTGAAGTTTTGATATTGATTAATTTCCCCACAGTTTAGATTATATGAGATATCTTAGAAAACAAGATATCATCATTAGTAAAAAGAGGAAAAGAGAAGAAGTCTACTTATTTTTCCATTTGATCTGGTTTTCCAATGGGCTTTGGGGAAAAGCTGTGCTTTGGAGGAACACAAAGAATCTCACATCACCGTAGCAGGCCCACCAGTTTCAACAGTCTTGTAACAGCCAAAGAAACCATTCATGGCAGTCATCATGGAAGTCATCAAAGAAACCATTCATGGTAGTAATTCATGGCAGTCAAGACCCTCTGTTATAAACGCTTTCATGGTTTATTATGTGAGCAGGCTATTGTAGTCATGCAGCACAACCTTCTACAGAACACAGAATTAGCTCATGGAGTTTTGGCTTAATTCTTCATGGTATTAGAATGGTTGTTAAACAAGGAAAGGGAGAAAGAGAAGGAGGGAGAGGAAGAGGAAACGATATATTTTCAGATCATCAACACTACTCCACTGCGATTTTCTTTTTTATGGTTTTGTTAATTTTCTTTGAATTAATTAGTGTGGGTTTTTTTCCTTAATTTCTTTAAATTCTCTCTATCTTTGCATAATTGGTAACCACTGGATATTGCCTGTCTCCTGTTCATTGAATGGAAAAATCATCTAATTCCATTTTTTCCTGTGAATATTTTCAGACTCAATTTTATTTTTCTTCCTAGTATTGTCTAAAATCATTCAGTATTTCCTATGAAGTCTGCAAATAAAAATTTTGATGGGGACTGGAATAAAAAGGACTGAAAACATGGAGCAGTTTAGGGACAATACAGGTTAACAATGAGAGGACTGGAAAACTTGACAGAGAGAAATATCTGCGCTCTCCAGAGAGGTGAAAAAGGGAAAAGGTGAAGGACAGGGGAGGAAAGCAGGAATGAGAGAACAGAGATCTGAAGTCATCTGAGTGGCAGGTACAGAGCATCCCCTCCTGAAGGGCAAAATAGAGGAATCACAGAATCACAGAATCACAGAATGTTAGAGGTTGGAAGGGACCTTAAAGATCATCTAGTCCAACCCCCCTGCCAGAGCAGGACCACCTACACTAGAGCGCACAGGAACGCGTCCAGGCGGGTTTTGAATGTCTCAAGAGAAGGAGATTCCACAACCTCCCTGGGCAGCCTGTTCCAGTGCTCGGTCACCCTTACAGTAAAAAAGTTTTTCCTCATATTTTTCTGGAACCTCCTGTGTTCCAGCTTCCACCCATTGCCCCTTGTCCTGTCAGTGGACGCCGCTGAAAAGAGCCTGGCTCCATCCTCCTGACACTCCCCCTTGACATATTTATAAACATTGATGAGGTCACCCCTCAGCCTTCTCTTCTCCAAGCTAAAGAGATCCAGCTCCTTCAGCCTTTCCTCATAAGGGAGATGCTCCACTCCCTTCACCATCTTTGTGGCTCTACGCTGGACTCTCTCAAGCAGCTCCCTGTCCTTCTTGAACTGAGGGGCCCAGAACTGGACACAATATTCCAGATGTGGCCTCACCAGGGCAGAGTAGAGGGGCAGGAGGACCTCTCTTGACCTACTTGCTACTCCCCTTCTAATACACCCCAGGATGCCATTGGCCTTCTTGGCCACGAGGGCACATTGCTGGCTCATGGTCATCCTGCTGTCCACTAGAACCCCCAGGTCCCTTTCCCCTGCACTGCTCTCCAGCAGGGTAGTCCCCAACCTATATTGGTACATGGGGTTATTTTTTCCCAAGTGCAAAACTCTACACTTGCCCTTATTAAACTTCATAAGATTTCTCCCCGCAGGAAAATGAGATGTGAGAGGAGGGAAAATGGATACAGAAACCCTGGTGCAAGGGAGTAAAGCAAGAGTTCCAGGTACGAAAAAAAAAAAGGAACTGGTGCAGTGCAATGGATGAAGCCAACAAGAGATGCACCAGACGTAATGCTGCTTCCAATGGTAGAAACATCCCAGTAGGCAAAAACGCGTTGTATGAACCCTGACAAGAGGAAAACCGAGGAAAGCCTGTGGAAATGCTCATTGTTTTGTACCATTGCATGTTCCAAGAGGTTTTTCTGAGTAGTCTGATAACACAGATAATCCATTTCAAGGGTGTAGGCATGTGTAAAATACACTTCTAGCTCTTCATTTCAGAGGTTCTTGTTTTCATAGCAAAATGTACTAAACACAGAACTGGGGACAGCCAATATTGTGGAGCTCCTACAAACAGCTTGAGATAAAGTGACCTGCTTTTTATCTAGCAGACTAGAAACCTTTTTAGACAATATTTCCATCTATTTCCTCCAATATTTTTCAAGTTCTGAACCAGATCTACCAGTCCAGCCAATATCACAGGAAGGTATTTTTTAGGATTTAGGAGTATTACTCTTCTCCCACAGACTGCAGGGCTGGTTCTGCTTCCTCCCTACAGAGCTAAGAAACTCATTTGCATAATGTTGAAAAAGAGAAACCTTTTCTGATAGCTTTTCCCTTGAATGCTTTATGTGTAGAGCTGCATTCATTCCCTCCGTGGGGGTGATTATTCAGGAAATCTGAGCGACTAACTGTGCCTAAGTATTTACATTTCAATATTTTATTAAATGATCACTTAGTATTATCCACTCAGTACAACAGGAGCCAACTATGAGACTCCCTTAAGACTATGAGAGGCAAATCCACAGAAGACTGAATTTTTTTCCCTAGGACAAAGTCTAACCATTAAAGTGTACAAAAAGAGGTGGGCTGGTTATGTTGCACGAGCCTTGGAGTCAAAATAAAGCCAACCTTGCTGCTTCAGCAAAGCTGAAGGATACTGCTGCTGGTTTTTGGGTCTGGCACAGTTTTAAGTGATGCTGCTGCTAAATCAGAGAAAGGAGAAATAGCAGATAGGAGTTTGGAACCGTTTTTGTTTCATTATATTCATATTCCTCTGGTTTATTATGAGCAGATTTCTGCACTACTGGTGTATTTTGGTGTGATCGTAGTTACAGACAACCAAGACGGACTGTTTGTCTCAGTTTTTCAAATCCTGCAGGAGGCCAAACACATTTCCATTGCCTGCCTTCAGACATCCAGTAGTTCAGCTCATGGATTTTCTCATAGTTGGGACATATACAATTCCAAATATACTATGGAGCTAGCCCTTGGCTGAAATATGTATTTTAGAATCTCTAATGTTCATTTCTCTTAACTTCATCCTGGTCGACAAAGAGAACTGTGCCTGTCCTTAACAAGGTTGAACTGGTTTGGTGAGTTGCTTTATGCTTTCAAAGAGCTCTGTGCATAGCGGATATCATTACAAAGGCTGTGTGCTTGATCATACAGAATAGGAAATAGTGACCAGAGCTAGACTGAAAACATGGCCCTATCACTTCAAAGAAAAGAAGAAAAGAAAAATAACGTTATCTTTGGAGCAGAGTTTGTACCTGAACACACTGAAGTTAATAAAATCTCATGCTTCAGAGTATATGGTTGATTAGCTTGCATGTCTGAAAACACTTCCCCTTATTTGCCATTTTACATTTAGCTGCAGAAAAAGACAGAGTTTGTGCTGGTTCTAGGATATTTTGTTATTTTTTTCCATTATTCACTTGCCACAGAAACTTTGAAAACTAGTGGTAGTATAAAGAAGTGCTTTATGCAGAACAGCTCCTTCGACAGAGAGTTTGGGAAACCTGTCAGTTTTTAAATGCATCAGAAAATAAAATTATTTTGTCCTTATTACTCTGAAATACCTGCCTTTTTATGAAGAGTTATAACCAAAAATAGGTTATTCTTCTACGAGCTCTAGAGGTAGAGAAGTTCTCCCACTCCTTCGATCTACGAAATGTGAATATTAAGATATGTGTGCATTGTGATTTAACTAATGGAGAAACTAAACTGAGGCAGGTGTTTTGTGTTTTCTTTTATTTTTTAACCCTCATAGTTAAGTAAGAACAGCTACAAAGAATTCCGAGTTCTCAGGACTCCAAATCCTGGGCCTTCTTCCCTCCCTCCTTCCCTCTCTCCAAATCATGTGAGACCTTCTCCTTTCTGTTAATCATCAGAGTCCAGTGTTAATGTTCCTATACCTTTTGGTTTTTCCTTTCTTTTCTTTCTAGTTATTTTGACCTGTGGATTCCAAGAGGCACTAACTCTATCTATTTAGTATAGCTGTATCCACTTCATTAATGCTCTGAATACTCTTGGTAAAGACTTTGTCATGGGGCCTGTAAGAATTTATGATGGCAAGGTCATGGAATTACAAGCATTTATAATTTCAGGAAGAGTTTAAGGTACACTTAATTTGCAATATAATTATTAGGGATATAAGCACCTGTGTGTATGCCTGGCCTTACCGACTGTCTCAGGGATGAAGTACATATCCAAGCTGCCCATCATATGAGACAACACATAATGGAACAACAGCAGCAAGATTTGAGCATTTTACAATCCTTCAATGTTGTCACCTAAGTCCAGCCTATTTCAGGTGATTCAGCTTTTGAGGAATTTGGGAATGTAAGTTTTTCACTAAAAAACAATAACAAACAGGTCACTAGGTTGTAACATAACTTTGAAAATGAAATGAGCAAAACTCTAACCTTGAATGGAGGGTATGCGGAAAGCGAGGTTCATGTGTCAGAATATCAGGCTGTGTGCATTTTGTAGCTGTAGATATCAAGCAATCTTGAGCTGTAACATGGGTTAATTATTCTACCCTCATAGTCTTGGTAGGGGAAATGTTTTCTGGCTTTCTGAAGTCCACTGTGGGAAACAGAGTGAGAAGCTGTAGCCAAAATATTGTTTTCCTCAGTGAGATAAACTTCATTAAACCTCTCGAGTAAAACAAGTTTTAGATAATACCTGATCCTCATCATTTTCTTCCTATCTGCTTAATAAGAAACAGTGACCAAATGTCACTTTGCAAAGGCCAAATCCTACTAAATTTACAGGGAAGTCTGGCAAAGGATTACTTCATTTGTGCTTTAAACTACTCACCTCGAAGTATCTGAAAGACCTGCAGCCCAAAGTGACTTTGCGGAGAAATTACACAGGTCTGATACTTGCTGGATGTATTGCCATCACACACAAAAATAGTATTTGTCAGATGTATATCTCTTGATGAAGTACATAGCTAAAAAAAAAAAAAAGGCAACACAACAGCAACAAAAAGACTCAGTAACACCAAAAAAACCCGCAAAAAACCTCCGATCCCAAAACTGTGAAGAAAAGTAGTCAATGGAAAGTAAGTACTCAGATTGCAATACATCCAATCTTCTTGAGCTGACCTACTCCTTTGATAAAAAAGACATATGGATCATAGGGTTTTTTCTGTTCATAGATTGTCATGATTTTATAGGTTTACTCTTGTGCCTTGTAGAAGAAAAAACAACTATTTCATCTAACTTGTACAAAGCAGCAGGGACAAGCTTTTCAGTTCATTTTCTTTAGTAAAAATTACAATTGTAATTCCCTTCATTATGAGCTATAGCTTTATTTAGAATAAAGAATTTTCCTTAATGAAATTGCTTTTCCAGGTTTCAACAAGTTTATATTTTTACTGTGTTGAAGAGAGCAGCAGTTCACTCTCAACTTACGTGTTTGTTTGCAATAATTTCTCAGCTACCAGAAAGAAGATGAAATTTGGTAAAGCATAGGCATTTATTTTGTTACGCTGGATTTTCAGGATAGCTCTTTTTTTTTGTATTTATTTATAATGTTTATCAACACTTTAACGCTAATTTAATCTCTTTGAAAAAATGTGTCATCAGGCTTGTAATGAATGATATATTGGGAAATAGGGAATTGATAATGTTTTGCCATTTCATATGGTCTGAAATTCTAGTTTAGAACTACACTTAGGAATTATTTATATCCTCTTATGTCATATCAATTTGAATAATATTCCACTCATCGAGGCATAAAGAATAATGTTAATATTAAAGTTTCTATTTAAAATTTGCTAATTGCACATGAAGGGGTTATATCTGCTGCATTCAGGGTTTTTTAAATTTAATTTTATTGTATTAGAAAATCTATGTGGTTAAATCTGCAGAAATTATTGCTTTTAAATGTTGTATAATAAGAATCTTGCTGCTGCTATGAGCACTGAAAAATGTGCCTTCATCTCAAATAAGCCTTGTTAAAGCTATTGTTCTGGAACTGTCAGGATTTAATACTAAATTTGGGCCCAATCCAGTTCAGCTTTACCCATGTGAGTAGCTCCACCTCCTCTAAAGAAATCTGTGCCTGAGCAAGGCTTACTACAGGTCTCTCTGCACAGTTATTGATCCAGATATGGGCTGGGAACGGGTTGAATATCTATTCTCCATCCATTTAAACATTGGCCCCCAAAAGCATTATGTCTCTAAAATGCCCCTTATAAACAGGATCTCTCCTAGGGATAGAAAAACCAAACTGTTTTGAAGGAGGCTGAAGGTCCACTCACTTAGATCAGGTGAATGTTGTTGCAGGCTATCAAGAGGTGCAAGGATTTGGCAGCTCTATGACAGCAAGAGGAGACTCTTCTGCCCCCCAGCCACTCTCACCTTGTGCTCTGCTGTAGGAAGGGCTGCACTCAGGAAAGCGTGTTGTCAATAACAGTTTGCTTGATTGGACCCCTGAGGGGGAGTCACCAGAAGCAGTTTGTTCCCCTGGGAAAGAAAAAAATATTAACACAAGTATGAGCCTATTGACTACTGAAATCATGTGGAAAACACTCATTGACTTTAACACCGGCAGAAAATGGTCCAGTATTGCTGCAAAACTTATGGACTTGAGTGAGTGACATTTTGCTTGTTGTGATGACCAACAACAAATCAAATTATTTTGCTTTTTGCTCTAAGTGCGGAGACCGAGTCTGATTCTCTTATCACTTTCATACAGTGAAATAAATGTGGAGGAAGGCTCTTGACAGCACCAGGATTACATCACTAGAAAACTGATGAGAGAACAGAATCAGTCTCATTTTGTTCCTGACCAGTATTTTAAAAATACAAAAGCTGAAATGTTTCAGAATCACAGACAGCTCTACCTTCTGCCAATACATGTTTTCTTTTCCATTTTCAGCCCTAGATGAATCTGAACAAGTTCAATACTTCATTTTAGATAAACATCAAAAAGTCAAGATTCTTATTCTAATTTGAAGACCTTGAGTTTGAACCATCTGCCTGGGAATTTTCCCAGGACAACCTATCACATTAGACCACTTTTGTGTCCCAATTGGTGCCATGAAAAGAAATAATAACCAGTTAAATTGTCAACTAATGAACAAAGAATAATTCATTTTTCTAGGGAGGTTTCTAAAAACACAGTCAGAACTTTTAATTAATTTCCAAACAATATGTACATTTTTGTGTATGCATGTATATATTCATATACATGCACACATATACATTATTCAGGTCCTCCTTAATGTTATTGCAATCATTTCCCTCCAATCTTTAGTACTCCTTTGGAAGGAATGCTGCTGGGTTCCGGCAATGATAGCTGAGAGGCATTCGTCTCACACTGTCTAATTAAGCATGTGAAGACCACGTAAAAGATTGGTTCTATCAGCACACACTCACCATCAACAGCCTGTCCCCTGCAGGGTTAAGCAGAAGATGCTAAACGATCACCTGTCCCAAACACCAAATGACAGTTTTAAGATAGTAAATGAAGCCTGAGGTTATTGCAGAATAAACTTGATTTTTAGCCTTGCAATTGAAAGAAGAAAACAGTTGAGGAAAATCACCTTCTAAAAGCTTGGAGAGATCTAAACAGTTTCGTATTGCCCCTTTTTATGAGTTTGCCAGAGATACTCCTTGGGAGAAATTCTCATTTCTGTGAATGCTCAGGCTATGCAAATCTTGAGCTCACAGCTGACACCCCTTGCAAGCCCCGCCTGCCCTCCTCTAGGGATGAATTACCCCTCTGGAACAAATTACACATGCACAGCAGATGGGGTGAATTGAATGCTCTAACTAGAAACAGAGGGAGGATGATCTTGTGTTTAATATGAAGGTCAGGGACTCCAGAGACTTTGATTCTATTCCTGGCTCTGCCCCAGACCTTGTATAACTTTGGGTGACTTGTTTAATCGTTCTGCCTTGGTTCTTCTCATCTATAAAATGGAAATGGTAATATTGTACTATGTTGTCAGGGTATTACAAAACTAAATGACTGCTTATAAGATGTACTGCAATGTATAGCTGAAAGAGAATGCAGACAGGCCATTTGTTACTGCTAATAACCATTTGGGGCAGGAACTTCAACTTTATGTCTTCTAAAAAATATATATTCAGGCTCATGAGTTTATTCTTAGGGATGTTTTGGGGTAATTTCACTCTAAGAATCTGAAAATGACACAGAAAATAAAGTTGTGAGAATATCTATGCGTATAAGTGCATGGGTGTACATATAAATATTTACAAATGTTAGTGAATTAACTTTAAAAATGTAGGTGGAGCAGGGAAGAATTGCTTTGTGGTACACAAAGACATTTTTCTCTTCAAATATTACCAAAAAAAGAAAAACAACCAAAAACCCAAGGAAGTAGATTTCACCTTTTGGAATATTTTGTTTATGATTGCAGTATGCTAAAACTGCTTTGAAATCTATATTATGTGTAGCTCAATTCCAGAGAGAAATATCCCACTGATCAAGAAAGGATATTCCACAAAGACACATACCCTTTCTTAAGAGAATGTGTTAGCGAAGTATTTTACCGTTTCAGCATATTCATGTCACATTTTGTTTCTAGACAGACCCGTGGGCCGTATTTTTTACTAGTTTCATTCTGTCCCCTGTTCCCAGACTACTGCTCCTATTGTTGATTAGAGAGTTTAAACACTAGAAATATCTCTCTGCCCTAATGGAAGGAAACAAGAAGATTTACCAAATTGTGATTATTACATTCTGATATTGATGAATGACAGCTCTCTAAACATCTCTCTGGATTGCAATGCCACTTTGCCATTACGCAAGATCTTTACAACAGAGGTCTTCAAAGTATTTTCTAGAAAGTAATTAATTAATTAATCAACCTAAACCATCCTGTCTTGTATGTGCTGGAGTCAAAGGAAAAAAAAAATCCACTGATTTCAATGGCAGCTGGAGGTCAGGCTGTATGATTAATACTCTTGTAATTTGTCCGCTGCAAACCTCTCCATAGAGCAAAAAAGCAACACATCTCTCTTTCATAGAGTCCGCTAACAGCCTTATCCAGGTAACTTTCTGCATACCGATCCGCACCCGAATTCAGTAAGACACCTCTGAGGGAGGCTTAGCAGGATCTGGTCCCGTGTAATCAAACACCCCCGCTCGATTTGCTCTTGTTGGTAAAGTTTCGATTATCAAATATTCTGATACAAATTCTCGCCTGGATTGAGAAGTGATTTATTTTAATAGAACAGGATCAAGACCCCCTTTTGTTCCTCCCTCCATACACCTAGAAAAGAAAGGACATCCTTTTTCTCCCTCAATGAGCTTGCAAATCACTATTCCCTCTGGAGTCTGCATAACTATTCAAAAAAAGTAGCTAACTCAGAATCTGTTCTCATCTTCTCATTCCGATAATTAAAGTTTTAAATCCTCAACTGTAGAGGTCAAACAGCACATGTAGAACATTTGCACTCCAGCTTACTGACTGTCAGCACAGGGCCAAATACTTAAGTTTTTATGCAGTCAATGGAGTTGACAGATTTTTACCCAGAGTTTGGGTCAGATTCAATATTTTCCTATTTTATACATCCATAAACTAAGGCACCAAATGATTAAGTACCTGCCCATGGCATAAGAATAACAAACTAGACAGGCCCTTTGCAAATCTGGGGTTTCAAATATTAAGCCCACCATCACTGTCACCAAACTGACGTTCTCAAAGGTGAAATAAGTCACTCTGTGGCAGCAAAAAGCCGTCACTGAAGAGACCTGGGTTTAGTCTGATGATTCTGCCAAAAAGCTTTGAATCTGATGAATCCAGGTACTTGTCTGGTGCTTTAGACTCCCAGTATACAGCAGGAAAAAAAAAAAAAAAAAATCAATCTCCATAACTATTTGCTGAAGACAGACTCTTCAAGACAAAACGAACTTGCTATGAAGAATGCCATTTATATGCATGTGCACATACGTATATACATACATATTTTTATGGTCTCAGAGAGAAGTAGAATATACACAAATTTACATGCTTGAGTTGGTTCAGCGAATTGTGCCCCACTCGTGCCTGCACAGGTATGCAGCCTGCAGATTATGAGTCCACCATATGACTGAGAAATGGTAGGAGTTTGTGTATAAAACTGCTCCTACATTCACACATCAGCTGTGATGTAGAACCAGTCAACATCTTCTGCCTGTTATCTCTGTAGATAATAAATTGTAAAGAAGTTTTTTATTCTGTATGTTTACAGTACAGCGAGATACACCGGGAACTATTGGCCATTGTTAACTGAAGATGAAAATGTGGACTGAAATAGAATGAAGTTTGTACCTGGGTATCAGTGTAACAGCATATGTCACAATTCGATCACTGTTACTCTCAAAACTTCACTTTTAAACCCAGAAGTTAAAAAGTGAAGAATCATAAATAAATCAGATTAAAACTTTTAGTAAAGCCCCCACATCACCTCAACTCTCATCTCTACTGACAGTAAACACAACATACTTAATTATTGTTGACATACATTAACTTGCTAATAAATGAGATTGAAGTGATACATCAGATTATTTATTTTGTTTTCTTTGTCCTATGTTCTACACAGAGTTTCCACGTGCATGTAAACTAACTCTCTGAAAACTAACTTTGTATTTGCAGAGCCTTGTGGTAAATGAGGTATTGTACCTGTTGTACAATTATTCTTAATGTTCTGCCTACAAAGCATAATCTGGTAGTTGATGTTGAACGTCACATAATTTTTTCCAATGTTTCTTTTGCTGTTTCTCTTTCTCTTGATTAGGGATACGTTTTTTGGGGCTAACAGCCTCTGTATTTGAAGGTCCAAATTCTTTCCGCTTGTTTTAGTTTGACTCAGTGGGGTCAATTTAGAGCAACACAGGCAGACTTGCAGGTGCTGAAGATTTTAAGGGACCACCACTGTCTTCTGATAATGCTTTTAACAAAGGTCTCCTATGTAGAGATATATAAGGTTGTATGTGATGAAGACAAGTGATTGCAGCAAGAGACAAAACATAAGCAATATGCCATGACCTCAGCCAAGTAATATGAGAGTAATTTAAGTTTACTCACACGAGAATGCAGACTAATGCATTTTGGGGTTTAGTTTCTTTTGCACTTCATTTTGTCTTTCCATATCCTTATTGACAAATACATGCTTGGTCAGTATAAGACAATCATAATTTAGCAAAATTCTCAAAACGAACCAAAAAAAAAGGGAGGAAAGAGAGGTTTGCTTTGCTAGCTTAGTTATGGATGAAATCAGAAATACGGTTTCTGCAGACTTCTGTGGAACAGGAAGAGGCTCAACAATTGTTCTACCTTTCATATTGCAGTTTATTTGAGTGGAAAAAATGCAGGCAGGATTGTAGAGACAATCTACAAAAAAACAGCCCAGGATTATACTAAGTCTTACTATTAAAAAAAAAAAAAAGGACGAATAATCCCCACCACTGCCACCAACTTATTGGGAATCAGAACACAAATCTCTAAAGAATAAAAGCTTTTCAGTTCACTGTTAAGTAAAATACGCAATGCTGAAATTCATTATACACATCTCAGCCAAGTGATAACACTTGTGTTATACAAACAAGGGAATTTGTAAGGAGGAGGTTTCAGTCAATACAATCAATATCCATAAGAAAAATTTACTTTCGCTATATATTTTATTCGGAATTCATACGGAATAATCTATTTATTTTCACACAGATGCACAACAAACTTCATAAATAGGACAATTCTGTCACTCTTCTGCTTTGTAGAACCGTTGGAAAGGAAAAGAAATATTGTCTCATCACACATCGAAGAAGGCACATCAGGTCATTTTCCATTTCTTCCTCCTTCAGATCTCAGGTGTCGGCACTACTTAAAAAAGACTAAAATAAATCTCAAAAATTTTCCCATGAACAGAAGTCTTAGTTTCTACTACCTGCTTGAGTTCACTGATTAAAGTATTTTATAAGATAATAAAAAAAATAAATTAAAAAAAAATAGAACATAGAAAACATCACTTCCCCTAAGGCATTCCAGTGCTTCGCTCTTCCACAGAAGTCCTGAAATCATAACTACAGGTGCATAAAAGTTGCTGGACTCAAGCTACACTAGGATAAGCAAAGTCTCTCTGGGCTAAGAGGAGGAATGTGGTTCCATCCCAGACAGATCCACATTGCATTAGGTAGACACAGGAGCATCTTGCAGACCAGGAGATACTCTAACTAGATTACAACTTAGGTATCGTAATTCCCATTGCACCTACCTTCAATTCTGAACTGTGAGAATTTATGTCTCCAGTCCACATGTGGAAAGTAATAGTAGAAACATGGATTACAGTGCAGGGCAGGCAGACTATCTATCCTTTGACTTTCTGGTGTATCCAACATCTGGCACAAGAATACAACCCATTGAGGGCAAGTAAGTCATATTTGTAAGCCTTTTGGGAAAGTGCTTGTATCTGTAGTGACAGCTGAGTTGGATAAAAAGAGTAAAATTTCCTCTTTGGTTATGTTAAGAACAAGAAGACCTTACCAATTCAAGACTGGATGGACAGAGGCGGTGTCTAAAGCATGATTCACCCCATAATCCTGCTTAAGGCAGTGCACTGGTAGGTCTCTCAGGATAGGTGTTAAGAGTCAGAATCACGGCTAAGACTGCTGATAACATTTTTATTTTAGACATATATACCTTATTATGGGCATAATGTGATCAATGTCTATGATTGGCTGATTTCTCACATAAATCACTTTTTTTTTTTTCCTTTAAAAAAATATCATCTTTTACACTTTGGTCTCTAAATAACATATAATTTGAGTCTCATGGATATAGTGCTTATTGATATGGTTTAGTCAAGGGCTTGTCAGTGTTAGCTAATGGTTGGACTCAATGATCTTAAAAGTCTTTTCCAATCTAGGTGGTTCTGTGATAATGTTGCACAAATATGAATATCTGGCAAATACCACACTGACCACCATACATGACAGAAAATCTGCTTACAAGTCAAAAAAACCTCTCTATACCTACTTCCCTGAAGTATCAAAGCTCACATGGACAATCCACAAAAAAAAAAAAAAAGAACATACAGCTAAAATTGATGCCTTTTATAGGTAGAAAGTAGATCAGAATTTCTTCTCAAAAAGTAATTTCCAAATTTATACTCTCAAGCTATTCAGGTATTGAAATTAAACATTTTAACATGAAACAGTCCACTTATATTAATTTTTCATTCAAACATGTGTACGTATATGTAGTATATCTGTATCAGATTTAACTGTCATAAACACTATAGAATTAAAAATACAAAGTAAATAGCTTTTTGAACTGAGCAAAACACATCGAGTGTTTTTAAGATGAAAATTTTATGCTCATGATAATATATCTGTTTAACAACTTTCTAGTAGTTAAAACTGAAACAAAATTAATAAAGTCTTTTCTCTTTCATCCCACCAGGAATTGTGTTTACAGCAACATAATGTTTCCTACCCTGTGCTAAAAGTGCAGTACAGAGGAATCTGGCAACTTTTCCAAGGTCATTCACGAAATGCAAACACTTTGTTTTCCCATTATCTATTATGACTTCTGAATTGCTGTGAAAGCACAAAGAAGGAGATAGCCCAAGACAAATGATTTTTCTTATTTGCAAAAGGTGTGTGCATATGTTTGTACCTTTACTATCACATAAACCAGTGTAATCAATAAGCTTAAGTACGTATTAGAGCCTGAGACTTCTGCTTTCTGAAAACTTTGGTATTCTATATTTTATTATCATAACTGATGGCTTGAAATCTGAATAGCAGAACACTAATATTCTGCCTTTGTATTAGTTGCACTCTTCTACTACATTAAATATAGGTTGTAGTACGGCTAAAAAGGAATGCAGGAGACAAGGTTGTAAGAAAAGGAAGAAGTTTTTTCTTGCTTTTTCACCTTCTTGACAAGGTTTTCACTAGTATCATGCTTTACGCTTTCAACATTATTACACTTCCAGCTGATGTGATGACCGCTACATATTTCTGATCAGATCCTGCTCTCTGATGCTGCTTCTTTTGTATTTGAATAGAAGACTTGATTTGATGGATACATTTGTCATTCTCATGGTGTAAACATAGTCAAGTCCCTGCAGCTCCTCAGATAACCATGCACCGGCCAAGATTCAGTTGTGTTCACTGTGCATGTTATGAGTCTATAATAGACGAGTTGTAATGAAAGTTATCTTAAAATCCTTTCACTATTTCACCTTTGCTAAGGACATACAGAAGCAGAGACACAATGTGTGTTAGCCTGTTAGACTCTAGTAACTTGATTATTGGGCTGAGCCTACAAGTATGTCCATCCCTCTTACATATACTATGCCTACAGGTGAAACTTCTTCAAGTATGGAAAAGCACAGAAATAATTGACTGATAGAGGATTACAATGAGATTTTAGGTCATAAGCTTGTTGTGGAGTTACTCTGAAACAGAGATTGACTGTAGTGGTGCAGATCTGAACAAGGAGGGAATCTTGATGTAATTGTTTTTCTTCCATTGCTCTAGAAATCTTTCTGAAAAGCTAATAAACCTTTTAGTTATTCATATTTAAAAAAAAAAAAGACAGGGAGTTCAGGTACAGGTAAAGACATTTTTTAAAGTAATTTTGGCATTTAAAGAAGTTAAATTTACACAGCAATGTGATAGATAAGTTGCCGAGGTCCCTTTTGAAATTAGCATTAACGTGCCTGCACTTTCAGATATTTCTTTACATCTGACTGTTCCAGGAATTTAGCAGACCTGAAAGGGGTGTAAACTACAGTGTTTCTGCTAACGCGATTTAGTATCGTCTTGTATTGACTGAATAAACTGGTTCTTCATCTCCCCAAACTCCTAGCACAGTCTTTCGGGATCTTCAGAAAATTCCCCTGCTTTGAGGAGCCATTGCAGGGCCCCTTGAATGAGGACCCAGAACAAACATAGTGTTTTGACTAATATTATTCTCCAAATACACGCATAGAACTCCTCTTTGTAACAGACTGACACACAAAGGAAGACTTGGTCCTTTCATTTGAGCATGTTTCACTATAATTCAGAAGACTGCTGTATTGTTAAATGTCACAAGGAAAGGCAGGGGGAGTATTTTTCTTCTGTAATCTTAGTGGGTTATTCTGCAACATGGAAGGAAGAAAGGATGCGCCAAGAAGAAGACGAGAAAAACTGACTAACTAAACAAATAAATCCTCTTTGGGCAAGATAGGAAGGAAAGAAAAGGCAAAGAAGTTTTCATCAGATGAAGAAAAAGGGAGGAAAGCTCAGATTATCTTCTGGGACCAGAGTTTCCAGCAATATGCCTCAAATGCTATGCAAGCATCTCTGTCATCCTGTTGGTTTTCAGAAGAGCTGAAAGGATCTAACTCAGATCTAGACATTTAACTTACAGCTGTCTAAGTTCAGGTAGATGTCTTATGAAGAGAGATGTCTTACTACTATTTTACTGACAGAGGTGCCCTTTTCTTGAAACAGTTAAAAAAAAATTGTTCTTCAGGTTTGAGGGCTCATTATTCTGTGTTGCTGCTGGGACATTGATGTGTGCATCAGAACAATGTTCAGATAGCCATATCTGGAAAAGAGTAAGATTTAAACATGGGCCATTAAAACTTATGGACTGGTATAGAGGTCTTGACTATTTTGTCTTGACTTTCAATTCCCTAGTATATTTGAACTTGTGTACACTTACAAAGAAAACACTGGGCCATTATTTTCTGTTTAACGTAGTTGACATAACTGAAGCTGTGTTGATTTACACCAAAAACTGGGCCATTAAATCTATGAGAAATGTGAGGGAGGCAAAGGAATGATAAAGTAGCCAAAAGAAGTTACCTGGCTCCTAAAAGCAGCATGTCTCTATTACTAATCTTCTTAAGTTATTATATTAAAATTTGTATCTCATGTAGAAAAATCTTAAGTCAAATATACACCTATTTACCTTTACCTTAACTCTGGACCAACGCTTCTTAAGAGAAACAATCTTGTTTTATATATGACATTTGTTCTTCTTGAGATCTATATGCTATCCGGAAATACTCAGTGAGGAGGAAAGATATTGCAGACCTGTGTGCCAATTTTTTTCTTTTTTTAATTTAGTTATCTACCTTCACCTTTTCAAGAAATTAGTGCCTTGGAATTTAACCTTCATCTCTAATCCATCTGAGGCTTCTTCTAATAATTCATTTCTGGAGGAACATTTGCAGATATGAGTTTTCTCTAAGGGAGGGATATGCCATCCTTCTATTTTAAATCAAAACCCGTTTTTGTAAATTAGCCAGAGGAGACTGGCTTTAAGTGTCCTGCAAAAATCCTTCAGTACACTCTCTGGATCTTTTACTCTTCTTGCTTAAAAGTAGATAGGATAGAAGTGGGCTTAAAGGAAAAGGAAATAACAAAAGGAACCGTATACGTACGTGTTTCAGACCTTTTACTTGCAACAGAGGTGCACAACTAGAATAGCCTGCTCTTTGCTGAATTAATTATTTGGACTTTACAATAAAATGGGCTGGATATAGATAGGGACAATATGAATTTACAAATCCAATATCCAGAATGGATCTACTAGCTTTTTGGCAATAAGGAACAGTTATTCTACTATACATGGAGTTATATATTGTTGTCTTTCTAGTAGACCAAATTGATCTTGAAGATGTAATTTCTGATTGTATATACAGGCAAAGTCTATACAGACTGTATTTATGGTCTGTTTTCAACCTCTCCAACTTCTTCCTGAAAAAGAAATAAAAATAGTCTAATTATGTGTAAAAAAAAAAAAAAAAAAAAAAGAGTTAGGGAAGGACTGACTTGCCCACAATTAGAAGAACGGAGTGTGGAAGACTAGAATGTGAGCATCATACTTGGAAGATTTTCAAGCCCTTCTCTGCAAGTCACAATTGCTAAACTATCGTTGTTGAGTAAGGGTGTCTTTCATTACTATCCCCAAGAAAATTCATTGGGTGTAAGTCTCTTTAGAAGAGCTGAAGAAGCTAGAAGAATGGGAGATGGAGATGGCAGGATGCCTGGTAGAACTTTTCATATGAGAAGACATGAAACCATGCAGGAATCTTCAGGCTAAAGAGTGGACAAATGAAAGGCATATGTTTGACCTTTACATTAGTTTATAATCATGAAAATAAAGAAACTGAAAGGATGACCAATCCCCACATGAAAACAATAATAAAGGTGTCCGAGTAAAATAACCAGACATCACAAACAACATTCTCATAGAAGACATTTTATTGTGAAAGTCGCTGTGGGAATGTAATGATATATTCCAAATTATGAAATACAGAGATTGAATAAGCCTCCAGATCCTTGGTCCCATCATTGACTACGGTCTCATGCAACTTGGGGTTCATGAGGCTTCTACACATTGATAGTGGGAAAATATAAGAGCATATCAAAAGGCAGAGAAGTGTGTATGTCTTTGCTGCTTGTATTCTTAACTTAAGCATTGTGTTTCCAGAGGGAAAGTTGAGCCAATTGTTTGAAAGTGGAACACATGGTACAGCTGACTTTCTTTTTCTCTACTTGCTCCATTAATTAAATAGCGGACTTCAGTCTGAAAGACAATCAGATAAGTCCACAGGCTGATCAATATGACAATTTAAGCCAAGCCAAAAATATCTGAAAGAAAATATAATACAGATAAAAAGTAAAAAAAATCTAATAAAAAGTCACAACTACCAAAAGATATATCAAAATCGATTGAAGCATATTGCATGAAATTTCTTGACTGTTTAGTCCAGTTGATTAAGATTTAGAGAATGTCCACTACACGTTATTGTGCATAAATTAATTCTTGAATTTCTACATAAAAATAAAAACCTTGTTACCTTTAGTAATGATATCACACACATTTATTAAAAAAAAAATCCACTTCTTTTTTTTTTTTTCTGTTTAAATACTATCCTGAATGTGAAATTAAGGCCATTACTTAATTGTAGGTGAGTGTATCTCTTGAGGATGAAGGCTAGCTTCTTAACTTTGACAACATCCAATCTTTTTTGTTGATGCATTACAATGTAAATAAATTCTGCTCAACTGTCTATTTACGTAAGAAAAATCTATTTTTTCATCTGAAATTACTTACTGAGTTTTAATTTTGATAAGACATATTCTTTTGTACTCTCTTATCCATTCTACAGTGAAAGATAGTATAGATATATAGGCAGGTGAACAAGATGATGACTAGGTAATTGTTTTCAATAGATCAATTAACATATTGAAATATAGTTACTGTAGTTTTGTGGGATTTTTACTTATTTTATTTTTTTCTCTTTTCTGTTTTTCATCAAATATTTCCATGATGATGAGAAATTGAATTCTGATAAATTTTAGGAGTGGAAATATATGTGACAAATACAGAAAAGCAGAGTGGCAACTCTCTAATTCAATCGCAGAACTCTACAAAATATTATAATTGGAAAGGAAGGGATAGTCACAGTCTCAAGTGAAAAGTCATGGATTTGATTAAATGTTTAAAAAACCCCTCTGCTGGCAGAGAAATGAGAAGTTGTTCCACCTTTTGACTTTCAGCTGGTAGTGGCCAACTAAAGGTAAAAGAATATTTCTCTGTAATGGGATACAAAATGGAGAAATTTAGGTAAGGCAGCATGGTGGAAAAACAATCATGTCTAGAAGATAACTTCCTTTGTACCACTTTCATGGGAGAAACATAAACAGGGACTTGTTTCCACACTGAAAATTTGTCTCATTAAATAACTTTCACTTTTGAATGAATCATAGAATGAATCACAAAATGGCCTAGGTTGGAAGGGACCTTAGAGATCATCTAATCCAACCTCCCTGCCATGGGTAGGGAGGCCCCTCTACTAGATCAGGCTACTCAAGGCTCTGTCCAACTTGGCCTTGAACACCTCCAGGGAGGGGGCAGCCACAACATCTCTGGACGATTTATTCCAAAGTCTTGCCACCCTCGTACTGAAGAATTTCTTCCTAAGATTTAATCTAAATGTATTCTCCTTTGTTGAGGAATTTCTTGTGGAGCAGAGGCACGGTATCCCTTTAAAGGTTTTGGACAACCCAGTCTAGGCCTAAACAAAGGCTCTGTCCTTGGAGCTGCCTTGGGGCACAGAGAGGAGGAGGTTTTATCTGTTTTGTAAAGAGCCTTGCCGGGGGGAAAAGAGGGGGGCGAGAGCTGCCTGCATAGTTGAATGGCACTATCCAATAACGCTGGAGCGTGTAAACCTGTAACTGATCATCTCTGTTAAGGGGCAGGCACGTGGACACTGCTTCACTGTATATATTGAGCTGTCCGGAGCAATAAAGAGAGGACGACTTGTAGCCATATTGGTGTGATGGTCGTTAACTTGGCCGGCGCTAAAAAGGGATCCTTCTTCACTCCTTCAACTTAAACCCATTTCCCCTTGTCCTATCAGTGGACACTCTTGTAAAAAGTTCCTCCCCAGCCTTTCTGTAGGTTCCCCTCAGGTATTGGAAGGCAGCTATTAGGTCCCCCCGAAGTCTTCTCTTTTCAAGACTGAAGGTGCTCCAGTCCCTGAATTATCTTTGTGGCCCTCCTCTTAAGATGTTCCAACAGATCTATGTCCCTCTAATGTTGGGGATAATAGAACTGGACACAGTATTTGAGGTGGATCTCACAAGAGCAGAGAGAAAGAATCACTTCTCTTGACCTGCTGGCCACCCTCCTCTTGATGCACCCCAGGACAGGCTTGGCCTTCTGAGCTGCATGAGCACACTGCCGGCTCATGTTAAGCTTCTCATCTATCAACATCTTTAAATTCTTCTCTTCAGAGTTACTCTCAAACCACTGTGAATGCAGTTTGTGTTTGTGCCTAGGATTGGCCTGACCCGGGTGAAGGACCTTGCATTTTGACTTGTTGAAGCTCATGCAGTTTGCATTGGCCCATTTCTCAAGGTCCCTCTGGATGACGTCTCTTCCCTCAAGTGAGTCCACAGCACCACACACCTTGGTGTCGTTGGCAAACTTGCTGAGGGTGCACTCAATGCCGTTGTCCATGTTACTGACAAAGATGTTGAACAACACTGGACCCAGAATAGACCCCTGAGGAATACCACTTCCCACTGGTCTCCATGTGGACATTGAACCATTGATGAAGATATATTTTGGATCATAGTGTGGAGTGGGTTCATTTTCTCCAGAAACTGAGATTAGAGAAATTCTTTATCTACCACAACCACTCCTTGTGCCATTTGATATCCCAGTATTCCTTTTTGTTTCTAACTCACAAGAAATAAAACCTGACCCCTGTTAAATAGAAAGGACTTCCTGAAGACCACATTGAGTCTCTGTAGCACACCATGCTTCAAGGCACTCCAAAACTTGCTCAGCAGTTATCACATCCAATAGCAAAATGAAGTACAGTCATTTCTGTTTCAAAATGTATAACTATACAAATGACAGTAGAAAGCTCAAAAATTTTTAGTTGTAACTTCTGAACACTGTTAAACTGTAACTTCTACAAGTTGTTATAACAAGCCAGGATAATAGTGGCTTGGAACCTTCAGATTCAAGTGTCCCTCACTGCTTTTATTTTATCTTTCTCCTAACAGGTAGGTAACAAATTGAGAAAGGAAGGAGAGAAAAAGCAAGACAGATAGAGGACAAAAATAGATTTAATTTCTCTAAAAAACACCTTTCCACTGTTCACAAACTGATGGTGGCTGTGTCATGGAGAGTTGCATAGCATTTACAATGGAAGGTAGGCTGTTGTTCAGAGTTCTACTAATTTATTGTAGTAATGAAATAAATAATAATTAAGAAGAAGAAGAAGAAGAAGAAGAAGAAGAAGAAGAAGAAGAAGAAGAAGAAGAAGAAGAAGAAGAAGAAGAAGAAGAAGAAGAAGAAGAAGAAGAAGGATGATTATCATTATGACTGTGGGGTAAAAAGAAAATAACGTGATTTATTTTAAGAGTTTAAATCTGTTGTTATTTTTCTTTACTTCTGTAAAATTTTTACTTCCAATTTCTGCTTCTGTTTAAGTAGAAATTTGATCAAGAAAAACAGGAAAATAAATTCATCATTAAAGATAGTCCGAGAATGTAGTAAAATATTTCGTGCTATCTTAGTTTATAGGTGGTGGGAGTATACATACATTCAGTGTTCACTTGCTCCACTTCCAAAGTACCAGTAAAGATAAGTAGTAAATTTTTAATCTCCTATAATAAACCATGTTTGATTGTGTATCCATATCCTACCTAGATTCAAGGCAGTATGCTGGTATTAGATTACTCAAGTGCTCAGATGTTTAAAAGAGAATACAGAGATGAAAGATGTGCTACAAAACCAGAGACTCTTCAGCAGATTTCTCAGTCTTGTCTATGAATCAGCTCTTTACAAACATATATTAATTCAAAGGACACTTGCAATATTATTTTTTTCTCCAATCACAGTAGAAACCATACAGCAATGAGTAGAATCAGACAGACATACTCACTTTGTTCAAACGAAAAAAAAATCCCATAATTCTTAGCATTATTACAATAGGATAAAAACAGAAGAAAAGTGAAAAGCGGACAGATGTTAGATTGAAGGGTTGGTCGTTAAGGATTTTTATCTTTCATTCAGTTATCAGTTTTAGGGTCTTAAGAAAACCAGTTTAATTTTCCACTAATTCACCAGTCTGCGAATTATGGTCCACAACCATTGATGGCTCAGACGCTACCATCAGGAATCTCTGGTTACTACCTAACACAAAAGTGTCCATAGGAGCATTCTAAATTGAAGGTTCACTTGCTTGAAGATATATGATACATAATAAAATTTAGTTTCTAAGCCTTTGGTAGCCTGTATGGAGGTATACAACAAAGGCACTAATGTCCTGCTACTTCAAGGAGGAGTTGAAAATGTTAAGTGTATATTTTTTGTGTTTGCATTCTGTGGCACGTTAGTTTTAAGTGCCTCATGCACTCCTGGTTCCTGGATTCAATCCTGGTCAAGTCCTGTGTCTATTAAAGGACATTATGTCTTCCCTCTTTCAAAGAAAATTTGGAAATGACAGAATAACAAAAAAAAAAAAAGGGCAGCAGTTCCTCTGACCAGGATTTAAGTTCACTGCTTGGGAAAAACCTGTGTCAAAGACAGACAAAGCCAGTAGTATCACACCATGTGGACCTAATTTTCAGAGATGCTTAACTCTCAAACACATCAACTAAAACAGGGTAAGATGTTAGTACGTTTTGTCTTTAGAATAAAATTACAGATTTATGCAAGACAGAGAACTCCAAATCCTTCCCTTACCACTACACTCTTTTGAGTGTCATTCAAGCTAATTCCTGAAATATATGTTGTTATAATTGTTTTGTTCTGTGCAAGCATATTGTATATCAATTTTATTTCATTATCTCACTTCAACCTGTACTGTCTGTAAAGTCACAGATGCTTGTCTAATCATATCAAAACTTTTTACTGTTCAGATTATGAGTCCTTTGCTAACTTTTTTAATTTCTCCCCACTATCTAAGCCTCCTTTTTATATAAATTCTGCCATCTTACTTTATATTACAGAAATCTTTCTCTAATCTGATGTCATTCAGTTTTAATTTTTTTTTTCAGTTTAACTGTTGTGACTAATTATACAGCAGATCCAAATCTGCATGAATCTTGAAGGCTGCTGCTTTCCTCTCCAGATTTTTAATTTTCTATTATCAGGCAAATTACTCTAGTGTTCATTGTTAGTCCTTTTCCCTCCTGCCTTGGCCTCAAATGCAGATTACGATCAGCCAAGGTCCATCCACTGGGTCATTCTATAAATCCTTTCTCAAAAGACACTTCTTTATGCTCTTCATAGGCTTTCTATTTAACTCCTTCTTCAATGTCCAGTGCTCCTCATGCCATATAAATCATTAAGAACAGTCCAACTTCTTGCATTGTCATGCAAGTATGTTGATATTCTGCAGCTTTAGAGTTACTCAGCAGACTAAACCAGGGAGGCTAGATCTGCTCTGCACAATTTTGATGTTGCCATGCATCCAAGTCACTCAGCATCTGAATCATAATAGTATGAACTTCAATCTTTATGGTTCTATATACTTACATAGGGAAAGACAGATTTGTTTGATGGGATGCAGATTTGCTGATCCATAAGACAACAGGAAAGCACTTTGTCTTTAGGACAAGTGATTCAACCTCTCTATAAACTCAGGCAAATAATCATAACTATTTTATATTTCTAAGATTTTCATAGAATAAAAAAAAATCTTGACAGTTCTGCAGTATTAATATGCCTCAAAAGACATATGATTTCTCTCCTACACCCTCCTCTGTCATTACTACTTGAATTGTAACTTTTAGTTCTTGAAAGAAATACATAGCACGGAAGAAACAACAATTTCACAAGAAAAATTTGAGCACTGTATAGAGCTTTCTGTAAGGTCTCTTCTTTTCTTTGTTACTCAGGTTTGCTATTTATGACTGGTGGACTTGGTTCAAGAGTTCTCAGTGGAGATCCGGCAAAGAGCAAAGCACCTCCTAACATCTTCTTCCACCCGCTGTTCAGACTGCCCTGGGTTGGATAGTAGAATTAAGTCAAAGCATGTATGTTGTCTTACATGTTTTTGGAAACCTGACTCTCAGCTCTAGCGATGTGCCAAGAGTGTGTTTTCATGCTGAGTTTCTGGTTGCTTCCTTACAACTGATAGAAACAATGGCTGATTCTTTAACAGACACACCTATCTGAACTGAGACATGCAATTAAAGCTTGACAAAAGAAAGATGAATCCTCGTATTTCTCATTCCAGAGAGGGAAATTCTCAAAAAACCAATTTGTAACTTCTGGATCAATGCAATGATTTATTACACTTCACGGTAGACCAGTTGCCTTCAGCCAATAAATTTTGGACCCAATGAGAGCTCAAATTACTGTAAATTACAGGAAAAAAAAATATTGTGTTTGCATTTTACAACTAATTCTGGGCTTGTCTGTACAAGGTTAACATACACCCAGTGTACAAAGTGAAAATGAGTCATGAGTGGTTCATTTTTAATCAAACCCAAAGTATATTGTCAAGGAATATCTTGTTTAACCTTTTCATCAATGATTTGGATGAGGAGATAGAGTACACTCTTAGTAAGTTTGCAAATGATACCAAGCTGGGTGAAATTGTTGATCCACTTGAAGGTTCTACAGAGAGATCTGGATAGGCTGGATCACTGGTCCGAGGCCAGTTACATGAATTTCAATAAGGTCAAATGCCGGGTCCTCCACTTCGGCCACAACAACCCCCAGCAGCACTACAGGCTTGGGGAGGAGTGGCTGGAGAGCTGCCAGGCAGAGAGGGACCTGGGGGTGTCGATGGACAGCAGCTGAACATGAGCCAGCAGTGTACCCAGGTAGCCAAGAAGGCCAACGGCATCCTGGCTTGTGTCACAAATAGTGTAGTGAGCAGGAGCAGGGAGGTGATCATTCCCCTGTACTCAGCTTTGGTGAGGCCTCACCTCGAGTGCTGTGTCCAGTTTTGGGCTCCTCACTACAGGAGGGACATTGAGGTGCTGGAGAGGGTACAGAGGCAGGCTACCAAGATGGTAAAGGGCTTAGAACACAAGCTGCATGAAGAAAGACTGAGGATCTGGCGCTGTTTAGCTCAGAGAAAAGGAGACTGAGGGGAGACCTCATCGCTCTCTACAACTACTTGTAAGGAGATTGTAGCGAGGTTGGGGTTGATCTGTTCTCCCTAGAGGCAAGTGACACGACAAAAGGAAATGTCCTTAAGTTACACGAGGGGAAGTTCAGGTTGGATATTAGGAAGAATTTCTTTACTGAAAGGGTTGCAAGGTATTGGAACAGCCTGCTCAGGGAGATGGTTGAGTTGCCATTCCTGGAAGTGTTTAAGAGAAGGGTGGATGTTGTTCTGACGTACATGGTTGAGTGATGTTAACAGGGCTAGGACAAAGGCTGGACTTGATGATCTTGAAGGTTTCTTCCAATCAAAACTGTTCCATGGTTCTATGATTCTATTAAGCCAAATGTGTTTTGATGTCCACACGTTATACAAAGCCCTACAGGATATAACTGTATCACACTGAGAAAAATAAGAAGTGTGTTATTCCCTTCATAAAATCTTCATTGAAAAAAAATTGTCCAAAATACATATAAATCAATGTGAAGGCATAGTTTACACTGGCTGTTAAACATGTCAAGCTCTATTAAAACGCATTTTGTTTCCAAATTTAATGGAAAGAGTAACTCTCAATGCCATTCATGAAGGAAGGAAAAAAAAAAAATAAAGGAAAACATGTATTCAGGCAGGCTCTTTCCAGATATATTTTTTTCCCAGGGTAGTATCCCACTTCTGGGACATTGGGCAGTGCTCTCCTGCGTGAGGGACTGTATTGGACACGCTTTGTCAAGCTGAGTTCTGTTCCAGCAGTGTCTCTGCTTAGTTAAACTTTAATGTACTTCAGTTCTGTCATTGCTGAAAGACATAGTGCTGAGCAAATCTTGCTTGCTGCTGAGCTCATCACTCGAGACTCCTTTGTATTCAATGGAGGGAAATGGGCAGCTCTGGGAGGTGTCAAACTGCTCAAATGAGTTGTGTCATAAATATCCTATTTATTTCCATTACTGTCTTTGGAGATGAGCAGTGATGTCCACAAACAAGCTGGTGCATGTGTTGTGCTCTCTGAGTGCAGCGTCTACACTAGGCTAAAATACTTTTAAGAGGCATTGCTCATCCAAGTGTCCATCTGGGACAAGCTCGGTTGTTCACAAACTGCAGTGAATTCCACTGCTTCTTAACAGAAAAGAGTGTCTTATTTTTCTCAAAGTCACTTCTTCATTTCTCTTATTTTAACAGTAAAGGTGGTTTGAAGCACAAAGACACTGTTGGGCCTATGTTTGTTTAAAGAGCACTCCGAACTTCCTCGGTCTGGGTGACCAAGTAGTGAAATGGGTTGTGAACAGGTTGAAGGGAAGAAGTCAGAGAGTTGTGCTAAATGCGATAGAATCTAGTTGGAGGCCTGTATCTAGTGGAGTCCCTCAAGGGTGAGTAGTGGGGCCAGTGCTGTTCAATATATTCATCAATGACCTGGACGACGGATTAGAGAGCACTGCCAGCAAGTTTACTGATGACACAAAACTGGGAGGAGTGGTTGACACCCCAGAAGGCTGTGCTGCCATTCAGAGAGACCTGGACAGGCTGGAGAGTTGGGCGGGGAGAAATCTTATGAAATACAACAAGGGCAAGTGTAGAGTTTTGCATCTGGGACAGAACAATGCCTTGTACCAGTACAGGTTGGGGACTGACCTGCTGGAGAGCAGCATAGGGGAAAGGGACCTGGGGACATGGTGGACAGCAGGGTGACCATGAGCCAGCAATGTGCCCTCGTGGCCAAGAAGGCCAAAGGTATCCTGGGGTGTATTAGAAGGGGGGTGGTTAGTAGGTCAAGAGGTCCTCCTGCCCCTCTACTCTGCCCTGGTGAGGCCACATCTGGAATATTGTGTCCAGTTCTGGGCCCCTCAGCTCAAGAAGGACAGGGAATTGCTGGAGAGAGTCCAGCAAAGAGCCACAGAGATGATGGAGGGAGTGGAACATCTCCTTTATGAGGAAAGGCTGAAGGAGCTGGGTCTCTTTAGCTTGGAGAAGAGGAGGCTGAGGGGTGACCTCATTAATATTTATAAATTTGTCAAGGGGGAGTGTCAGGAGGACAGAGACAAGGTCTTTCAGTGATCCAATGGTAGGACAAGGGGCAACAGACACAAGTTGGAACATAGGAATTTCCACAAAAACCTTAGAAAAAGCTTTTTGGTAGTAAGGGTGACAGAACACTGGAACAGACTACCCAGAGAGGTTGTGGAGTCTCCTTCTCTGGAGACAGTTAAAACCCGCCTGGATGTGTTCCTGTGTGACCTACTGTAGGTGATCGTTCTCTGGCAGGAGGGTTGGACTAGATGATCTTTCGAGGTCCCTTCCACTCCCTAGCATTCTGTGATTCTGTAAAACTATTTTGAGATGATTTTGAGAGTTGCTAGTTTACAGCTGGAGCATGAACTTTTTTCCACTCTCAGTATAACACAGCGTATGTCTTCTTCTTTACTAGATTTGTGGAAGTTCGGCTTCTCAGAGTTCAGTCAGATGTTGGAGAGGCTTAACCTGTAGCTCTACTTCTGAACACAAATTTTCTTGCTTTTCCAGATTTTCCTGTTTCCTTCTCTATGGCACTGACAGTGGTCCTGACCACCTTTAGCAGCACAAAAGTGCATTATTCTTTGCCACAACTGTTTTGAATGCTAAATGCTGACCAGGTGCATGTTTTCAAAGGAGGATAGGGAAGTAACTGGAATCTTCCTAAGACCACTGAATACTGCCCCAGTTTGGGAATCTCTTGACCTGAAGTGCTAAGAAGCTCTGAAAGGACTTATAGACAGTTTCCTTTACTTCATTTACTTGGCCTAATCTTTTGCCATCTATGAGAGATTTGCTTTACACCTCTGTCAGAAACAAGAGAGTGGGCTGAGCAGACCTATAGCCTGATTTATTTTAGCTACCCCAGTCTTCATAAGTATCCAGGTTACAGGTTCTTTTGTGTGTAAGCACTGACAAACAGAACTTCATCTCTGAAATCTGGAGAGAGCATCTCCGGACTTTTCAGCTGCTTTGTCTCTTTTAAAAAAGTTTTAATTCTGGGAACACAGAGAGTACCCATGTCTACCTGCATTTTGAACAATGCAGAAATATTAAACACATAATTTGTTTGCAAGTGCAGGAGTCATCTGTATGGTGTTAACCTCAAATCTCAATCAGAAGATTAAACTCAGCTGTCCTGATGTAAGACTGGTGTAATTCCATTTCACTAGTTTCTTCTGACAATTACACTGGTTCAAAGCTGGTGTATTGGACTATTTTATCAGCACAGTTTTATACTACAAAAGTAAACTAACTGTGAAAAAATACATACAGTATCTTGATTAATACTTAGTCAGGAATAATAGATTTTTAATGCAATTTAGAGCAGTATTTCTACGTGGGGAAAGTAAGTTCAAGGGTGGTTACATGCGTAGAGATTCACAAACAGACGAAATGAAGGAAAGGAAAGGAAAGGAAAGGAAAGAAAGAAAGAAAGAAAGAAAGAAAGAAAGAAAGAAAGAAAGAAAGAAAGAAAGAAAGAAAGAAAGAAAGAAAGAAAGAAAGAAAGAAAGAAAGAAAGAAAGAAAGAAAGAAAGAAAGAAAGAAAGAAAGAAAGAAGAAAGAAAGAAAGAAAGAAAGAAAGAAAGAAAGAAAGAAAGAAAGAAAGAAAGAAAGAAAGAAAGAAAGAAAGAAAGAAAGAAAGAAAGAAAGAAAGAAAGAAAGAAAGAAAAACTCAGGTTCAGGGTTTATTGCCAATTACAGGTCTTTGGTGAAAAATCGCCTAAATACTGCTTTAGTATGGTATTTTCAAGGTCTAAATTTGCTTTTGTACACAATCTGGAGACGAAAATGATCCTCTTTGACACTGTGAATCCAAGAGTCAGAACTCTGGATGACATGAGCCCATGAAGATCCACTGAAATCCAGGAAGCTACCTCTGAGTAAGATTTGTTTCAGCAGTTTTAAATCTGAATTAATCTAGGTGTTGATTTGAAACAGCAAACTGCAAATAATTCTAAGGGAAAATACTTTACCAGACTGATATGGAGTTGGACTTCTGAAAGCAATTTTAGTGTTCTCCGAGTACTAGGAAACTAGAATTACTGGGCCCTTGGGTGTCCATTCAATGACATGTTCCTGAAGAAACAAAACACCAAAATGTATGCATTGCAATTCATGCAAAGTACCTACCCGTATTTCTGTGGCTATCCTCTTTTTTTCTGGGGGAAAAAAAAAAAAATTAGTAGCAGTGTTTCAGCAACAAAACAGGCTGTACATGTATATGAGCAATACAAAGGAAGATTTACCCCAGATTCTTTGTTCTGCTGTTACTTCTCTGTTGTTGATTCCTCCCACCTCTAGAGCCTTATTTCATTTCCCATGAAGTCCAGCTTCTCCTGATTTCCATCTCTCTGCCTCGTTTTTGCTGATGTTATTTTAAAATTTATTTACAAGCTCCTCTATGTAGGTATTGCTTTTATAAAGCAGAAGTTATATACTTGTAAATATGGTTGATTTTTTTTTTGGTGAGAAACATGGAGTATTTTCTTACTAGCTCAAAGCAATACTTTGAAGTGAAAATAATACCTTGGAACCAGAAGCCATAAGATTAAGGTTCATTGCGGAATATGCCAAACTATTCAGACTGTTCCGATAACTGCTACTGGGAAGGAGATCTTATTTTGACATATAAAAGAAGATAATATCCTGGTACCTTTAGTCACATTATCTCCTTTTTTCCTCTCATGTTTATTCAGACATGCCTTTGATTGCAAGATTTTTGGAATAGCTTCTTTCAAAGCAGAAGTGCAACAAATTTATTTTTTTTAATTGGGATTTCCAAATACCTCATTTTAAGTTTGGTTTTTATTTGCTCTAGTCTTGCTGTAGATTTGAGAAAGGAAAGCTGTGATGTGCATACCACATAAAATAGTTAATGGTAAATTACAGAATAGTGGGGTTCACTTTTATGTAACAGGAGTGAGTGAGGTCATTGTGGTGTCTTGACTGCTTCCTTGTGTTTGTTTGCTTTTTTCTGCCTCATGAAATACTCCAGAGGACCTGTCTTTAACTACCAGTGAGTAATACGCAGTTTTGCAGAAATATACCCCAGATTATGAGACATTCCATATTGATTCTACTGGAATGCCTTGAAATGCTACAAATATTCCATTTTAGCAATGTTTTAATAAGTGAATAATAGTAAATAAGTGTAAACAGTAAACAGTAAATAAGTGAATAATAGTAAATTACTTCTCCAAACCTACCCTTGTAATTCATAGAGAAAATAAGGAATTTTTACTTTGAGATTATCAAGACCTATTTAAATTGTCTATTATTGGATGACATGTATGTGCATGTTAATGGACAGAAATAGACTTTCTAAGAATTAATTTTTCATTTTATCCAGAATGCTCTGTACAGCACAATCCATAAACAGATTACTAGGGTCTTCATTATGGTGCATTTGACTCTGTAGACTTCTCTATGGTAAGCTATTCAAGTAAGAATTACAATTTCGTTCAATATTTCTCTGGCCTTAAAACACTTAAAATTCAGGGAGTTCCTGAGCAAGAAGTACTTTTCAGGTACTTACCAATATTCTTTTCTTAATTATTTTTTTACTTTCTTTTTTTTTTTTCTTTTTGTCTTTTCTCTTTTCCTCTTTTTTGTTTTAATTTCTTGTCTTTTTTTTTTCCTCTTCTCTTCTGAAGCCTGTCTAGTCTTCTCCATGAATTCACATGAGGTTTTGCCATCCAAAGAGGACAGAAATGTGTTGCAGATCAAATTATGTGTCCCTTAACACTGACATTGAGACCGTCATCTCAAGCCCAGTTTCTCTACCTCAGTGGAATGAATTACAACTACTCTGATTTGGTTAGAGGATATTTCAGAGCAAAGGCAGTTCACCTAACCAGATGCCTCTCAACACATACACTAAATGAAGTCCTATAATGCCTTTTTGTCTCTAATATTCCTGGTTCTTAGAAGTGTGAAAGGAGATTATATGATGTGCCAATAGGTCCTTTTAGCAAGAAAACACATATTAACTAATGGTTTTACAGCAATTTTGGATAGTGTCACTCCACCAAAGCTAGTACAGTTATCTAATTTTAAACTTATGGAGGGTTCACTTGTATTCTGATCAGATGAGAGTTAAGTCTGACCACCCATATCCATGTTGGTGTCTCAGGACCCAGGAGGTAAAATTCTACGTGTGTCCTCAATAGCATGAAGCATCCTGAGTGTTTTATTGCCTAGCATCCTTTACACCTAATACTGTGATGCAAACCTTCAAAGGTAATTAAAAAAATTAGTCTAGTCATAAAATTCATTTTGATGTATATATTCAACAGGAATCATTTAGTAACCAAGGAGTCTTGGTGACATTGGTGGCAAATGGATGCAGAGACCTACTTAGCCCACTTGAAGAACATATATGTAAAAATTTTGTTTATCTGACTTTCTTAGTTGGGCAGAGATGGCCTTTATGGACACAGTTAGTGAACTTAATTGAGTTTCAGTTTCTTGTCTCAATATGAATTAAGTATCAAAATACTTTTTGAAATGTTGGATATACATAATAAAAGGCTTATGTCTTTAATAATATTTATTTTCACCAAAAAAAAAAGCAAATATTGCTTTTACAATCAAAATTGAAGTCAAGGTGATCTCACTGAAAAATTACTTGTGCTGGTCTGAGATGCAATGATCCATGTGTGATCACTGTGATTAGACTTTCAACAACTCTAAAAAGTTGTAAAATTCAAATAGGGAACAGCCTTTGAAAAAAAGATATTTTTGAAATTTTGTAAACAACATCCCCATGAATTGAAAACAAATAAATAAATAAAATTTACATGTGGTTTAATGATTTTCATGTTGTTTGAGCATAATACTAAAACCTCACTCCTTCTTCCATCTGATATTCTATTTAAATCATTCAAATCTAATTCACATTTGTCCTGTTCACAATCAATTCTCTGTCTCCCAGTGATCTTTAATATTTGCATGCAGCTGTTGTTCAGACTTCATTTTATTAAACTGATATATATTGAATTGTTATCACAGACACAACAGCAGTAAGATCTTATGCAAACAGAACTCTTGGACCTTTCATGATAGAATCTCTCCGCAAAAAAGTAAAAGTTTTAGTTTAGGAAGGGATTTTTTTCTCTTTGGTACGTAACATCTCTAATTTGTCCTTGTGGTTACTTCACTTCTTCAAAGGAAATACATAAAAAAACAAAAAAAAAACCAACACAAACAAACACCACGCAAACAAAAACTAAGGAATCCTTTCTGTGTGGTATATTTTTGTTCATAATTGCAAAAAAAAAAAAAAAAATAGATTCTGGTTTGGTTCCTTTTTTCTCCTCTGCCTTGTCCTCTTGACCATGATTGCTGTGGTACAGGCTGCAGGAACATGTCCCTGACTTCCATTTGTCTGGAACTGCTCTTGACTTTGAACAACGTTGTTTTAAAATAAGAAGAAAACGTGCTCAGTTTGAGGCAGTGGATATCTTGCACAAGACATAGGTCCACGCAAGATGCATCAACATTTGGGAAATCAGCTTCAGCAATCTTCCTCCTTCCCTTTCTCAGTTGTATTGAAGGGTGTGTTTAAATTCTCAGACTGTTCTAAAATAACTTGTGTTAAGTCTGTTTAATTTAACTTCTTCCATATGTAAACAGACACATAGACACAAACATATCAGGTAGGGTTTTTTTGCACTTGGAGAAAACAAACCTGTATAAGCTGTAGCAGAACAGCTCATGAACTGATGTTATCTACCAACCTATTTAAAACTCTGTTCTCTTACTGTTTTGCCTTGGATGGGGTTGTAATTTTAATTTTCAGGTGCAGTCTTATGTGTTCTCCTCACTTTTCAGCTTTCCCATACTACCATGCACAGTCTAAATGCCCACATATGCACACAAATCACAGTGCTCTGACTAGAAAGTATCATTTACGCCTCAGTGCTCTGTCTTGAGTTTTTTCCATTCCATGGTAAACTGTGTAAGTTTGTTTTTCAGGGGACAGAAACTATGTCTTCTAGAAGCCTAGAGATAGCATGGAGGCATGAGAAAACCAAGAGATTTCTTGAGATGGATGTGTTTGCAGTGACATGTTATGTTAGGTAAAAGAAGACAATGTGAAAGGTACAGGTGAGATAACTTCTCTATTGCACTTCGTGTAGATATCTATATTAATAAAACATTTAATATAAAGGTGATTGACAATGGCGAACTATGTCATAATCTAGACAGTGAACTCATGACAACATTGGTTTCATAACTCTTAGTTAAATATCCAAACAATATTATCTACTGATAGATTTGAATTAAGCCCACATTCCTCCTTATTATTTTATTTGGTGATATCTTAAGAGCATTCAAACAAGTTACAAAGAATTATAGATTATGTTAGGATAATAGCTATCAAATATTTAATATTTAACAAGGAACGTGGAATTATTCATCTATTCCAATGGCCATCTCATCCATTCCATATGGATATTTCATTCCATATGACATCATGCTCAGCATATAAACTGGGGAAAGAAAAGGAAAGAGGAGGGGATATTGAGAGTGATGGTGGTTGTCTTCCCAAGTCACCTTTATCTGTGATGGAGCCCTGCTCTTCCGGAGGTGATTGAACACCTGTATGTCAATGGGAAGTGCGGAATGAATTCCTTGTTTTGCTTTCCTTGCCTCTGCAGCTTTTGCTTTATCTGTTAAACTGTCTTTATCTCAACTCATGAGTTTTCTCGCTTTTACCCTTTCACTTCTCTCCCCCATTCCACTGTGGGGAAGCCAGTGAGTGGCTGCTGGGGCTCAGATGCTGGTGTCAGATTTATAGCAGTATAATGCCCCAAAGGAATAACTCAGTATGTTGGGGGACCATGATAAATTTCTTCTTCACCTGGAAGCTCTCTCTTAGTGGACAAAAGCTGAGTAATATGATCCCAAGTTACAGAGATTTTCATCCTTATAAACTGAATAATTATTGAATAATGATGTGTGCATTTCCTGTATTCTGAATTGTGTGTGTCCTCATCAATTATCTTCTTAAGATAAACCACAGATTTAGTAACTATTCTGTTAAAGCATTTTCTTTTCTCCATTTTTTGCCTTCATACACTCTTGTCGTCTTCTGCTGCCTCTGCATGTGTTTGTCTCCTACTCCCTAGCTTCTCACAAGGCATTAGAGCCAAGAAAGTCTCAGATTTATAACAACTGTGTGATACCTACTCTACCACCATGTCAATTTAATTTGAACCAATTTGACAACCCTAATACTAATGCAGGATTGGAGACCACAATGATAGTACAACATCCGTCCCTTGTTAAGCTTCCTGCACCTGCTATTGCTTCTCTCTGTAATTGCCCTCGATCAAGACACCGATTGTAAATGCGTTAAGTTCTGCTGACAACACAAAGCTGGGGAGATGCAAGAACTCAGGCTTAAGAGGCAACAAAAATTCAACAAGATTTGCTGGGCTTTGAGCTGTTATGCAGCAAATGAAATTCAGTATTGACAAACACACATTAATGTAATTGGCCAAGGGAAGTGTGAGACTAAAAGAGAAAAACTGCTGACGAGGAAAAGCAGCAGTTTTAAAGGGATACCAGAGCTCACACCACAAGCACTGTGCAAGTGTAGAGAAAGGCTTTGAATGTGGAATAGCTCTTTACCTGCCCGAGAGTTCTACATATTCCCATTTCCGAAGTATTTCATGGTATCTCAGTAGGTGAAGATGTTGCCTAAATAGGAAATTGAGGCCACATCACCCAAATCTTATAAAACCTCACAGAATGTTTGCAACAAGTAACTTCAGTCACTCGCAGCCTAAACACCAATGTTTTCTCTGACATTTATGCTTAACAAATCAACATTCATATTGAGAATTAATTATTAGATACTCCATTGAGCAGCAAAACCACTCAATACTTCTCTTTTTTTTGATAGTGTAACACTCATACTCTTGACTATGCTATTACCTGAATGGGTTGTGTGTGTCCCTTTGAGCTGGATTATTTGAGGACTAGTTTCTCACAAAGAAGTAAGGATGTGTTTCATTTCCCCTAGCTTCACTTCTATAAAATGTAGAGGCTCTAATCTGATCTCATTACCTGAGACTTTCTTCATGAGAGTCCTGAATATAGAGAAACAGACAATTCCAGAGATTGATTTATATTAGTCTAACTTTGATATATTTCTTAAAGCTAGCCAATCACTCTTAGAAGTCTTTATTGATCAGCTCATCCATGTTCAGACAAGCGAGTCCCACCTAGTAATCCAAACTGTTCCATCAGAAATATAATTTTTTAATTATTTCTTTTTCCATCTCCTCTCTTTCTTCTTTCCCAGCCTTCATTCACAGCCCATTGCCACTTTTCTTGTAACAGGTGTCGGGAGAATTTAAGTGACATAAATCCCTTGTATTCTAAACATGAAGCCATGAATATCACATAAATTGTAAGAAAAAAGACTAATTTTGAGCTGTGGGGTACAGTTCATAAGGATTAGTGACTCTCATTCTCTTTTTGAACCTACTTAGTTTTCTTACCACTTTGAACATGACACATTTTTAACAGTACTTTGCTACAGTATCACAAGATCTGTCTTGTAGCTTATATTCGTTTTGTAGTCCATGAGTGTGTTGAGTTCATTTTATGTTTTGTTAAGGTCTTGTCTGTTTAGTGCTGTGTTTCATACCTGCTTGTAGCATGGTCATGCTCTCCTTTACATGTGTGTTTGCAGCACTAGTCTTGTGTTCACGCTTTTTTTTTTCATTTCCCTTAGAGTCCTTGAAACAGTACATGAACATGAAATGAAAAGGAGACAATTAATTTAGCCTCAGTGCAGCACAGGGATATGAGAAAATGTTGAAAAGTACAAAATAAGCTGTGATCCTACAGGTTAGGAATGAAATTTCTTCAAGCAGGGAAGGTTTCTGTTCTTTAAAATCAAATTTCAGTGACAGAATTTGGGCCATCATTACAAGTTCGCTATGCAAGCCCCCTCCTATTACTTCATCATGTTCACATTCTCCAAGTGTTGCTCTGCTTTTACGCTTTCCTAGTACTCAGGCTCATCCTTTAGACCATACTCATCAGTTTTTTTGCACTGAGTGTGACTTGATTCACATCTAGAATGAGCTAGGATGTCAGCCAGATAGGAAAATTCAGGCATAAGAACAACCTAGATGCTGAGTCTCTGGATGCATATTCTCCAGCCCTGTTGGAGGCATGGACATGGCTGATGAGAACTGAGTTAATCTGTAGATCAAGCTCAAGTCTAGGATCAGCATTACAGTAGAGTAAGCGTAAAGGAATCTGGTACATCTCTAACACTAGCATCATGGACTTAATCTTCTTGTGTTTTAGACCTCTTCAATAAAGCTTGGACAATGATATGAATTACAGGAGGGCTTGAAATGGTCTGTAATTCTTCCCTCATAAAGGAACACATAAGAATGATATTAATAAAGGAAAAGTAGAGAGGAATTTTTTTCCTCTCCTCTGTGCTTGAAATTGCTGCTTAATGGTAATACTTGTTTCAGAACTCTGTGTTTAAGTGTCTGCAAAATAAGCTTCTGCCTAATTCAAGGAAAAGTTAAAGGTGAAAAATAAAGTCATTTAATAAGCATGAAACATTCATTGTTCGCTAATAGTAATTTTTTACTGAAAACACTAGCAACTTATCAAGGCTGCAGATTGTCATTTTCTTGGCATGTTAGATGGGAATGATGAAGTTAACAGTGGAGGTGACAAACTATACTTCTATGTGCCTCTAGCAATTAGACTCAAGACTGATGAACTGGTATAATTTGATGGTAAATTCTTATATCATAATCTTTTTTGAGTACTCTAATCCTAACTCTAGTAGGTTTTGTTAACCTATCATGATAGATAACTGAAATACAAACATAAAATTGAGTATTAAAAGGATTCTACATGCTTGCATGGTATCTTCTGTTTGATATTTTCAAATCCATTTACAATAATAAACCTCAAAATCTCCACTGACTCCTAATCCATCAATCAGAGTTTTTGCTCTGCTTAGTAATTTAATCAGTTTTGGTTTCAGAATAAATAGCAACAACACAAGCAAGAGCCTAGGACAGGAAGCACACTCTTAGAAGATGTCTGCAAGCTACCATAAAAATCAACTTTTTGGCCTGGAGTTTACTTTTCTAATTCTCATTTTATGTCATGGAGGGAGGTGAGGCAGAATTTCCCCCAGAACAGAAGAATATAATTTGTCAGCAGGATTCCTACCGACTCTTCAAACAGCCTATTGTGACCTTTGGTTATTAAACCTTTTGACTGTTACTTAATTTCAGCAGTGGGGAGGCTATTAGCTGGCCAGCTAGATTCCCTGCCCAGCATCTGCTAACCAATGACCTGTGATCTGGGCAATAAAACTAAAATTACATCTGGTCAATAAATACATTTTGTGTTCCAACACAATGAGAGGTCCCTTCTTACCTCAATTTCTTGATTTTTTAAAAGTATGCCAGAAGACATTTTGCCATGTCCAAATGAAATAACTGATCTTGGTCTTCATCCATCCATGTAATATCTTTTTTACATAGGAAATTCGTGCCAGGGAATTGTGTTGGTCTTGGGAATACAGAAAGGAGTGAGATGGGAGGAAATAAATGGCAGCAGCAACACAATGTGCAAATTAAAAGAATAAAAATTATAATTTCAATCTTATTACTGAAAGGAGAAGAGAACTTAGCATATGAAACAACATGTGTTTATCAACAACCATATCAATGATTGGGCCCTGAATGTGCACTTGTGTATAAAAAAGTCAGCATAACTTTGTCATCAGAAGGGACTCAAACCATCTGCTCAATACTGAAGAAATAGTCCTTTAGAAGCAAAACTAGAAATTTCTCCAGTAAACTGTAAGAAACAGTGATATGTTTTCCAGCAATGCTATCAGCAAGAATAGGAGGTGACATACAGCAAATTTCTAGGTCTGGTGCAGGAGCATTCTCGTAAGAATGCTTTAAGTGATTACTCAGATGACTTTGATTTTAAAATGCAGATGTTTATTAATCAGTCTGTCATGTTCATAGATATGTGATGAGAGCTTAGAAATTCAAAGAAATGTACAGAAGTATAGTGATCCAAATCCTTTGAAATCTAATGTGACTAGGCAGATCATTTTCTTGAAATCTATTCCTGCATGCTTAACTACTATAAAATGTGCCCACAATTATATATAACTACTTGAAACTGGAAAATAATATTTTATTTTGTACTGTCTGGATGACCAAAATACTTCAAGAGAACTTTATACCTATATATATATATAAGAAATTATTTTTTCCCAATCATTTTTCTATGTAACTGTACTGTTTCTGCTGTGCGTGTCTTTATTGTATTTTTATGGGTTATCATCTTCCTCTTCACAAACACTTTAAATAACTGAAAGCAAATTATACGTAGATTTCAATGATTGGTAACAAAATAACCTCTGAGGAAACAGAAGGATGTTTTCTTTCAGCAGAAAATTGTTTTTAAATGAAAAGACTTGGTTCAATTATAATTTTTAAAATACTATTTTTGGGAGGAAAAAGTTACATCCTCAAACAAATGACAAAAAATCTCCAACCAGAGATACTCAAAAATAGAATCAATGTAGAACAAACTGAAAGAGAAAGACTTTCTTTCCATTTTCACCTTGCAAGGAAAATGAAATATACAGATGAATGATACTTAGGTCAATTTATCATTATCCCTAAAGTAAGTTATTTAGTTCTTACTGTAATTATTTGACTGTTTTTTCCCTATATTTTAATTTTGTATAGATAATTTGTATTGCTAGTTCAAAATAAAAACTCAAAACCTCAGTTTTAAGACAAGTAAGAAGAATTCATTAAAAATAAAAAGAAACAAAAAAGCCTTAACATTTCAAGGATGTCATGTGACTAGACCTTCTTTTATGACCATACAAGGTTTTCAAATTACACCTTTGTCTAAGAACAAAGAAAGTGAAAAATGCTTTTGAGTATTATAATGTATTTACCCAACCATCTCAGGTAAACTAAACTCTTCTAATACTAGTTTACAAAGCAAGTGCCACAGAGCAGTTGAGAAGCTTAAGATTTTAAATCAGGACTGTCCAAAATAAGTCCCACTTTAGAAAAAGAAAAAAAAAATGACTGCAGGTTGCCACGACATATTTAATAACCAGTGTTTAAAAATTTGCAGTCTGGTTCCCCTTCTCTAATCTGTTTGTCAGTGTTTTTCTGGCATTTAGAGAGCACAGATGGAGATAGCCTTCAGTCTAACGAGTGTGTGGTTAAACTTAGAGGTAATGTATTTTGATTATAGGAGGTTATTGGGAAGAACCCTAGATCAAGAGGCCCCAGTATCACTCCCCTGTGGCGAAAGGCAAAAGGTAAGTAATAAAAATGAAAAGAATGAATGGAGGCAAGTTCATACTTGGGGTGGCAGGCAAACTCCTTCCTTGCCCAGCTTGCCCCCTCAGGTGCATCTGTACAACAAGTACAAGTCTCTGGCTCTGGCTGAGGAAGTCCAGCCAAATGAGCATGTGGACGATGGGCAGTCTGTACCAGAGGTGTCTCACTTTCAGTTAAACCCACCACCCAGATCACAGTCACATCAATAAGGAAACAAAGAGGGGTTATAGTAGTAGGTGACTCCCTTCTGAGGAGAACTGAAAGTCCAATACGCTGGGTAGACCCTCAGCAAAGGGAAGGATGCTGTCTTGACATCCCTAGGAAACTTCCTAGTCTGGTAAGATCCTTAGACTATTACCCATTAGTGGTGTTCCATGTATGTGGAGATGAAACTGTAACTTGTAGTCCAAGAGCCATTAAAAGGGACTTCAGGGCCCTGGAATGGTCAGTGAGGAAATCTGGGGCATGGAATATATTTCCCTCCCTCCTTCCATTTGTGGGCAGTGACACTGGCAGATTAAGGCAAATTCAGCCTATCAACACGTGGCTCTGTGGCTGGTGTCACCACCACAACTTATTTCTTTGCCAATGGGATGGCCTATGCAGCACAGGCTAGCTAACCTCAAATGGGAGTCACCTTTTCCAAAGAGGGAAGAGGGTCTTTGCCCAAGAGATTTCAGGGCTGATCAACAGGGTTTTAAACTAATTGCAAAAGGGGAGGGGGGGAAACAATATCAGGCTTGTCTGTGACAAGCTGTGGGATGACACACTGGGGTTAGAGGGAGAGGGTGCTACTAAAGGCCTGCAACTAGTTAATCTGAGAAGAGCTGAGGACATGGCAGCACGGTTAAAGTTTTACAGAGAAGAACTAGAGGCTCCTGAGGTACTAGGAGCCAATGGGGAAACATCCATAGCACACCTCAAGAGAATTAAGGACGATAACATAGCCAACAGCCCGGCTGAAGTGCCTCTGCATGAACACACGCAACACGGGCAACAAACAGGAGGAGCTAGAAATCTGTGTGCAGTCAAGGCGTTATGATCTGGTGGCAATTACAGAGACATTGTGGGACAGGTCACATGAGTGAAATGTGATCATGGATGTCTATGTCCTTTTTAGGAAAGACAGGCCAACAGCGCGAGGTGATAGAGTTGCTCTTTACATGAAAGAGCAACTGGAATGTATTGAGATCTATCCAGGGGTGGATGAGGAGCAAGTTGAGAGCTTGTGGGTGAGAATTAAGAGACAGGCTAACATGGGTGATACTGTGGTGAGTGTCTATTACAGACCGCCTGATCAGGATGAGGAAGTTGATGAAGGTCTTCTACAAGCAGCTGATAACAACCTCTCAATCACAGGCCCTGGTTCTCATGGGGGACTTCAACTACTCAGATACTTGCTGGAAGGCCCACACAGCCAGCCATCCCAGTCCAGAAGGTTCCTCCAGTACATCCGTGATAACTTCTTGATGCAAACAGTGAATGAGCCAGTTAGGAGAGGAGGCTATTGGATCTTATACTCACTAACAAGGAGGGTTTCATTGAAGTAGTGAAGGTTGGGGGCAGCCTTGGTTGCAACGATCATGAAATGGTGGAGTTCACGATCTTGTGCGGTAGGAAGCTGATATTGTGTGGTATCAAGCTGCATTGCAAGTCTGGACTTAAGCAGGGCCAATTTTGGCCTTTTCAAGAAATTGTTAGGGTAAATCTCATGGGACAGGATACTAGCAGGTAAAGAGGACCAAGATAGCTGGTAAAGATTCAAGGACCACTTCTTCCAAGCTCAAGATCAGTGCATCCCAACAGGTAGGAAATCAAGAAAGAGAGCCAGGAGACTCTCATGCTTAACTAGGGAACTTCTGGGCAAACTCAAGTAGAAGAAGAGAGGCTATAGATCATGGAAGGAGGGAGGAATATAAGACTGTTGTCAGAGAATTTAGGGAGGTAACTAGGAAAGCTAAGGTCTCTTTAGAGACTGTGCTCAGGAGCTTTAGACTCTGGAGGCTGCAGAGAAAGTCAGGATATAGGAGAAGTTTGCCTTGGTTGATGAGGACTGGGTGACCTCATTCATGTTTGTAAATATGTAAAGGGTGAGTATCAGGAGGACAAAGCCAGGGTCTTTCAGTGATGTCCAATGATAGGACAAGGGGCAACGGATACAAGCTGGAACATAGGAATTTCCACAAAAACATTAGGAAAAACTTTTTCACTGTGAGGGTGAGAGAGCACTGGCACAGGCTGCCCAGGGAGGTTGTGGAGTCTCCATCTCTGGAGACATTCAAAACCTGCCTGAGTGTGCTCCTGTGTCACCTACTCTGCTTTGGCAGGCAGAATGGACTAGATGATCTTTCGAGGTCAATTCCAACCCCCAACATTCTGTGATTCTGTGTGTGATTCTGTGAGATAAGATTGGATCCAAACACTGTAACTACAATTGTGGCAGACATGAATACTCTAGTCCAAAGGCTTTATAAACTTTTGCTCTTAAGATTTTAAGGAGCTGGAGAAAAAAAAAAAACCAACAAAAAAAATAAATAAAGAGAAATAACCTAAAAACTCAAACAAAACCAAAGAAAGAAAAGAGAAATAATAGGGGAACCAAGACTTTACAATGCTTTCTCTATGCACTTTGTGAGTCAGATATGCCAATACTGTGGTTTAAAGTCAAGAACTGAGTTATAAATAGCAGGCTTTGAAGAGGAAAAAGCCTTAACGGAGTTTTGACATTTCAGAAAAAAAATGCATGAGACCTTGCTATATAGTTGTTTGTGGTACATGTGTGGCTATACATCTTCTGTGAGACTTTCTTGTGGTACATTTAAACTGTGATTATTCAGCTGGTTTCATTAGAAGTGACTCTGGTGTGTGACACAAGGATGAATCTGTAACCTAAATTCAGTCTGTGGGAGTTTAAGCTTTTAAAGACATGATCTAAGGTAGAAACCAAATCATCAGAAATTCCTTCAATACCTTTTGAAGGAAGGTTGGGATCTCAACCTGTTCAGCCAACCTACGATCTCTGTGATACAGCAAAAGTGCAGATTTGTCTTTCTATAAAGAGAGATAAGACTGCTGGCACATATGATTTAAGTGTTTCAGGTAGGCAAGTGTAAGTCTCAAGTTAAGAGACATGATTTGGAGCCCCACTATAAAAACAAACCTAAACAAAGAAAAGCTCCAAAAACTAGGATTTGCATTTTCTTACTTTTGTTTCCCATGCAGAGCTTTTCCTCTCCCCATTCTTTTTCTGGTTCGTCCTTGCAGACTTCCCCTAAATTCAAGGTTGATGATGTAATTGCAGCTGAAGGAAATGCAGCTTTTATCTTCTTTTTAGAGGCTTTTTTGGTAACACACCACGTTACATTTCTTGCTTGTCATTATATCCTGCCAGATTTTTGGAACCATTTTTGGTTTTGTTTTTTTTTTTTTTGCTTCAAATTTACTAGTATGCATTATTCATTGGAGGAAAAAAAAAATGAAAAAAAAATGAGAGAGGAAAGAAAAAAAAGAGAAGGAAGAATAATTTGCATTTCCTGATTGGAAGCCAGGGATTATTCATCATTGCCCTCTACATCTCTTATAAAGATGATAAATGAATGTATATTAACTGAACCCTAAACCAAAATAATGTGTTTTTCTAAAAGTTTTGCAGAGCTGCATTTCCATTGTAATTAGTTTACTTTTTTTTTAACCGAGTGCTGTTAAACCACCATCAAAATGAAAGCTGAATTCTGAACTGCTTAAAGGAGGTGTGAGAAAGTAATGGACTATTGAGTAGGTTTTTCCTTCCTCTTTTAGTACTACGGAAAATAAATAAATAAATTTAGTCTCTAACTTCAAAATGAAAAAGAAAACCACCAAAAAACCAAACCAAACTCAAATACACAGAAATAAAAAAATGCAATGCCACCACAGAAAAAAAAAAAATAGAAAAAAAAATAGAAAAAAATAAGAAAAACAAAGACAAGAGTAACAAAAAAAAGCTTATTCAAGGAAATAAAAAGTTTTTCTGATGAAGAGTTATGGTAAAAATTGCTTACCTGGAGACAAGTAGATGATCACAATGGCTAGAAACTTGTTACACAGCTTTCCCTCATAGGGGATTTAATGATCATTTATACTTCTCACAACAGAAATTAAAAACAGATTGTTCTTTTCATCATTGCTGTTTTGATTTAATGAGCCTGGTCAAGGTTTAAACAAGACAGTTCGCCTTCAGCACAGGCAGGACCCTCCAATGCTGCTGGTCCCCCCATCCCCTCTCCTCAGCTGTGCCTCTTCCACCATGCTGAAGAGCTGATTTTCACTCTAAACTAAGCTAGAAACTATCATATATGAGATGTGATCTTTCAGTAAACTAAAGTCCCTTTGTGATGGTGAAGTTATAAAAAGGAGACAGTTGGACCAAATGAGACCCTGGGGACAAAATAATGATGAGGTTTTGTGTGTGTAAGTGTTTTGAAGAAATGTGGATGGTTTATTTTTTCAGAAAAAAAATGTGTTCCCTATATAAAACTTAATGTTCCCTAAATGTTCTCATTTTCAGCAAACCACAACTAAAGAGATCAAAGAAACTAATCAAAACAGGGACACTGAAATTTCATCAGTTTATATTTTCTGAAAGTATTATTTGTCAGTCTTTTCATTCCCTTTATTTTCAGATCTTCCCTCTTCTTTCCTTTCTTTTTCTGTAATATTTCTTCCTTTAAAAAAAGGAAAAAAGGAGAATATCTAGTTTTAAAATCTCTTAGTAATTGATTTTTTTTGAAAAAGAAAAATATTTTTATTATAAAAATCAAGAAGCAGAATTTTCATTAATATTATTTATCAGTCAGGACAGAGCCTGAATTACTTCTTGGAACATGATGGCAAACTGCAGTAATTTATTTTTCTTACTATGATACAGCAATTACATCCTTGAAAGGAAGAATTGCTGAGAACTTTCAGTGCCTTTGACAGAATTTTGCTGTTTTCATTGTTTTGCAAAGAATAATAAAGGGACTCAAAGGCTGGATTTCCAGCACCCAGAGGCAAAAATCCCAGTTGTTATAAATGGATCCCTGGAGAAACTCAGCTCAGTGCTCTCACAAAGCAGGGCATTTGCAGACTATTATTTCCATTAAACACCAAATTAACTGCCTGTAAACTTGTTCAGTTATTTGTTTTTACTGGCCTGTAAAAGCATAAAATATAAATACATAAATAAATATTTATAATGCATGGATAACAGTGCTAACATATGCCATAAGCCATGCCAGGAAAAAGGAAATAAATCAGGCTTCGTCGCTGAGAGATGTCACTTGGCTTGATTTGTAATAAACAACTTCACTTATCGATATGCAGCTTATTACTATATATTATTTCATACCACAGTTTTACCTACCCCTTTCTATTATGCCAGCCACTCTGCAAGGGATATTTGCAAAGTCTAAGGGCTAGATTCATGCCATCTAATTTAGACACTTAACTGAAGCATCTAAATCAGGCTTTTTCTGGGGTCATCACAAGTCATTTAAAAAAGCCAAAGGCAACTGTGATCCCAGACCTCAGTTGAATTTAACCCTCCACCAAATCTCACTTTGAAGTCTTACCATTTAAACAGGCAAGATGGTCAAAATAAGGCAAACACAGACTTGGTCAGCAGGCAGGTCAGATAGGCACTATCATTTTTTATGATAATGCCCAGGTAATCACCTCCTAAATTATGCAGAAATCCAACTAGTTTGAATAGATCATACAGACCAAGAGACCAATGTAAACAGTTGTGTTTCCCAAGATATGTATGAGCTTATTCTCATATCTTCTGTGTAACAACTAGATCACGTTTCCATGACCAAAGTAACTTTAACAGAATGAACCTTTTCTGAGTATACAAATATAATTTTCTAATTATAAGCCCTCATTTGAATCTATCTGGACCCTCTTGAAGGAAAGACCTCTAAAGTGGTTAAATCTTTAATTTTTCCATCAACTCAGTTTAAGACTTTTTTCTCTTTTGTAGACCCTTCTTCAACTCTTAGATCTTATGCATGAGATATTGCAATCATCATCCTGCTAAGGGAATACCTAGACAAGGGAAATCCAGAATAGCATTCCACACTTCTCTTAAGGGTTAACAGGCTGGACTGCAGTAAGTAGGGAATGTCAACTCTAGGAGTGTGATACTGAGCTTGCTATTTTGAGAGGACTGTCTCTGGAGAATGCCTAATGGAACCGTTTGGACTAACATTTGCAAAGTCATGGTTCAGAGGAATGCTCAAAGGAAAGAAATTACTGAACCATTGAGCTCTGATACCAACCCACTTTGTGTTCTCCAGTGATTCCTCCTCCACTCTTCGGTTCATTACATGCCTTCCCTCTTCTTTTCCTGATCTCCTAGGGCTCAGTTCACAGAATATAGCTTCTCTTACATCTGTAGCCAAGGAGTGGGCAAGACATTGGAAGGCATTTCTTCTTCCTCTCAGTGTGTTAGCCAGAAAAACCTGAGTCCAGCCCTGGATTGTGGTTGGTATGGCTGACACACTGCAAGTTAGTCTTTGTGTGCAGTAATGTTTGCAAAAGGTGGATAAACTGTTTTCCTGTAGGGAGATTTGCAATGATTCATTCCTTCATATGTGTGGAATGTAGCGTAATGCAGCCTGAGTACTTTTGTTATTACTTCCATGGGAAAACATCAATTGATTTATCTGGTTAAAATTTGAGGTGGCAGCCATAAATAAACAAAATACTCAATAATGTCGCATTAATTTGGACACTCATTTCTTCCGTTAATTTTAAAACATTTCTTGTTATTAGGCAATGTCATTACAAGCAACACATATGAGCTTTGACATAGACTTTTTTTGTTACTACTGCTTACTCTAGAATAATGTACTTTGTCTCATAGCTAGCGAGTTTCTTCCAGCATTATTCCACAAAACTTGCAAAAGTCTCTAAGCAAGATCCGTGGTCATTAGGTCATTTCTTCCAGTTTTACTGATAATTGTTGCCAAAGAGATGTACTGCAGTGTTGTGCTGTCGTTTGTTCGTACTTTCCTTTGGCTTAGAGTCCTGTGGTCCTCTCTTGGGCTCTGTCTACATGCCAGCATGCTGTAATGATAAATAACATTATCGACCTATAGGTATGCATAAAACATTAGATAGATTGTATGTTTTCTGGTCTGCTCAACTTCCATGAACTGCATTTCAATATACTCTGATCAGGTGCCTCAGCTCTGGCACAATAGGTTTGGAGGGGGGTAGAGGAGTACCGTGGACAGAAGTAACTCAGTAAAAAAAAAAAAAAAAAAAAAAAAATCATTGATATCCTCTCTTGTTCCAAGATGTTATAAACTGAATAGTTATTTTAATTAATTTCTCAGACAGCTGTTAGAAAACTGAATTTAATACTAGTCTTTAAAAAACAATGTGGTTTTGACATGTTTAAAATGTAAAACACTTTTTTTCCCCTCTTTTCATTAAACAGGTATAGTCAGAGTATTTCAGTTTAATAATGGAAGAACTTCATTTTAAATCTTTTTAACTTGTATAAACATATGCACATTTTAAAGGATCGAAGGGTTTGGTTTTGTTTTGTTTTTCAAAATGCATAAATGATTTATGAGCCTAAATTTAATTTTCAGTGGTAGCCTAGTAATAAGAAGTCTAAATCCCTTGTATTTCGATTAAAATGAGACTTTTAAGCATGAAAGACACAAATGAAAATTAAATTGGCCCCTAAAGCCTATAAGTACTTGACTTTTTAAAGATATAACTTCGTTGCACCTAAAATATGTTTGTTTTATCTCAGGCTGTGTGCATGTATATATTTGCTTTTATATATATATGTGTGTGTATATATATATATAAGAAATATATGCCCATATTTTATATATATATTAAAAAACACATATATAATTGTGGTTTTGCATGTATAATTCTATTACAGGGAAAAACATCTTTCATTTATTTGTTTCTCATTGAAACAAAATGTTAACCTATGTTTTCATTTTACAAAAGGTGAAAACTGCAATGTAGAAAAAAAATCCAATTTATTTCTGTCCAGCTGCAACTCAAATTAATTCCTTTCATGCAAAAATCATTCAAAATGCAATGATTCAGGATCAGATCCTTATTTCTTCCCAGAACACTACTATTGAAGTTAATTAAATAAAAGGAAAAGAAAAAGTAAAATGAAATAAAATAGGTGACAAGTCTTTACATTAAATAACTACCAAACAATCAGAATAATTCATGTTAGAGAGTTGGGAGGTCAGATGGCCCAACCCTTCACTCACAGCGGGACCTTAACATAATGTGAGTTCAGTATAACATGAGGTCAGTAACATAAATTTGTATTAATTCCTTTTGAAAAATAAATTAGATGGGTCTGGGAAATAGATCTGGACAGTGCAAGTCTTGCATTTGCAACCACAGATAGCCAAACTTAGTACTAAACTGACATAATAAACATCCAAAAATTAACCAGAAATCTTATTTGTATAGGTTTCTACCTTAAACAGATCATTAGATTAAAAACTTATAGTCAATTCCCATAGCAAAAATATTGTTAAGAGATAATTAAGGTGGAGAATAGACACACAATTTCTTATTTAAAATTTCAACACCAACCCCAGCAGTATCTTCCTTGGGTATAAATTGAAAAGTCTTTGTTCATTACAAATTCATTAAGAAACTTGCATTCAGCTATTCATTCTTTGGAGATATATTCCCTGCCCCTCATCCAGTAAAGGAATTAAACCTTCTTACACTTTTACAACTCTAGAATTATTTTGTGAGGAATCTGAGCTTTTCCACTCTAATCAAAAGATTTTTTTTTTAGTTTTTGTTTCCCTGAAACCAGAAAGATTGTGTAGCTCATGTTGAACTTGGAATTCGTTCAAATACCACCTCATTCCCCTCTGTAGACTCCTTGCTAATCAGAAATGCTATATGTCTCCTTTTCATCTGAAGAATCCATCAGATTGTATATATATTCAAGCCTAAATGAATGAAAAGAGACTTTAGGCTTCGTATTAGTATATTAGGTAAATAGGAACAAATGTGGTTTTTTAGCATAGATGTTTTCCTTCTCTTCCTCTCTCTCTTTTACTGCCAAAGCCCCAGTAGAGTATGAATGCAGAATATCAGCCCATCTTCTAATATATGCAGCATAATCTTCTTAAAATGAGTTTTCACTTCAAGGAACAGAAGGGCTTAGAGATGAGCAGCATGGCTTTTTTTTTGTATTTGGCATCTCATTATACTTAGTACCTTTTTTTTTTTTTCTTCTTAGAACAATTGAATATCATTAGTGAAGGAAAATTCTCTCTATATATTAATAGATTTTTTGTTTTGTTTCTTTTGGGGAGCATAGAGAAGCAAGTGAGAGACAGAGTAAGGCTTTTTGTTCATTCATGAAGGGGAAAATGGTTTTATACTTCACATCCCTTCCTCTCAACACATTCCTCCATTATTGGGCATTGTATCCCAAATAATTGTATTTAAACATTAACAAATGGACATTTCCATGAATTCAGAGTACGGAAAGAGAGAAATAAAAATATTTAGCAGGTATTGTTTGCTGTTGTATTTTTTTTTAAGGGAAATTATCTGAAATGTACAGAAAGATGAAGAACTGAGAAAATTCTCGCTATGTTTGACTATAGATTTAATTCATCATGGCTTCTTGGCCAAACTCAAACACAGCATCAGTATAAAATCCAGCACTTTCCCTTGGGAAACCTCAGCTGAGTTCTTTACTGATTAAAGCCAATGAAGCTGGACCAGCAGACAATTTTCCCAAATATCTATTTGCATGGGTAGTTTGTACTACATTAGTGCCTAGTGGAAATGCAGTGATTTAACACGTTTCTTACATGTTTAATTATTTCCTTTGAACAGACCGATTGGCGAGGTAAGGATATCATGTTTAGTACGATATTTTTCTTTATTTTTTTCTATTTTACTGCAGCCACTATAAATGTAAGGAGTTGATACTGGTGAAACAATAACTGTTTCTTTCATCTTATCCAATGTGCAGTGTCACAATCTATATCATGAGCTCTCCAGCCCATTGACTGTCCATTAACTTGTGTCATATCTGAAAGAGATAAGAGGAATAAAGTGTAGGAGATAAGAGGAGAAATCTTAGGAAAAAAGCTAATTCTCAAGTCCAAGACTGTAAGTTTGAGTTACAAACTACCACTACAAGAATGGCCGCAGAGATTGTCCCATTTTCTGATGTGTCTCCGATAAAGATGGCATTAATACACAATTCTGAAAGACTTTATCACTAACATCTTTTAAAAATAAGGTGACACTGGAAAGAATGGAAGCACTGGCATGCTTGTAGAGATCAGCATAGGAAGACCTCCTTAGTAACAGATTTAGCTGGTGGAACACTCTATTTTTGTGCTTAATCCCTTCAACTCAGTGCATAGCCTTCCCGTACTTTGGAGGTCTGCAATCTGTGTGAGACCTATTGCTGTAAACCACCACCAGATGCTGGGTTATGCCAGGTTCCAGTTCAGCTCAGCTTGATTCAAACAGGCAGCCAGTCAAGAATGGCCTTAGCTTCACTTCAGAGCCTGAAGTGCTGTACTCATTGGTCTTGGCACATGATTTACAGTCAGCCAGCACACGCTCAGTTGGTAATGGAAACCATCTCTGAACTAACCAGTTTCACAGAATCACAGAATTGCAGAATCACAGAATGTTCACTATTGAAAGATGCATAAATTCCCAAGCAAGTATAAACACGGCATGTTTCTTTTACAGGAGTGAGATAGAATACACAGTTTAAAACAAATGAAGACACCCCTTAAGTGCCTAGATATGAGCTAGAGTTTTTGGCAGAGATCTAACCAGTACAACCAGCGGAGTTTACTTCAACTTTAAAAACACGAGGTGTAGAAATAACTGTGATTCCCTAAGGCATTCTTTTCTGGTCTCCAACTAATTATCTGGAAAGTCAAGGGTATCCCACAGTGCCACGTTACATCTACCAGTCCCCTGTGGATAGTTCTGGTGCCCTAAACCATCTCAAATACTGCTGGATACACATGTGTAGTTAAGTGGGACTGATATCTGTACTGTTCTGCTTCGGCAGGTGGGGTTGGACTAGATGATCTCTAGAGGTACCTTCAACCTCTAACACTCCATGATTCTGATTCTATGATTGACTAAACCTTTCAGGGACTGTAACATAAGCTTAGACACCTCTTCCCTTGCAGGCAGCTGATCTTGAACGTCTTAGTTTGGAAGCCCAATCTCACTCTAAAGAAAACTATGCTTTGTTCAGATTTTTCTTCCAAATGGAAGATAGACCTTGTTTGAGAAACAAATTTTAAATTTCCTTTCAATTCTTGCAGTATTTATAAAGCCAGATTAACAATGCACAGATTTCTCACTTCTTCATCTTGTGTGTTAAATAAAGACCATCAGAAACAAATTGCACTCAGAGATTATCGTATCTGATTTAATAGAGTCTGCCGTCGAAGCCCATTTCCATCACATGTGGGACATGTGCCGTTATATGTTGCATGGGGTAAGGAAAGAGCTCAACTCCTTCTTCACTACGGAGCAGGAGAAGTCTGCAGAGGTTGATTTCTACAGTATATGGTAAAGAAGATAATGTTTTTAAAATATCCCTCTATCTCGAAGAATTCTCTGCATGCAGCAAAAAGGAGGAAATTGCACTCAGGAGCTGACAGTTGGATTGCAGTAAAAACTCCAGTAATGATGCCCTGTCCATGGAGGCTTTACCAGCCTTTGCTGTAATTGAATGTTCTGACCTTCTCAAGCCCCATTCTAAAAAAATAAATAAAAAATCCTTCCATTTTGACTGTAAGGATGTACTGAAAATTGTATCAGTTTAAATAAAATAGGCGTAGTTTAAAGAATACAGTAATTAGGGGATGTTTCTCTCTTGCCAGTCAAAATAATCTCTGTGAAAATAAGAGATGGAAAAGAACAGAAGAAACAAAACAAAACAACAATAGGAAAAAATATATTTTTATTTTATTTTTTCCCCTTTAGTAAAATTCTAGGGGAAAGAGAACTGACTATTTGTATGTGATTACTTTAGAGAACCTTTTACTAAAGATTAGTGTTGGGCAGGTTTCATAACAGTCTACAAGAATAGCAGATTACATGGAGGCAGAAGGAGGACTAGAAGGAACAAAATAGAGAGTGAGGAGCACAGTGATTTCTGTGTGTAGCTTGCATAAAATATTCCTGGACTTATTTCAGTAGTTGCTTTAAAGAAACGCAGCTTGAAAATACTGGCCCGGAATAACAACAACAACAACAAAGATTCATATATCTGGAAGACAAGGCCGACGATCAAAATATCTTTTTTTTTTTTCAAGGAATACCACTTTAACACTTTCACAAGAAACACGGTTTTTGCCTATTTCTACTTGTTACAAATTAGGGGAAAAAAATGTTTTACTTGAAACATTTTTCCTGCTCTTAGTTTCAAAATATTTAGTCTCCAGCCAAATTGAATGCTCTGTTTTGATTAAGGCAAAGTGGTTCCTTTTGTGTTTCACTTTTTTCTTTCAGCGAATAACACAAAACCCCTTAAGAAAGTCCCTAACCTTTAATAACATACTTTGAGTTTATGGAAACATTTCAGCATCACTTTGTCCTCTATGCTCTGATATCAAAAGAAATTTGAGAAAAATGCCCAGTATTCTTCTTTAAGGTATATGTGCATAGATATAAAAATGTATTATTTTTAGTGAAAGACAAAATCCAACCTCTGTTGCGATTGCTGGAGATACACCACTGCTTTCAATCATGCCAAGTTACTCCAGGCTGGAGCCATTCCTGCTTTTAACAGGCTTACCTGTAATAAGTCTATTGTCACCTTAGTCTCTAGGTGTCACATGCAATTTTAAAGGCCAGGAATGGCATTTTATTCTAGCATTTGAGACTTTCTAGAGGGTGGATTTGCCATTCAGTAATGTCTTTCTCTGTATTTGTTGAACAGGAGTCTAGAACACCAATTTTCTAACAGAGGCACTGGATGTGTGTTAAATGGTGTGGTGGAACAAATTAAGGTCTCTAGGGTGGGTTTTAGTTGTCAGGTCAGTCCATTCCTGCCTTTTCCAGGATTTTCATCCTGTGTCTATGTCAGCTTGCTCTCAGGATGTGATTTGCAGAGAATTGGTGTCTCTTGAGTGTTAAACCTGCTCTCTGGACTAGCAAAGGTGAGTGATAGAGTCAACAACATGTGCTCAGTGTCACTTGCCTCACGTGACCTAGGAAGTCAGCCCCTCTCTCTGTAGTTTAAAAACAAAGAATATGTTAATTAAGTCTCATTTCTTAATTAATCCTTACATACTGAGCTGTGATCTTGGGAGTGAAGACTATAGCAAACCATGTGAGCCTCCATTTTCTCCTTGGTAGTTCCAAAGATCTTCTAGGCAGCTGTGAGAATAGCAGTTAATTTTTTTCTATACTTTTCACTCGTCTTAATTTTTTTTTTTTTGGTTCCCTATGCAGACTGTAAAATTTTCAGGATGAGTACTGTATTTTTATGCATCCTTGTAGACTATATAACATAATGGAGCCTCTGGGGCTTACAGTAGAATGAACAATAATTGCTTTAATTCATTGTGCAAATAGAAAAGAGCTTCTCAAAATGTCTGTCAGAATAGGTTGAAGTCTATTACATGTATTTATTTCTGCTAAGATTTGTAAATATTTTAATACGCTCGTGTTGTTGGGATTTTTTTTTGGTTTGTGGTGTTTTGTTGTTTTTTTTTTCCTCAGAAACATTTAGTTAGTTTATGTGAAAAATATTGTCCACAATATGCGTGTAGGGAAGTATTAGGCCTTCTTGAGAAGAACACAAACAACACGGTTGGAAAAAAAGTATAAACAGAGGTAAGGGTTATTTCAGCAGGATTTTCTTCCTATTACATGCTATATAATTTCTCCAGTTATATAGTTTGCAAATAGGACTTTGACCTACAGTTAATCTTATTTTAGTGACACTTATATTGGAAGATGAGCAAATTGGTTTGGATAATAATATAAATAATTCCTACTGCCTCTGCTCATTTTTATTTGTTATTTCCTAAGTGTGATTATTTTATGTGGGAAATCTTACAGGAAACTACTCATCAAAATTTAATTACAAATTAGAAAATAATGTGAAACCTTATGTTTAAAGAAAAAGAAGTAATAAAATATATATATTCCATTTTTCTAAAAAAAATCCCCACAAACAATACAAACTATAGCCAGAATTTGAGGGTTTTTTAAAAATATCAATTGTAATTTCACTCAGAATTCAATAGATATGTAAATAATATTAACACTATAATTTAGAACCTCTTTGCTTCTAATATATTCTTAACTACTTACTTTTTCTGATTTATAAGTAACGTAAATAATTCACTTCATTACAAGAATTATACTTATTTTACAAAGAACTTAAAGAATTTTTTTCACGATGATTTAAGGTCATATAAACATCTAAAAGCCATTTCATCATGCTGTGGATACCATGTGTATAAATTTGTCTACTTTATTCATGGTTCGTCAAATGGAAATAAAAGATTTCATTAGGAAGTGATGTAGTTATATTAAGTGAGTTTTTAAAAATTCAATATTTCTCTTCAGAATTTTATAGCAATTTCAGCAGTTTAGTTGCATTAGTTAAAATAGCATTTATGTGTGTTTGAAAATTCTATTACAATTATTTTTCATAAATACATCAGGTTGGGGTGATAAAAAAAAAATAAGTTTCAGAATGACATAGATACAGAAGAGTGAGGTAAGACCTTTTTTGTTGTTTTTTTTTTTTTCAATTAAACCAAAATGTTTTGGCAGGTTACAATGAAACATTGAATCAAAACATTGATTTGAAATGAAATGTTTCATTTTGAAAAGTTGATGTGAAGCATAAATTTTATATTAAATTGGCATCATAAATTGAAATGTCACTCAAGTTGTACTTTAATTCAAATGCCAATTCAAAAGAAAATGGTTAGATCTGAACTGAGATTCTAAGAGAAATATTTTATTCTATTCCAAACTATTGCCTTCCAAAATCATAAAGATCATAAAAATGGACAGTCCCCACATACAAGTTTGAATATAATGAAAACTCATTTTTCAAGGGAAAAATATACAAGCAAACACACATTTTTCATCAGAACATTTTATCTCTGGCCTGATTCTTTATATATCCATCTTGGATCTGTCTGAACTAGGCTCTCTGGAGCAGAGATATATTTTACCATAGTTCATATGATAATAACACTCCAGAGACCTCTGTTTCATAAACAGCTGCCTTGTTAAGGAGATTGTTCTAAGAATGTCACAAACAGGCTCAGACACTTTAATATCAGGAAAAAAACAAAAAAGTGAAAGAAAGAAAGAAGTGTAAGATAAGCAATTAAGCAAAACGCTAGCAATTTTTCAGGTGTTTAAAAAATAAAGGAAGTTATTGTAATAAAAAATTGCAAGCATGTAAAAGAACAATTATTAGACTTAACTTATGTGACTATGGATTGCTCATGGAAAAGGAGAAGTAGTTTGGCTGTATTTCAGTTATCATTAGTTGAGTAGAATAGTTTAGGAAATACCATCATTGCCTATTAAACATCAAAGTAAAAATTGAATGGCATTTATAAATATACTCTTCCTATTTTGATGAGAATATGCCAAGAAACAAAAGGAATCAGTGGTAAATTATGTTATATCTGGGAGTTACTCTGTGCTGCGGTTGTATAGTGCTTTCACTTGATCTACACCTGTGAAAATGTAAGAGCTTTTTACTGTGGAAATGCCCACAGTCAGATATAGTGCTACTATATTTCTAAAGAGGTTACATATATCATGAGAAATATTTTACTTTCCTAAATCTCTCTCTCTTTGAATATCATTCTAAATTCCAAAGCTCTTGTCAATGAAGTCTTAAAAAAAAATAAATAACAATTAAAATTTTAAAATAAAATAAAATTACATAAAATGACATAAAATGACATAAAATGACATAAAATAAAATAAAATAAAGTAAAGTAAAATAAAATAAAATAAAATAAGATAAAATAAAATAAACAAAATAACAACTCTTTCTACCGTAATATTACAGATGGTATTTAGTCGACCTCTTATTTCGTTAAGTGCTATGATGGTATGATAATTATGAAATCTAGTATAATGGAGAGGAAAATGTGATTAGTAAAGGCCGGTATATTTGTCAATTGCACACATAACCATTTTTCTAATGTTCAGTGTTCTGTTTATATATTATCAAGTAATGTCTAGGATTATTACACTCAAAAATAGTATGTCTTAACCTAAGAGGAGCACAGTTTCAGAGAGTTCTCGCTTAGCATCAACTCAAATCTGTGTTGCTTTCAAATAAAATTATGAAGGGAAACGCAGAGGAAATGACTTGCCCGTCACTAGTTCCGTTACAAAATGAGTCAGATATGTGGTGGTGGAGATAAATGCCTAAATGGAGGTATAAGACAGACAACCTGTTTCAGACAACCTATTTCGCTAGTAGCTGAGCAGTTAATAATAAGTACATTTTCCCAGGCACCCAACAGAAGCACTGTTAGAAGTAAAAGAAGATTCCTTGATCTTTAGTGATCCACCTGGAAATCAGCACGGAACTTGTAGCTTTTAAACTTATTTCTAAAGCTGCTTGTCCTTTTCCCTGGGGTCATTCCTGGACATAAATACTTATGTGTAAATCAAGAATTTGTTTACTTTTTTTTTTTATTTCCTCCACTGTCTTCTTTGCATTTGTTTTTGTTTTTATTGAAAGATGAAGATTGCCTCTCCCAACATGTCTATACTGTATTTTAGTGGGGCAACTCACCCATGCAGATATACATGAGATAGGTCCTAACTACATAATTCAGACAGTAATGATAATACAGTCACAAAGCCTTGGAGATACCTGACCTAAACTCATTTATCTTCACTTGAGTTCCTGCCTGCATTTTTAGATTGCACTGAAACCTTGGTTTTTATGGGTTACTTTTTCAAAGTAAGTAATTGAGAAGCACTCTGACTATGTCTATGAAATCTTACACTGCAGCTTAGCTGGGCTGTTGTTGAAGATGAGTGTTTTCAGCGCACCGAATTTGGCCTCTATTTATTTGCAAGAACCTTCTGTTCTCAAATGTGAGAGGGGTACAGAAGAAACGCCACACCATGAAAGCGAAGAATGCATTAATCACCCTGTACTGATAGTCATCAAAACCAAAATGCATCTAAGGTAGCCTTTCATATGTATTGGAAGGAAAGAATATGAATAAGTGAGGCAAAAAGAGAAATAGAACAACTTAGCAGGTTAGTAAAAAGAGACACAAGCAACTTTTAAAATATTTTTGGAAAGATGCTACTTTTAAATACTAAAATATTAAAATTGATTGAGGTTGTGAAATAAGTGTATTACTTAGTCCTTTGTGCATTAAAATTAATTTTTCATCTTCTTATCTAAGCAGCTTCTCTATTGGCTTCCGCTGAGCATTCTTAATATTTTATATGCTTAAGGGAAAAAAGCTGCACTTTGACATCTCAACATTCCTCAAAATGTTTAACTTCATTCTTCCTCCTCTCTCATGCAAACATTTTCAAATCATTCATGAAGAGGAAGAAAGAGAAAAAAAAAGGTTTGCTGTGGATTTCTGGGCTTTTTTTCCTATATGTTTGTATATGCAAGTGCTAAGAGCTCTATTCTTCTCTACATTATTATTTTTCTCTTCTTTGTTTTCCACTATCTCACTCGTGTGGCTTGCATCACTCAGTAGCTCCAGCAATGTTGAGAACATCAATAATTTGATTGTAACTGAACAATAACAAACGACAAAGCAACTTCATCTGAGCTAGAAGATCTGGCCCTAACCTCTCTCTATTTACAGCTCTGCCAGTCTTGTATTCAGGAGAATTTAAATCAGCAGAGACATGCCAGTCCTCATGTACTGCAACACTGACATAAACATAGCAAAACTGCTGCTATTAAGAGATAAGTTCTTATTTTGCACTCCCACAAACAAAAGGGTTTTGTATATCAACATTGGTGCTAAAAGCAGCGTAGGCAAATGGCCCTGGATAAGGCAAACAAGTGCTTAAATCACTGCAGCTTCGTCTCCACCAGGAAATTAAATATGTAAAACCTTCAATATTGTGGTCCTTATATTCATATGCTGAGGATGTATCACTTGATACAGCAGGGTTTTATGCCCTAAGGGCCACTCTAGGCATTGCAGTTCTTCCAATAAACCGTAATTTTGTGCCTTTCAACATAAAGTTATATGCAGATCTCTGTATTCTCCTGAAATTGCACTAGTCCTAGTGCATTGATCCTTGCCTTTAGACTGATGTGGGTGAAACCTCGTATGGATACAGATAACTAGATCTGGACTCAGAGACACATGTGCATACTAGTTCTTGCAAGTGCTAGAAGTCTCGGCTGCCACAGCATTGTTGAAGAACAAATGTGAAAAAATGTTGTCTACTCTCTTCCCAGGCAAGTAAAAAAAAAAAGAAAACCAAAAAAACCCCACACAAACCAACCCTGAACCTGAAGATTCACTTTGCCCATTAGTTCTTCCATCAGCAAAATTTACATCCTAAGCTCCTTCTGTAACTGATGGAAAGAGATGGACTTCTCCACATCTTTGGAGCCAGAAGACACTGCTTAAAGGTATGCAGTCCAGCTTGGCTATACAGTGTGTCTTCTTCTTTCTTTTCTAATTAATCCGTGAGATTTGCACATGTGCTCTTGTCTCACTTGTTTCCTTGCCCCCTTCTGGCTGTCTCAAAATATAAGTGACAAGGACTATTGCAGAAACTGACATACAGATAAGTCCTTGATTGACCATTTTGTCATCCTCTTTGGTTGACAGGAGAAACTTGTGGGTTTGGGTTCACCTGGAGTGACGAGTGTCAGTAGATGGCATCATTTATATGACATTTACAGGATTACAGGGTTCTCTGAAGGGATGGGGACTCCTCTGATCTATTTTTGAATATGCTCAGAAGATGTCTGGACACACGTTATTGTTACTATTGACTGTTCAAACTTAGATTGCTTGCATCCCCTTATTTATCTGGCAGCACACAAAGTTGTTATCTTGTTAAAAAAGGACACAATGCAATGCTTAATCCATGCTTAAGATTAAATGCTGCCTCAATTTGCTTTTGAAAACCACTGATATATAGAAAAAGGCTATCACTACAGCTCAGGGAAAAGCTGTCCATATGTTGTAAAATCTACCAACAATTTTGTAAAATACATTGAAATCATGTTGCACATGAGATCTTTAAGTTTATCCTCACAAGCTCAAACACCTCAAAAAAATTTTTTAAATCTCCTTTCTTTAGCATAACCAGTAATACATTCCTTCTGTTCTATAAAGCCCATGCATGCATAAATAGGAGGAATGGTTTCATTCTGCTCCTAAAATGTGTCTGTGAGACTGTAGCTTAAGTGCAGTACTTCCATGGAGTGAGAATCTTGTGATCTGTCCAGCCAAGTTAACAAGGCAGATTCTTTCCAACCCCTTTATAACAAATGAAAAATTGTCGGTTTAGAGAGGCCAGAGATGTAGAAAAGATTTATATTAAAGTCTATCTTTAAGCTGGTCTCCAAGCAAATGTTTCTCTTACCAGTCACCACAGAATAGACCAGGGAGATTAGACTCATTTATGGATAAAGAATAAAAAAGCAAGGCTGGTGGAAAATGCAGGTTTCTCTTTCTTATTCTCACACATTGAGCTCTGTGAATTCAATAGCCCACCTCTCTCCAGCTTCTGTTTATATTTTGTCTTCCTTATCTTTCAGTGGCATTTAAATTACACATTTTGACTCACTTTTCTTTCAAAAGAGCTATTTCTGAAGGTATCTATACTCATTGAGTATTCTCAATCTCCCTTTGTCCCTCTAGAGAAGCAAATAAATGGATGGCACAGTGTAATCCCATTTTCCCTTTCCTCTGTTTTACACATCCCACACAACGTTAGATTTCTTTCCTCATGCTGAAAAGTCTACTAGATCCCTTAGAACTGAAAAGAGATGTGGAATTGTATAAGTCATTAGGATGGTCTCCATTTGTTCCCAAATAAATCTTGAAATTACAGCACAGAATGTAGCCTTAGTGAGCACATCACCCAAAACAGATAGCAGCCACATGCTTTCAACTATGGATACTTGATGGGCAAAGTCATTTTTCCCCAGAGTCTTCCTTGGCTACATTGATTGTATCACTTTCAATATCTCTTCTTTGGTTACAGGCGGCTCAAGAGATTTCTATCTTTAAGTTGCCTAGCTTTGTCAATTCCAATTTATCTAGATATTCTTTTACCTTTTTCCTCGACAACAAAGGTTTGTGATAGATAGTAAGTCTCATAAAAGCCCTAGAAGGTATAGCTAACCCTTCTTTCTTGCATTACCAATTTCCCTCTTGGGTCTGCAGAGGAATGCCATCAAACAACTTGACTGGTTGGCAAGTACCATCTATACCCACCATTTACTTGGCATTCTCATTTCCCTCCTAGCAGTGACTTTATTTATTGTGTGTTTGGTTTTGTTTCTTCTGCGTCTCATCCTCCTTACATATTTGGGAAAATTAAAAGGTCCTTCTTGGTGTCTGGGGAACAGACCAGTGGCATTTTAACCCTTAGAGAGTACCTTTATTTTTAATGTGAAAATTCATATATGAACCCTTCCTGCTGCACCCATTTGGTCTAAAAAACCTAATTTTTGTTCCTTTTATGCTGAAGTACTAAAAAAACCTGTGGAGGGATCAACAGATAAATTAGTCTCTTGAATTCTCTCTGAGAGTGGAGTTGCTATGGCTAGCAAATCTTTTCATTAGCCACATTTATGTTCAGTGCTCCCCAATGCATTCAGTCATTCAAAAAGTTTCAATTTTGGATCAAATGTAATAAGAAAAAAACAGGAAAATAAAAAAAAAAAGAAAGCCAAACTCGCTATAGTATACACTAGTTTTTATGCACACAGATTTAACTGAGCAGCTCAGAGTTCTGCAAAATTTGGTGCTCCAGAAGATATATGCAGGTTAAATAAAATTTATAGTTCTTAAAGCTAAGAATTTTAATTGTTATTCTGGCACTAGTGAATGGTTTACTTCAGATGACAATACCAGAATGCCAGAAAACACCCTTTTAAATTATAGCCCAAGACACAGCTAAAAATCTAAATTTGGAAAAGAACCAGAAAAAACATTTTGGACTAGCTTTCTCCTTGCACGTAAAACAACAACAACAACAACCACCACCAAAAAATGAACAAACAAAAAAAAAAAACCCAAAAAAAAAACCACCAAAACCCCAGCCAAACAAAAAACCACCAGAAGTTCTCTTGAATCACAACATAACAAAACTATGGAGATTTGACAAAAACTTTGTTAATTTATCTTCTCAAAAAATAACTATCTCAAAAAAGAATAAGATTTTTTTTTGTTGTTTTGAAAGGAAGAGAAATTCCATAAATATTATCTTTTCTGGGCAAAAAACATGGAAGGAATTTCTACTTCACAACTACTTCCCATGCACATACATATTATGCTCCTCCTCCTGACCCTATTTCAACAAAATTTGTTGTGTTTAGTTATTACTGTAGAGATACAATTTTGAGGTTAGGGGAGCAGTGGGAAAGAGAAGGGGCTACCACCCATGTTGGTTTGGAGATCCACTGTCTGGGTTTCCTTTTGGAGACGTTTAGTGCTCAACCACACAGGAGGCAATAAAGGAAACGCGAGTGAGAGGGAGATGCTGTCCAGTGTTGGTTGTTAGATTATTTAGTCTTCACAGATTTAAAATGGAAAGTGTAAACCGTTCTCTTTCTGCCAACCTTAACCACTGTTCAATACCGACAGCTTCTTATAAACGATGCAGTCGTTGAAGAAATGCAATATTTCTTCTCCTAGAGCAGTTACATCTTAGGAAGAAAAAAGAAAAAAAGACTGAAGGTATGTGTGTGTTCATGAGTGTGTGTAAAACAAAGACATTCATTGTGTTGCACTCATCCTAGGATTCCGGTTATATTAATTTTCCACTGTAAAACCAGGGCTAATAAGCTTGTTAGTGTGCTCTTTCTTGAGTCATTGGCAATCAGTGCAATAAGTCGATGTCTTCTCCCACCTCTCTTCATGTCATTGATGGGTCTGATCCTGTAAGATGCTGACTCTAGTCAGAAATTATGGTCTTTTCTATCTCCAGCGAAGATAGCTCCTGACATGTTTGACTCTTGATTACCGGATTCTGCTCTATTACTGTCTCTGGGAATGGAACTTGAGAAGTTCTGACAACTTTTTCTGCAAGACACAGCTAAGCTAGAAGCCATGAGTGACAGCATGTTTTTTCATATATGTATATGTTTGTCATTATTTCAAAATATGTTGTCATTCCATGCAAATTGAGACCTTTTGAATTTGTTTTTTTTTTAACTTGTTCGTTTTATGTGGCTATTAATCATGTAGATATCTTGGAGCCACATTTTTCTCATTGGTTTGTCCTGATCCTAGACCTGTCAAACGGTTTTAGCCAACATTTTCGCGTGACTTCAGTGAGTATTCTCAGCTATCTACATCTGAAGCTACCAGTTTCAACCTGTGGTTATCCAGAAAGCATAAGAAGCTTGATACTTTCAGGAGCTCTGTAGCTGTTTCAAGAACTTTTACATGTCTGGGAATTTTGGACAAAAGGTGAAAACTGTGAGATGTTATTGAGCAAACAATCTTGAACAGAAGAAAACACATCAGTCCTTGGGAGAGCCCTGAATAAAACAACTGATAAATGACTTTAAGCTCTTGTAGCCCTCAGAAAACCATGTACTATGATGAAGGTTGTTGTTTAACAACTCTTCCATTCAATTCACAAAGTATGCTAGTGTTTGTGCCACTCTGTTGATTCATTTCAGCTGGGATGACACATTGGTTGTTTCACATCTTTCAGAAGAGTTAAGAATTAGAAAACAATTTTCAAGTTCTATATTGATTCTTATTCTGTTAATTATGCTATTAACTAAGGTTAAAATCATAAACAGAAAAGTATAATTTTTTGCTTTAGGAGTAAGAAGTGGAGTGTAGTAACTGGATATTTAGAGATGATTATTTCATTCCACCAACTATAGTAAAAAGCAGAGGGTATGTTCCTAATTTAGGTAGCTTAGTTAGCTGCCAAAAGTCAGATGGAAGGAATTGTTATTCAGTTGTGACTAGAGTCTGCTGGGAAAAGAGCATCTAATACCTTGAAGGGTCACTCTCATAAGTCCTGGGAAGTGAGGAGAAGCCAAGCAAGTTGGGTTTCTTCACTCCAAGCTGCTTTTGCTGCTCTCCAGTGGGAAAAGAAATAGTCTTTGCATGTCACTGAAGAGCTAGAGGCTATTTCTTTTTATTTTATTTTTTTTTCACTCTTCAGTTTAAGCACAACTAAAATATTGAGGATAACTGGTTGGGCTCTGTTATCAGTGGAAAATTTCAATAACTGGTAAGCTGTCCAGTGAAACATGAATTTGCCACAGGGAAAAGCTGCCAATCATTAATCAGTTATAGCTGTAACTCAAAAAAAAATCTTCTAGAAGGATCCTAGTGAACACTGAGCATGGAATAATATTATAGTTTTGATGTTGCTAGGTTATTTTTCCCCCTCAAGTTCTACTCAAGACTCAAATCTGAAACATGTTCTTTCCCCTGAAAGAAAAGATAATGGGAAAGATGCATTAAGAGCAAGAGGCACAGTATTCACAAAAGTTAACACTGAATCTTCACTGACTGAACTTTGCATATACATCAAGATGTTTGATAACCTGGGCACTTTTGATGACTATATAGGTCTCAGGTTTTTCAACATATCATGAAAAATGCAGTTCCAAACTGGATGTTTTTACTTTTCCTCAAGTAAAATTACATTGGTTCTACTCCAGATATCTTCATTGGCCTTTGAGTGATGCCAGTCCAGTAGCCTTGTTTAGACAAAGGGTTCTGTCTCCAGATTCAGAAATAAAAGCAGTAGAAAAAAATCGCCTTCCGGACTCTATCACGGTTTAGGCAAGATCAAAACAAAAAAATGCATCACCAAAAATAGTCTTGAGATAAGTCTGGCAAACAAGACAACGTAAGGCCCTGAGACTCAAACCAGTAAAGACAGCTGTTGGTCTTTTAGGATCCGAGCAAAAGCCAAAGACTGAACTCTCGCTTGAGAGATACCTCTTAGTGCTAGTATGCTTTGGATATGCAAGTACCTGAGAAATAGTAAGTGACAAATAGTTTGGAGAGGGAGGTGATAATGCACCATGAAATTGAGATTTACAGGAAAGCAATTTTTTTTTTTTTCCCCCCTCTGCTTGGAGGGTATCTGTTTACGATTTGTGATTTGATCTTAATTTATTGTAATAGCTAGAAGTGGAGATAACAGAAAAACGTTTTGACTTGTTTGCTAATTAAGCAAAACCACAGTTTAGTATAAAGATGGTTTGTTGTGCTTGTGGGCAAATGAAGACTCTTTCTCTCTTTCTCCTTCATTCTCTTATTCTCTACTTCCCTCCTTCTTTCCTTCCTTGATAGTTTAATGAGCAATATATAAGTGATTAACTCAAGTATTCGAACTTCAAGATATTGATGACAATATGAAAAAAAAAAAAAAAAGGAGCCAAGGGAATCTTTATTGTCAGTTAAATTCTCTGGCAAAATCAGGATTCTTGGTTTCAAATGTGTTTTTATTTCGTGAATAAATTCATCAGTTTGTGTTTCTTTACTGGAAGTCTTTAAATACCATCAGTGAACTGCCCATCTAGATTCCTATTAGTGTTACTTAATAACAATGAAAGAAAACTTTAGCTTTCTTTAGATTTTTGGAAATGAAATACATACTACATATTTTATCCTTCGGTATTGTCACTGGATGAAACTCATTGATAACATGAGAATTTGGGACTGTAACTGTCCTCCAGAGAGACACTGAGTTGAGGGAAGATGGTAGCATATCTGGTACGCAGCCTCAAGGCTCATCAATTTTCTGATTAAATTTCAGAATTGATCAATCATATCTAAGTGCTCAGGAATGGGAGGAACAGACTAGAAGAGGGTTTGCATACTGATCTTTTAGAGCTGAATGCCTTGCATATTGCTGTGTTGGAACTAGCTGTCTAACGTATGATATAGATGCCTAAAGTGCCTTTATGAATCAGGGTCTCAACTGAGTACTGCGTACAAAAGCATTTGTCCTACAGAGCAAAGAGTACTGAATTCTGCTGCGGTTGTTCATATGGATTTCTATGGCAAGCCCAAATTTGTTACAACATTTCTAAAATTTAAGGATTGGATCTGGAAAAGCACATTCAAGGAACTTATCTAGGGCATCATCCTCTTAAAAGTTAACTTTACTGTGTCCAATGAATGAAATACTGAACAGCAGGTATATTATTTTTAAAAGGGATATAAAACAATAGTGAAACACTGCCTGATTATATTACAGTATCTATCTTCTCATGTATCAGCAAAAACTAGCACTGAAGTATACCTAATTATCATATTTACAGTGGTACAGGTAGTAAAACAGTTATGTTTTGCATTGCTCAGGATGTTCAGGGCTGAAATAGATAAACTATGTGGGAGATTAGTAATAGGTAATTATTCTCTACTTACATATTCAGCTTCATATTTCTAAATTAAGGTAAGTGGAAAAAGCTTATAAAATATTCAGGGCTCTTTTATCTTTCCTCCTCCCTCTTATTAGAAACTGTGCATGAATTTGCATAGAATAAACTGAGCCCATAAATCATAGCAGAAACTGCAAGAATGCTCTTTGTAAGTTATAATTTAAGGTTAACTGTAGCACATTTTGCTTACTGTATTATTAATGACTTTAGTTCACTCATGACAAGATTACGTATTAAAAATTGTTGGTAGACAAAACTCCAGTTCATAATCAATTTGCTTCCTAACCTTAGAAAGCCACTCACCATGTTTGCATAGTTCTAGAGAGAACATCAGGAAGAAACTTTATCAGGCATATGTTACATTGGTCCTGTTCTTCAGTAGCTCTGATGCCTCTAGGTAAGAAGTTTGGTTACAAGGCCTCGAACTGAGCTTGAAATATGTCCATGTGCCACATGGCAGGCTTGGAAATTACCTGTTGTCTTCTGTGGTCTGGAACTTATGGCTACACTCATAGGGCAAAACGTCAGCAGAAACACCTGGTGACCTTCAAAACAGGAACTGTGATACCTGCAGAATACCTGCATGATTCTTTGCCTCAGCTAATGTGAAGCACTGAATGAAAATGTGGCTATAGTGAATGAGTATCCTTGTAGGACTCTAACTCCATGGTACTTTTTCAGATAGTCCATGTTAATGATATTCCAGATTTGGCGGGCACCAAAACTCCCAAGGCAGGATGAGACTCCTTCCCAATCTGCTCCAGCCAGGCCATGCCCAGACCCACTGCACAGACAGGAATAAGTCTGAGTGTGTACCTGATCAAACACAACCAACATAAACATTAGAAGAGCATTCTCAGAGACTCCACATATACACAACCAGAACTGACACAAACACATAACACAAATGTCTTGGTTCTCTTTGCTCTTGCTGATTAGTCAGGCTCAAGGTTTGCCATTTAATTTTGTCATTGCTCTGGTGCCTCTCAGACCTCTGGTTTCTCTGGTAGCTGGCTCCTGGAACTCTGACTTTTCTAGCTTCTCCAGTTTGAAATGAACTGTCCACACACACACAGAACAGTGAGCACTCTCACTGGGGAAAACAGGTAGGAGTAGATTTGGATAAGAAGATTTTAAGAACAAACCAGTTATGAAGCAAAGTGACTGGCTAGACAAGAACACACTGATCTGTACTTTCTTTACATTATATCTTTTATCCTCGGATTCTACGTTTTCTCCCTGTTTCAACCTGCTCATTCGTTTTGTCTACCTTTTGCCTTTTCTCTAAACATCTCACAACAAGTTTTGTTCAATATCACAAGACTTTTCAAATACCCCTCAATATATTTGTTCCTTCCCTTTAAACTCAAGATGATAATCTTGTTTCCCTCTTACAAATTGTTGATGGTTCTGACTGAACTTCCTAGGAGCTTCAAGCTCTTCCTTCAGAAGTCCATCAGTCAAATAGTGACCTGAGGGCTGTGGCTGTTGGTAGTTCTTTTTTTAACTCCTGCTTGTGTTAATTTTGTTTCTCATCCTAGAGACTTAGACTGAACAGGCATTAACCAGATATTATCACAAAACACATACATTTACATTCCATATATCCTCACTCTACGTTCTGTCCGCTAAGGGAAGTCACTGGTACCTAGGCAATAATTAGTTCACTCCAGAATTCACTGTATCTTGCAATTAACTACTGAAATCCAGAAGCTGTTAAGTTCAGTATTTCTAGTGCTGAACACCATTAATAACTCTTAGACGTTCATAAGGCTTGGACCACCAGTGGCCCATGCATCTGAGTTTGAAGACTACATAATAGCACGATTTTCCTTTCTGTATGTTGTAGAATTACATTAAAGGAATTTTGTAACATTATTTAATTTGATAGTTTAGTATCATAGAATCATAGAATGTTAGAGGTTGGAAGGGATCTCTAGAGATCATCTAGTCCAACCTCTCTGCCAGAGCAAGATCCCCTAGGGAAGGCACACAGCAACATATCCAGACAGGTTTTGAAAGTCTCCAGAGAAGGAGACCTCCTAACTTCTCTGAGCAGCTTGTTCCAGTGCTCTGTCACCCTCACAGTAATTTCTCCTCATGTTGAGGTGGAACTTCCTATGTTCTAACTTGTACCCATTATTCCTTGTCCTATTACTGGGCACCACCAAAAAGAGTCTGGCACCTTCCTCTTGACACCCACTCCTCAGATATTTGTGTACATTAATAAGATCTCCTCTCAGCCTCTCTTTTCAAGACTGAAGAGCCCCAGTTCTCTCAGTCTCTCTTCACAGGAGAGAGGTTCAAGTCCCTTGATCGTCCTTGTAGCTCTCCATTGGACTCTCTCCAGTAGGTCCCCGTCTCTCTTGAACTGGGGAACCCAAAACTGGACACAGTATTCCAGGTGTGGTCTCACCAGGGCAGAGCAGAGGGTGACAAAAACCTTCCTGTACCTGCTGGACAAACTTTTCTTAATGCATCAATACATAATCAAGTATATCAATACATAATCAAGATCTTTTCAGTTTTTCATTCACTGGTTACTTTGCTTACAACTGATGATTCTAAACATCTTGGATTTCACTTTCAACGAGTCAAGGGGTAGTTTCTAACGTCTACATCCAAGTCCTAGCATGTGGCATTCTAAGATTAACAATATTTGGCAGATAGACTAAAAGAAAGAAATTCAACAAACACACACAAATAATCCTTTTATTCCTATTTAGCACTAACTTTAAAGCAACAAGATATTTTCCATAACACACTTCGTCCAACATTTTTTGGGGATTTTTGTTCCTAAGCAAACCAATCACAGTGACTTAATACTTCAGTCAGGAGAAAGATCTAACCAGGCTTTTAGCAATGCGATAGTTTGTCCTTGATACTCTCCAGAACAACAGGTTCCTGACATCAGTCAAAATACTATTTTCTCCTTTGAATTTTGCAGGAACCAGCCAGTTTGTTTGACAAACCTGAAAGAAAAGAATATATGCTGGGGTTTTTTTGGAGATGCTTGCATTATCAAATAAATATTAACACTTCATGTTTTGAACCCAAATATTTTGCTTGACAAATTTGCTTTAAATATAATATCAGAAGACTGTTTTCTTTGGAAAATACATACTTTAATAACAATTTATTTAATAATTATCACAGCAATTTAAGGGGAAAAAAACCCATATTTTTTTCTATAGAGTCTAGATATTCAGACATAGTCCTCAGGAAAAAAAGAAAAAAAGAAAAAAAAGAAAAAGAAAACAGAATGAGTGCTTAAACCTTCTTCTTCTCATTTAATTCACATTTTCTTTTTTTTTTTTTTTATTAGTAAAAGTTAGGTTTCAGATGAAATTTCTCGGTTAAGTTCATTTTTGAAAACAAATGTTTCAAATGTACCATTTTGAAGTTGCTAAACTCAGAAATTCTCTGTTCCAGATAAGAAATTGCTTTTAGTCAAAAATTAAGTGAAGTATCGTGGAAAAGAACTGAAGGTCAAGAGAAAACATTAATGTTTAAATAGTTTGATAGACACAAGACCTTTTTGTCTGTACATTTTAAATTAGAATGAGAGCTCTCAGAATGCTGACTTCTTAGTATTACTGAGGACAGGAAATGTTTCTGTATTTTCCATTTTTGCAGGAAACAAAAAAAACTGTTGATCAACTCTTGTTTATCTTGTTTATCTCTTGTTTATCTCTTGTTTATCTTTTGTTTATCTCTCGTTTATATCTTTTAATGATCTGTTTGTATATTTTGATATTATTAGTTTCTAAGTGTCTTCAAACATATATTCCTGCAATTTTTTGATATTTTTCTAATGTAATGAAAACACAAAGTAACCTACTCAAGTCACTTGTCTTCAAGATTCTTATTCATTATAGTGAACATTTAAAATCATACACTGCAGTGTCAAGAAAATAAATAAATAACTGAAAGCTTTCATCAATTACACAGGAAAAACATAATATAACCTCCCACTAAAATAAAAATCATCACTGACCTGAAGACAAGTTGTTTAATGTTTGTAGCGCAGAAAATGGACATCAAAGAATCAATTATACCCCAACTAGATTGGAAATTGTAATATATTTAATGTCTACATTCCAGAAGAAAAAACAGTCTCGTGAATAAGTGTCCTTCATACTACACAAATAGAGTTGCAAGAGGGTTTTTTTAATGCCTTTTTTTTTTTTTTTTCAGAAAACAGAATTATTTTATAGAATGTGCCTGGGTTACTTAATACGTCAAGATATTTCTATATGGATTTTTTTTCGTGCCAGAACTGCGATGACAGGGGATTTTCAATAGGATTCTAATGGTAAATCATCATTTCTCTTCTAAGGTAACACATTGTTTCACTTGTTCCTGATTAGCACTTGTATCTCACATTAATTGTACCCTCTTCCACGATCACTGCTCTTTAGAGCCAACTCAGGTAAAGAATCTTTCATATTATTAATTAGAATGGAGTAGCTTTTAAAATATTCCAGCTCTAATATACCAGCAATCACTGGTGTATTTTTTACTGCACGTTAACCTGAGAATGTGATAGGTTCTTTAGAGTAGATATTGGTTTTTGAGGTAGAATTTGAACAAAGTTAGCATAATGCGAGGATAAAGCAAACTGCGTTCTTCCATACAAAGTGTTATCCATTGCTAAAGAGTAGAGTGAGAAAGAATTGCATTTATAATGGAATGTCTGCATAAAAGTAATGGTGATTTACGTAAAACAAAATCACAGAAAATGGTAGAAATTTGGTTTCCAGCCCTATTTATTAAATTGCTCCATAAGCTAAACTCTTCTGCTTCTGTGGCACGACTACAAGATTATTGTAGAACCAAATATATTGCCAAAGCTATCTTAGCACTCTGAAGAATTAATAGCTTTTTTCTTTTTTCTCCTCTTCTTGCCCTTATGAAAATTCCCAACTTTGCTGGAATTTTCAATATTTCAATTAGCAATCCAAAAGTATTACTGTATTGAGTTTTTCACGATCCTGTTGTTCTTTCAAATAAAAATAATTTTGAAGGTTTTTTTTTACTGAAAAAATTATAAGAGAATAATAAAAAATGGTTTCAAATGTAGAAATAATATTTTGAAGCAAGTTTCTTCAGAACTTGTTCAGTTCTCGATATTCTTTATCATATCTATGACTAACTGTGCAATAACAATGAATGATAATATAAGCACAAATCATATAGTGAATAATAAAGGTGTTATATCATTGAATAGCTTAGCTAAGGGCTTAGAGTTTGGGGAAGAAGAGAGAGCTGTATTTTCTTTTCTTACTTTTTATTAAAGTGTTCAAAGATTGAGGTTCTGGGCTCAGATCTAGATAGACAAGCAGAGAGAACTGGCAGAGCTTCAACAGTCCAAAAAGGCCACATTGTTTTATTCTTGCATTAATAATTAAAAAGTACAAGTGGACCTGGGAGTTAATAAGCTCAGGAAACTTTGGAAGTAGGCATTACTAAGTGGATTGGTTAATGTAAGAAATATTTCAACCTTTCCTCTAGCACTGAATCTAACTTGCAATCAATCTTTTGATTCTGAGGTCTGTCTGCCCACTGTTCCCATGAATATGAGGCTCTGAATGTTTTAATAATATCAGGAAAAGGCAATACCGCAATACGGTAACAAAGTTAGTTATCAGGAGTCTTTGCAAAGAGAATGGCACATTACTAGTTACACGTTGTGAAAGGCCCATGACAGAAGACCAGTAGGCTACACACACACCAGCAAATTCCCTGTATAGGAAGAATATTTATTAAATCTGTATTTCATGTATATACACTCGCCTTCTTGTTTGCCACAGTGAATTTATGAGTGATAGGTTATTCAGTCTGGAGAACTTAGGCTTTGGAAATGAAAATGAGTTGAAAAACCTCTTTAATATTACAGGAAAATATAAATTTAGGACCCTCAGAACTACTGCGGTGGTATATATCCTGCCTATGGTCTTCTTTTCTCAAGTGGATTTACTGTGGTCCATTACATGACAGTGTTATATACTAAATTACAATATCTCTCCATTAAGTAACAAAGATATGATTGGTAGTGTACTTTACATTCTCAAGGCAGTTTTCTAACCCCCTAAGTGGATAATTGTCAGTTATTGCTTTTAAGCTGTGAGCTTTGCCTGATTTTATTAAAAGTTTCTGAGATCTAAACCAATACTAAGGTAATAGGAATATATACTGGAGTGGTCTATATACCACTCTGGTATAGGGAGGAATGAAATTCAGAAAGGATTGAGACACACTTTTAACAGGGTCACGCATGCAAGTACCTCAGCCTTCAGATGGCTGTGTAAGGGGCAGAACTTCAGACGAAAAATCCTGTTCATATTACTCCTCTTTTTTTCTCACTAGATTTCTCAAAAAGTGCTAATAACCAGAAGGTAATGCCATCTATTCTCGAGTAGCTGTTTTGGATTAAACATGTAAATAGTAGATTGGAATAGAAGAGACCTGAAGACAAGAATCAAAGAGACCAGTTCATCAGCTAACTTTATCCAAAGAAAGTAAATTATCAATGATATGGCCACAAATACTTCTATAAACAGAAATGGGTACCCATATGCAGGAGCACCTTATGTTGCAGATGGGCTGCAGGGTCATTCACCAGATTTGACACCACAAACCTCTATATTGATCTCCAAAACCACTGAGTAAAGGAGTATTTTAAATTAGTCATGAAAGAGTTACTTTCTTTTCTTTTTTCCCATTTAAGAGATTAAATAAAAATATATTCTCCAATTTCCGGTTTTGTTCCTCCCAATATGTTGTTTCTGTGATAGAAACTATTATCTTTGTAATCCCGTTTTGTGATCTCTTTTATGCATTTTGCAATATTTTACTGGCAGATGTCTTACACTTCGCAACTCGCTTTGAAAAACGTTTCAAAACCATGGTCCCTTACAAGAGCGTGGCTGATGCTCTGTGGTAGGTGTTATGCATTCAAGGATTCAATAAAAGCAGGACAAAATCTGTTGCACTAGACAAGGGTACTTCGATTAAACAAGATTTAATGTTGACCATTCATGTCAGGACTACTCTGAGCTGTCTCTTTCCGTGTCTTAAGTCACTCGTTTGAACAAAAACAATCTGCTCTTCCCTCAACCCCTTTGTCACTTGTTGGACTTTTTTTGAAATTTGTGATAAACTGTGGTTACCCATGTTTATGCTTTTCTTCTACCAGAGCTAATGAGAAGAAGAGCTCATCTTATCCTTTACACTTTTTTTTTTTTAAATAGTCTGTTGTGCATTATATAAATTATTATTCCTCAACTATAAGAAACTAGCACCACCTGCTATTACACATGAATATGTAGAACTCATTTCAAGGTCAGCTGTGGGTAGACATAACATAACATAATCCTAGTGTTTGGAAGTGACCTGAACAGATCAGCTGAAAGCAAGTCCAGTTAAAGCAGAGTATTCAAGGAATTATTTATCAAAGTTTTGAGTATTTCCAAGGATGGAGCCCAGTGGGCATCTCTTTGAGGGAGGAGGAAGTGTGCAATTATCCTTATACCTAGTCAGAATTTCCCATGATCCAGCTTGTGTCTCTTGTTTATCATCCTTCTGCTGTGAATCTCCAAAAAGAGCCTGTCTTCATTTTTTTCTGCAGCCTCCCACTAGGTAGTTGTAGGTGGCACAGTCTACAGATACCCCCTTATTCTTCCCTTAAGGCTGGAAAAACGTTATTTCTTTCAGCCTCTCATCCTCATGAGGTTATTATTTATCAGTAAAATTAGAACAGGCACAATGTGAGGAAGCTAGCAAGAGAGGTAGAGAAAAGGTTATATTTTTTGAAACTCAAGTTTCTTTCATGTAAGGTAGTCACAAAAAGAAGTGATAATATGTATCATTTGGTTTGTTGAGTTGCAATCAATACTTGATTATGCAAGACTGTGCTAAGGGGCAAATGTGATTAGTTTGGAGTATTATATACAAAAAGTTGAAGAGCATAATGACTGTTTTCCTTATTGCAATATCTTCTGTGCTAGAAATTTTTATTCAAGAAACCTGTTTTGTCTTGGTGAGATCATATAATTTTAGACATATATTGAGAAACAGTAGTTTCAGAATACCCACTTACAGAAACCATCTTATACAGACTTGCAAAGAACATGTTCCATTTGAGAAAAACTGAAGGCCTACAGAACTGAGATAGAATTCATTTCTCTCTGAAAACCACTATCTTAATCCTTTAAAAGCCCATGCTAATGTTTCTTTGGAAAATCTAGAGGAAGATATTTGTGTGTAAAGGTATTCTAAAAGTCTGCCAGCTGAAAGAGCAAATGAAAGGACAAAAGGAGGATGTGAGTATTATCATGCAGGCATCCAGGAAACAATGATTCAGTATTTCTCACAATGTAGAAATGAACTAATTAATTATGAAGTCAACTAGAAACAAATAATATTAAGCATGTCAGACTATGAAATTAATTGGCATATGATGTTCTGGTAGATAAAGCCAAAAAGGTATGGAATAAATTTCTGAAGGATAGAGATATTATAGGCTTTTAAGTTAGTCAGCTTGAGAAGTTTGTCAGACAAATGATAGAAGAGGAAGGGTTATAATAGGAAAATAGTAATTTTGTACTTGCCTTGTATTTTACACTCTTTCTGTCTATACTGTTTCTATTGGTCACTTTCAGAGAACAGATACCAGGGTAGAAGGGCCCTTGATTTTATGTGGGGAGGATAGTTATTTCAGAGATGCCACTGAAAAATTACTTTGCCAGGGCAATGTGTCCCTAGTTTGCAGTCTGTGGCCATGCAGGCCAAGGACTATTATTTTTTCCTCTGCAGAGCAGTCAAGATGTCGTGGCATGGCTATAAACAGCATGAGACACTGAATGACTTTAGTATTCTATTAACACTTACAGACTTGGACACGCACAAACCTTATTCTCTCCTACTGTCATGATCATCAGATTGAGAGAATTCTTGTTTATATTGCTGTTAGATGACAATGAAAAACATTCAACTGTATTTCATGTTTTGTGATCTGTGTGTCCAGGTAAATATAGGAAGAAAAAGACAAAAATGCAGTGCTTGCCATATGAAAGCCAAGAACATTGGTATTGGATAACTGCGTATTGTATTATTACTCATTTACTTCATATATACCACTAGCAGATTGGTGTGTATTTTTACACCCATCTTAAGCCTCCTGTATACATCAACCTCTTACACCTAGTGAAACTTATGAAAACAAGCAAAAGAGCCTCTGGAAAGTCATGATTTGATCCCTGATAGACACCACTACCAAAAGAGGCCTCATGTAGTAGCCAACATCAAGATAAGTACAACATGACTTTGAATGCTACTGGTTTCCTGTCTAAAATGCTGGTCTTTAATATAGAGTATTAACCTTGCCAAACATCATAACATGATAGAGTTACAAAGAAACCCTCAAGAGTCCAACATTCATGATTTATGAATCTGGTTGAGTTCAGACACTTCGAAAATAAAAAGCATCATGGTTAGATCTTGTACAGTTTTCTAGTACATTAGTTATAATATTGTTGTCATCAAGAACCACATATGTAGCTATGCTGTGGAAATGATACTTAATTCTACTTGTCAATTTAATTCAAATTCTGGTATAACTCTTTGGCTAGGAAAGATTACCTATAAATATATGAAATTTAATTTAACAGTGTCCTGCGTGTCCCGTGACAAACAGTAAACTAGAATTTTACAAAATCCAGAATATCGTTTCTTTTCTATTCCCTTTAATTTCTTACATCATTGTTATCACCGCTGTACCTAAGAACCTTCCAATAAAATACTAAGTACATATTGTCACCTTCATTTTCTGTTTGCATGTGTGCAATGTTTATGGTAAATTATACACCAGACCTTAATCTGAGAAGTGGTAAAAAACCTAAGATAAAACCACATCAAGGAGCAGACTCACAAACAAACAAGCTGGACAAGTGTATGATAGTTCTCCTGCTTATATCATGACCCTGAATTTGCTGAAAATTACCTCTTGCAGATAACAACTGAGACCTTAAATTTTGTCTGTATACTACTTACCATGTGACAGAAAGCCAGGCTGTATGGTAGGGCATGTTTCTGGACAGACACACTTCAGATAAGTGGGCAATGCAAAGTCTCCTAAACATTGATATTGTCATTCCCAGACACATAGCATTGTTATTTATAATAAATTTAACAAAGAGAAGATTTTTAACTTCTAGAACTAGGTGGAGTATTTTAAACCAACAAACAGATTAGAAAATACTATTAATAAATGCTGAAAAGAAATCAGACTTGCATTTCTGAAGGATCTAGCAGATATTTTGAACTATTGACTTAACTTATATGACTGTCTGCCAAAGGAGACTTTCCTGGGACACTTCTGTCTTCAAAGTATTTTCTTCTGATACCTGGATGTGTTCGAGCATTTAGTCAGCATAGTAGTCACATTTCAAACAATGATCACATTGAATTCTAGTAAGGAAAAAAATGTTCAAGTCTGGTTTTATAGGTCATTTCAGGACTCCAAGTTCTGTGGGAGATCAAAATGGATAATGAGAACATTGTACTATGACGAAAAATGTTTACAAGATATTTCTCATAGACAAAAATAAGAATAAAAATTCTTTTGGATAAGAGTGTGTTCAGAAGTCAGATATTATTGGAACGTGTTTTTTCATGTTCTTTGTCCATTCACAATTGGATCTTATTAATTCTACCATCTCTTCTGCAAAAATGACTCACAGAATAATATTGTGATGCAGATAAACCTCACTGATATATTTCATTATATTTAATTAAATGTTTATTGATAAATTTTATGTCTATCTTCACTTTCCCTATTGCTTTTCAACTTTTCCATATGGTGATGCTTTCAGCCTTCCCTCAGGAAGTCAACTTGTAACCCCTGATGACAAAGAAATGTTGCCCTTGATTTCTCTGGCTAGAGGGGTTTGTGTAAATTCATGTAAGTACTCTTTTCACTCTGCAGAGATTTTTGAAATTGCACAAGCCATAAATTTGGAAATTTTACTCATTTACAAACTAGCACCTGCTGTGTTTTCAATATACAGGTCACGAGTTCCCAGAAAACTCTACAGAATTACTGAGTACTCAAGCCTTTAAATCTCATCAGAGCAGAGAAGCACATAAGTCATCATTGCTGCTTTAAAGAGTTGATCACACAACATTGCAAAGATGAATCATATTTTTGAGAAAGCAGCACATTCATTGATTATCCATCATTTGCATCACAATCATGGGCAAATTTCACACCTTCAGCCACCTTTGACACCTAGCTTAATATTTTACCTCAGATCCTTAAGTTTTCAGAATATTATCTGGCAGATGAATTTACCCTACAGAAAATTACTGTTAAAAAAAAAAAAAAAGGAAAAAAACAGAATCGATGATAATCCTCTGATTTTCTGAAGCCACTTTTATCCATTATCTGTGTAAACCAATAGGAGCTATGAATCCCTATAGAGTGTTAAACGATTCTCTAGTAAAATTCATGCTCAGAGGACTCATAGTACATTGGAGATTGTGGGCTACAGGCCTCCTTGTGTGCTCAGCCTGCAGATATTCTGAGCCTGTTCCAGCCCTAACAAAACAACCCTGGAATTTGTGCTCAAGCTGTAACAGTTTATACTTTCAGCTTGACTATATCTACTCCAAGCCTTAAATGTCAGCCAAGATGGCAACTATTACATAAGTGAAACAAAGACCTTTCAGAATCAAAAACATAGGCTTTACAATTCTGAATAAATCAAGCTTTTTAGCAGAACCTTGAATGTATGTAATTATACGGTGATACATATAATTATATGGCACCATGCTAGAGAGAAGAATTACATTAAAAGCTGCAAGTTTGTCCCTTTATAACAAGGTGGAGATAGAACTTTTTTTAAAAAAAAAAATCTCTGCTCTTTTTCTTTTCTTTACTACAGCTATAGCTTTTATTATTCACCTTGGATATATGTCCCCACTCTTTTTTTACAAATTATCCTGCAAGAATTTTTAGTCTTTTCAGGTAAAAAATGTTACCGTTCAACATGGAAAATTTTGTCTACGTGTTTTCTGTTCCAAATGTCATTGTCTAGCACTTAACTAATTTTACTTGGAAAATATCGTTCATAGCTAGAAATGTAGCCTTAAAAGACTGGGATCTTACACTGCGATAAGTTTCTTGCACAAAAGAGATCAGTTCTCAATAGTACAGGGTTCTGAATGAGATGATCCATCTAAGCTAGACCTTATCAGAGAAACACAAGCTTATGCAGACATTAATTTTCAATCAAATTGCAAATCTCAGTCTAGGTCTGTAACCAAGGTTCAATCAATTGACTTGGTGTAAGTGAACACTTCCAACTTGGATCTCTGTACATTTAGCACAGGAAGAACTGAGATGAAATTTTTCTTCACGGTTTCATTTCTGATGTAAAAAAATATTTATCTATTTATTTAAACTACTTGTTTCAGTCTCTGTCAGGAAGACTTACCTAATTCTAAATGAGTCATTTTTGGTATCATCATATACCATATATGTGTCATGTTTTTTTCCCTATGTAAGTATCAATTTAGATCTAACTCAATATCTGTACAAGAACCATAGAATCATAAAACTGTATAACTGTAGAACCATAGTGTGGTTTGGGTTGGAAGGGACCTTAAAAATCATCTAGTTCCAGACTCCCTGCCATGGGCAGAGACACCTTCCACTAGATCAAAGATTGCTCAAAGGTCCCTTTTAAATACTGGAGGTCCACTTCAAGGTCTCCCCAGAGCCTTCTCCAGGCTGAAAAACCCCAACTCTCTCAGCCTATCTTCATACAGAAGGTACTCCAGCCTCCTCACCATCTTTGAGGCCTTCTCTAGACCAAGTCCAACAGATCTGTGTTTGGGGGCCCTGAGCCCTGGACATAGTACTCCAGGTGGTTTGTCACCAGAGTGGATTAAAGGGGGAAAATCACCTACCTTGACCTGCTGGCCACCCTTTTATTGCTGCAGCTCAGGATGAGAATGGCATTCTGGATTGTAAGCATACATTGCTGTCTCATACTAATTTTTTCACCCAAGTCTTTCTCTGCAAGGTTGCACTCAGTCCACTCATTACTCAGCCTGTACATATGTTTGAGTCTGCCCCAACCCAGGTGCAGGCTCTTTCACTTGACCTTGCTGAACTTCATCAGGTCCACAAAGGCCCACATTTCTAACCTGTCAAGGTCTCTGTAGAATATCCTTCCAAGGTTCCCCCCTTCCATCTAAAACATCAGCCATACCATTCAGCTTAGTGTCATTCACAAACTTGCTGAGAGTACTCTCAAGCTCACCATCCATATTCCTGACAAAGATGTTAAATAACACTGGTCCCAGCACAGAGCCCTGAAGGACACAGCTCATCACTGCTCTCCACCTAGATATCAGGCGGTTGAGCCCAATTCTTTGAGCACAACCATTCAAACAATTCATTATTTACCAAGTTGCCCACCTATCAAATCCACATCTCTACATTTTAGAGACAAGGATGTTGTGTGAAAAAGTGTCATAGGTTTTACACACATCCAGGTAGATGACATGAGTTGCTCTTCCCTTAACTGTCAAAGTTGCAACCCCATTGTAGAAGGCTGCCGAGTATCGGGCACAATAGGGTCTTTAAGAAGAGACGCTGATTGCAACCAATTTTTTTTTGTTTTTCATGTGCTTTAGCATAGCTTACAGAAGGAACAAGGCTCTATGAGTTCTCTCACAACTCAGGATTTGACGATTTACTTAAAAGTTATCCAAGCTTATAGTCCTTGTACTAAAAAAACCCAAACAAACAAAGAAACAAAAAACCATGGAAACAAACAAACAACAAAACAAACAACTAAAACAAAACAATAACAACAGAAAAAAAACCAAAAAAACACACATCAAACCAAACAAAACCAACAAAACAAAAAACCCCACTCAAACAGGCTGATGTTTATTGTTCTCCTTATAGTAGGAGAGAAAATATTGTTCATATCCTGTGTACTCCTAAACTGAAATGTTCTACCAAAGATCAACAGAAAGTCCTAGATTGTTTGGTAGTGGTAACAGAGTTGTTGACCTTTAAAATTACAAAATTATATAATCTAAGCAGTAGATGAACAAGTTAACAGACTTTTTTCCTATCCCTTTTTACAGAAGAGAAATGCTTAGCTGGGTAACAGAAGTTTTGCTTTCAGCAGCTTTGCATATTTTCTGACATCAGCCACTCACTTAAACGCCTTTCTGTGTTCCAAAATGTCTCTCATCACCTGTCCTCAGACTTCCATCACATCAAGGATTCTTGAATATCCACTGCAAGGTGGAAGAAGAGATTTCTGAAGAATTTTAGTTATTCACACAGTTCTTTCATCTTGCTCTCAGTCCCTCTAGTTACTTCTTCATTGCCAGGAAACATCATGAGTTACAAATTGAGAGAAATGTTTACTCAGTCCTAATCATCAATGTGGGTCAATGGCTGAACTCCCCAAATAAATCAATAGCACTGGAATAGGCAAGCACCCCCTTCTGGGCTGCGTATGCCTCAGGACAGTGAAAGTAAGAGTGAAGGGGGCCTTACCGGTTACCTTTCCAGCATGAAAAATCGAACACAATTTCTGCGTATTAGTGGGTTTAGTCTCTTTCTGATTATCTGGTGCCACAAAGATGTGACCCATGCCTATGCCTCTGATTTTTAATAAACACATTTGCTGGGTCCAATAGTTCAGCAATTTGTACAGAAAATTAGATGTAATTTGCCCTGAATGCCACTGGTTTCTCAGATAGTTCAAAATGATGCCAGGCAGCTCAGCAAATAACTGCAGCATCTCTGCAACTGAATCAGGCTCAAGAACAGATCTGCTTGCTGGAGCCCTCTGCTGTATGCTTCAAATCCAGGCTCTCTACTGTCTCCAAATTCCATAGGCTCCTACTGATCCTCTTCAGCCTTCCTCCACATTTGTCTTCACTATACTATTCCTCCCTTTCTTCCTTACTATTCTTCCTTTGAAATGTTTGGTATAAAGTATTTGATGCAGTGACAAATGGGCTCGTTCTTCCCATTTACATCAAGGATGTCAGTGCAGGATGTCCCACAAGAAGCTTTGCCTTGAAGGCCTACACCAGCTTTCAAACCTATACATATCCTTTCCTGCCTCTCCTCTAGCATTTCCAGATGTGCCATTCGGTTTAGGATACTTGTCACTTTCAGTGATCTGTCCTGAAAATCTATGAAAGAGATGGAAGGCATGTTTTGGGGATTTTTGCTGCATGTCATTTGGCAGTCTTCTCCTCGCTCTTGGTATCTAATAAGGGACCCAGATGGCTGCTGTCTGTTCAGATTAACTTGAATAACCAGGGCAGCCTCTAGGGCTCTTAAATAGCCCCTTTCTAGTCTATATGCAGCCCTATCTCTAAATAAAATTTAATAAAATTTTGAGATATAGATAGGTTTCTTTAAGATATTTCAAGTTCCTGTAGGACATTTGTGATCTTGTTTTTCCTACTTCTGTCTCTATTATTTTTCTTCCTTCCTCCACACCCCCTTTTTTTTTTTTTTTTTCCCTTTCTCTCAGGTCCATTTCATCTCCTTACTCTTAGTTTTCTTTTTTGTGTTCCCCCTTCTCTAGCTACAAGGGATGTCTTCCCACTCTCTCTGAGAGCAGTGCACTGCCCAGTAAAATGGGTTAATTTCTCTTGTCAGTTTAAAGAGGAATGAAAATAATAATATAAACATTAAGATTAAAAAATAAAAATGGCATGTCACAGAACAGACACCTTTTAATTTGAAATAGCAATAGGGGTAAATCCTCCTTAAAATGATGCTTCATGGAATAGGAATGTCACAACACTTCTATAGAACTGAATAGATGAGGAAGAAATAAAAAAAAAAAAAAAAGACAAAACATCCCAGTCTTTTTGTAGGTTATTTTTTTCCTATAATTACCAATAACCCACTATTAGGCTTCAAGGACAAAAATAACTCTTAGACTGTCTAGATATCAGATCAGAACTAGTCTTTTTCCCCCTGGCAGCAGTTTGGAAAGATGATTCCTCATGGTACCTGAAGTCTATAATTGTCAGATCACTCATTCCCATGGAGAAGTCCAGGCAGGTGGTATCTGCCCTGTGATTATTTCTCTTCTTTTTTTACCTGGTTTCCACACCATGCCCAAATGTCAGACATGGTACAGCAGAATATCTGTATTTTTGGGAAGGAGGGAAAAGGATATTGGAAGGCGTTAACTCTATCTATGCTGGTGCAAATAATGCCAACCTCTGTGTTTAAACTCTCATTTCCAAAGAGTTGCTGTGTGGTTTTAGTGATGTGCAGAGGCCCCAGGTGGGAGACTTGTCCCCATGCGTGAGGTGCTGTAAAAACACACTAAATTCCTCGACTTGAAGATCTTGCAGTGTAAGTAGAGGAGACCAGGGAGAGACTGGAGGGTAGAGGCAGTATGTGCACTATCTTTGTTTTACAGCAAACAGCTAAATTAAATGGTGTCCCCAGTGGGCTGAAAGAAATCTGAGGCAGAAATGGACATTGAACATCGATTACCTGAACCTCAGTGTTTTGCTCATAAAGCAGTTGAGCCTTCAGGCAAAATATGGCCTCAGGTTTGATCTTTCAATAACATTCTTTGCTTTCTTATCATTTTCAGAAGCAATGGGCTTTCACACTGATACATTGTAAAGGTAGACCAGGCACAAAGGAAGAGCAATTCGTCGCCCATTCATATGCAGCCGTCTCTTGTGCAGAGCACAGCAGGTATATAACAGCTACCTAGCCATACTATGGAGAATAAAGAAGACAGTGTTTAGCAGATACCTGGGCAGAATGACTAGCAGGTGGAGTCTAACCTTCATTCTTGAACAGAAGCGTTATCAGATTTTTAATGATCACAGAGTAGGCAAAAGACATACACAGATTTTCTCTCTCTTTTTCTCTGTGTGCATCTGTGTGCAGGTACAAGATGATGTCTGTCTCTTGCAGCTGGGCCATGCCTAGGAGAGTAGAATAAGTTATCTGCTAAAAGAGGATAGTAAAAAGCACCTTAAGAATAAAAGATAACAGTCTGTGCTTTTTCTCCTTTTTTTTTTTTTTTTCCCAAGCCGAAAAAAATAGGGTTCTATTCTCAGCTTTACTGTTGAAGAAGGGTGATTTGCCTCATAGTTGTGTTCACTGACTACAGCGGATGAATTCATTACTAGAGTTGGTCAGAAATCTTTCAACACAATATTTTTTCTCTGTGTGTGTGAAAATGATGAATCATCAAAACTGAAACTTTTCATGATGATACGACAACATAGAAGAAACTTTTGTCACAGAAGTTTTCTCATATTCCTACTGGAGCTTGTAGTTAAAGCTAGAGAAAGCAAAAGCTTCTTATCTTGAGGTCCCCGAGAAGACAGAATATGTGGACACTGAGGTTTTGCGTTTCTCTTCTGCTTATTCTGAACCATTTTTTCTTCCAAAATAGGTGTGTTAGTTACTTCACTATCAAATTATTCAACAGATATCCTTATATATGTGTGTGTACACATAGATATGTCAACAGAGTGGAAGAGATTTAATAAGAATTGAGAGAAAGATGAAAATATGCTGAACTCTGTTAAGTGAATGCAGGTCATGTTCCCTATTAAAACCATCATATGCCTTTTTTTGGAGTCAGAAAAACATTTGCCATCTCCAGAGGGAATAGCTTGCTCGTTACAGACCCTTCCACCTAAATCCACCAGATTCTGTTCCTTTTCTTTCAACAGAAATTACCAAAATAACCCAGAGGGACTAATGCTCAAGGAAAAATCTTGAAGACAAAGTGACTTAGCTCATGACCACAGCTGAAGAGTAACATTTTACAAGGAAAGGAGGTCATGAGCCTAGTTATCTGCTCATGTTTATACCCCGTAAAGCCTTTTCCCCCCTGAGTGTTTGTTTAACTTGTATATAAACTATTGCTGATTGTACTGCTGCCTTTAGGATCCAATCTTATGCATGACTTACCCTGTGCATAAAGAAGTTTGTCTTGGACCTCCTTAGCAAATGTTCAGTCTAGGCTCTAATCAGCACAGAGAGAAACACTTCCAACAGGAGCTACAGCCAGCAAGAGGGCTGTTTAGAAGACAGACAGGACACCAAACGCCTTTTTTAAATAGGACAAGGCAGCTTGTTAATGGGCAGGCATTTGGCCCTGATGTTTGAGCGTATGACAGTCATGTAAATGGCAATCCCACTGTAGCAAAGGGAGAAGAAAATCAAGAAGACTATGCTGTCAGTGGGAACAGTAATAGGGAACAAATACAGGGCCACTGAGCAGTAAAGAATTTGATTGGGATTTTTGTAGAGGAAAGCAGAAAGGAAGGGGAAGGAAAGCTGTCAAAACTTAAATAGCATGGAGGTCAATAAAAAGGCATCTCTGTAAAGGTGTAAGAGACAGAAGATCTAGACAAAGTTGGCAGAAAATGTGAGATAAATCTCACCAAAGTAAAAACATGAATAGTCTCAAATTATTGCAAAGGTCCTGTCCATCTATTACCGAATCACAGAATGTTAGAGGTTGGAAGTGACCTCAACTGATCGTCTAGTCCAACCCCCCTGCCAGAGCAGGATCACCCAGAGTAGGTGACTCAGGAACGTGTCCAGATGGGTTTTGAATGTCTCCAGAGAAGGAGGACTCCACAACCTCCCTGGGCAGCCTGTGGCAGTGCTCTGTCATTCTCACAATGAAAAAATTTTTCTTAAGGTTTTTGTGGAACCTCCCATGCTCCATCTTGAACTCTTTGCCCTTTGTCCTGTCATTGGACATCTCTGAGAAGAGCCTGGCTCCGTCCTCCTGACATTCACCCTTTACATATTTACAAACATTTATGAGGTCACCCGTCAGTCTCTTCCAAGCTAAAGAGACCCAGCTCCTTCAGCCTTTCCTCATAAGGGAGATGTTCCACTTCCTTCATTATCTTTGTGGCTCTGTGATGGACTTTTCAAAGCAGTTCCCTGTCTCTCTTGAGCTGAAGGACCAAGAACTGGGAACAATATTCCAGATGTGGCCTCACCAGGGCAAAGTAGAGGGGCAGGAGGACCAATCTTGACCTACTTGCTACTCCCCTTCTAATACACCCCAGGATGCCATTGGTCGTCTTGGCCACGAGAATACATTGGTAGCTCATGGTCATCCTGCTGTCCACCAGAAACCCCAGGTCCCTCTACCCTTTGCTGCTCTCGAGCAGGTCAGTCCCCAACCTATACTGGTACTTGGGATTTTTCTTTCCCTCCTTGTTGTATTTCGTAAGATTTCTCCCTGCCAAACTCTCCAGCCTGTCCAGGTCTCGCTGAATGGCAGCAGAGGCTTCTGGTGTGTCAGCCACTCCTCCTAGTTTTGTGTCATCAGCAAACTTGTTGACAGTGCTCTCTGTTCCCTCGTCTGGGTCAGTGATGAATATATTGAATGGTACTGGTCCCAGTACTGACTCCCGAGGGACTCCACTAGATCAGAGCCCTACCTCTTCCTATAAGTATTTCTTTCAGGACAGACCTGGTGCAGTTTTTCCATTTCTAGACACCTTCACTCCTTCTGCAATGATTTGCTTCTGATTTAGAAATATTTTCACTTTAAGGATAAGTAACCCTGAAATATATAGTCAGGAAATCTCCTTACAGGGCAGCTGACAGATATAATTCCTTTCCTGGACAACTCACAACATGTAAATTGTAGCAAGCCTATTGTCTATGCTGATCAGACTACTGCAGTCCACAAAGTCCTCATGTCTGTAACGTTGCCTAAGACGAATAAAATTATACTAATAATTGTTAGTTTGAATTGTAAATAAAATTTGTTTCCCATCCAGTTAACTTCTACTCCTTCCTATTGGTTTCTTGAGACTGAAGAAAAGTGTGTTCGCAGTGTATTCATCGCAAAAGTTATAGTTCCACTTGGGCCAGCTTTTTAAACCTTTTTTTAATTCCAAGATTATTCATCCTAAAGTGTGTGAGACAATTTATGCAAAGTTACTACAATATTTTTCATTTTACAAAGAAATGAAAAATACACTAAATTGTGAATGTTTGATTATAGTTCCCTCATAGCACCTTGCTGGTTTTCTTGCTTACATGGATGTGCATGTTTATATGGTGAATGATAAAAAAATGTGCCATTCTCATGGCCCTTACTTTTGTTGTTTCATAAGTCAGCTCAAATCACAGAGAAACACTGACTTAGAATTGTTTATTACTTTTACCCTAAAGTTTGCACGGGATTCACCCCCTCCTTTTCCCCCAAGGTACATTTTTACAGCTATGTCCAAATTTGAAAACCATGAGGTTTTTGGCTTTCTTCCATGTTATCTTTGTGCTATTCTCTTTATAGTTAAGAGTGGCATCTAGAGCCTGATTCTCTTCCATCATTTTATGTACTTATTTTGGCAGAAACTTCTTAGTATACTCTGTCAGGACAAAACTTTGCACTATTTGATCACTGCTTATTTGCATTTTTAATAGTCCCCATTAGACAGACTCTGAACTAATTAGCCAAGCATCTGTAATCGAAAACTCCTGTTTCCTATTTTCAGAACTAAGAAACTAATGGCTAAAGTACTACTAGAACAATTAAGTAATAAGAAAAATACTGTGTTAAGATTGGCAATAGAGCAGCTGCCATAAATCACTGCAGTAATGACTTGCAGCTCAAAACGTTTAAGTGTATAAAAAATTAACCTACACACTATTTCTGTAGTCTACAAAACAGACATGTCCCAGAGTATTAAAAAAAAAAAAAAGAAAAAAAGAAAAGGCATGTGTCATATATATGAATTTCCTGCAGTTTTGCTAGTTTGAGTTTTTTTTAATAGTCTTTATTGTGACACAAACTGTCCTGAGGACAAGAAAAAACACCTCAAAATTCTAGCTGCCAAATCGTCACTGTGTTTGTATAACTTATAAAAGTAGCAGTTAAATATCATTTGAAAATGAGGAAATGTAGGCTTCTTATCCTAATGTTTAAACCCATGAAGTGTTTTGTTCCCTTTGATTTCAACACAGAGATTTGGTGCCTAAATCACTTCAAAGTCATGGATCATAAGACTGCAATTCAGTTACCCAAACTCTGATCTCCTACTTTAGATGTCACAAATTATCCCGTTTCCATCCAACTACTGCTGGAAAATGCATTAAAGTGTATTAGAGATCCATGCTCGGAATATCTGATTTTTGCCCCAAGAAATTTCCATTCATTTTCATTTTCATATATTCAGCATTTATTTTTAAGTTTTCTACCATCCAGAATGACAGAAGTTGTTAAAAAGGTTGGTATTTTTAAGTATTACTATTACTTTTTTCTTCAACAATTAGAATATTTGATACATTAATTGGCCTGCTCAGTCTTTTGCAAACGTATCCATTCTGAGGCACGACTTCAGTAAGACTACCATTAGAATAGAGAAATTTCATACAACGAATTGAGTAATTAAGGGTGGAAAGGAGACAAATAGAAAGTCAAAGTAATTTTGCTGGGAGTTTTCAAATATTTTTTTCTCCACTGGACTTTCAGAAGTCCCAAACAGAAAAAAAATTAACAAGAATAAAATCAATACATTCTATTGAACAATAACAGATGGTCTAAATTCCCAGTCACTATAGGAAAATTTTAATGGGTTCTTCTGAACATAACGGTTTCCCTAAGAGTAGTTCCTAGAGGAATTAAAATAAATAGTTAACACCAGCAAACACGACATGAAGAAATGGAATGAAGTTACGTCAGAAGTTCAGACTGGACTTTAGGAAAAGGTTCTTCACTGAGAAGGTGGTCAGTCACTGGAATAGGTTTCTCAGAGTAGAGTACTCAGAGTACTCAGAGTAGTGGCACTAAACCTGTCAGAGTTCAAGAGACATTTGATTTTTCACTTTTTAATTCAGCCCCCACAAAAAGGCTGTTGGTGTGTCAATGTATTTTTTTTTCTCACTATCCTTACACCCTCCAAAATTCATTATCACTATTCAAAGAAGTAACATATTCATTTTACAATACTAAAATTTATTTATAAAAAAAATTGAAAAAACACACATAAATAATATGTCCTTTGCAAAAATAGGTTGAACAAATAATATTTTCTAAAAATCTATAACAATCTTGTAGTTTTTATTTTTAACTTTCACTAACTGAATTATTGATTTACCCAAACCATCTAAGATTAGTTTTGTACAATGAGCATGGGAATGGTAAAATTTGGTTCCTGAAAAGATATGATATCTTAATTTGTTTATGCCCATTACTACTCTCAATTCAGTTAACATTGTAATGAAATTAGTAATATGCTTAAAGCTATGTAGTAAAATAACAATATATTTATAAAAGTAGTAGAACTACTCAATTACTTAATACTATAAACATGTAGAAGTTTTTGAAAAAAGTGGTCCTATTACCTAGCAAAGCATCAGAAAGAGATATAATGTCTTTAAATATCTTTTACTCTAGAAATAGTATCATTCTATTAACCACATGTTTTTATCAATTTGTCAATAAAAAGTACCTTAGGATTTATTTTTGTACCTAAGATTTCTTTGATTTGTTTTGTTTTTCTTCCTTGGCCTCTTTGTAAATTACAAGATTCTTCAAAAGAAGCAAGCACGAAAAATCCTTTAAAGAAATTCAGGTTTCAGGGTACATGATAACACAGCTAATCCCCTGATCTTCAAAAACATTCCCTGCAAGATTGAGCACAGCTCTGTGCTACAGTAAAAAGAAGAGAGAATTCTTTTAATTGTTTGTTGCAATTGAGAAAGACTTTTGTTTCTGATCAAGCTGTAAAACTTCCTGCCCATTCTGAAAAACATATTGGAGAGATAATACACTTTAGTCCTGATTCATAATTCTCTGCTATGCCATGACTGCACCCTTGCGTATATATTTGTTTTTATACCCCAAAACTTGCCTGTCAGTCTCTGCGTTAGTCTGGCCCTTGTGTCTTCACACCCCGTGCTCTTGATATATTTCTGTCTTGGTCTTCAGCCCACGGTTATTCTGAAATTCTTTTTGGGTACTTATGCAGTAACCTGAAAAAAATCTTCACCTGCCTGCACCAGTCATTGTGGTATTGAAATGAGCATAAATGGGGATGTACTGAAGTCATTCTAAAGAGTGACTAGGGCTAGAATTTGAGCTTGGGTTTGGAGACGAAAGGCTGTGAACGAGCACATTGTACTTGCCCATTACACCGCCTGCTAGGAGACAATAACTTTCCCAAAACTTGCTTAATGCAGCCAAAAAAACAATGACACAGAAGCAGTCGTGTTTGTTTCTTATCAGCAGGGATCCTATTGCTGCAAGCTCCACAGTGCTTTGGACTCCAGCTCTACTCATCAAACCATTCCTCTTGCTCCACTCGCCAAGCAGCTTACAGAAGGCAATTAGCTATTGCATAGGCATTTGACTGTAAACAATTATGGAACTCAATGTCCTGTAGCTTGGAGGGGGAAAAAAAGCCTCCTACACTGGCTGAGCTGATAATCGGTGACTTTGTCAGTGGAAAACTCTGGCTCTGAAAGACGAATGAAGCTGTTTGAACAATTACCCCATCACCATATTCCACCACAAACTGTCTTCAATTGGGAGATTATTTCTTTTACAGGGTCTGGCAGTCGATGAGATCCAAATGCCAGAAAAGAACTGGCACAGACTTTTCACTGTTCAGCTTGACCACTGCAATCTAAGCAAATGGAAAAAAAGAAAAGAAAAAAAAAACATGTCATGCTGTGTGCTTTTTTGAAGCTGATGGTGAGAGCTGGAGCACAGTGGGATGCAAGTGAATGAGCAATGCGGCATTATTCAGACAGCCCTTGTGGTTAAATTGTACTACACAGTGTACCAATGGTGGCATCCAGTCAGCTAAGCTTTGGGCATCATGGAAGCCTCATATCAAGAAACAGGGTTCTCGAATAAAGCAGACCAGAGATTTGCGTAGTTTTGATAACAGTACGAAGTTTATGCTGATAGCTTTGTGGGGGAAAGGGATGGTGTATCATTTGACGCAAGATATTCAGGCAAAACTTAAAAACCTTTCCATTAAATGTCATGATGCCTTTGGAGCTCACATGAGAGATTCCTTTGCTGTGGCAAGAATTTTCTCCTGGGTCAGGCCAGTTGCTTTATTTAGTCTCTTTCAAAAACCTAGCATTATTTTTACTAGATGTGAATTTAGACACGTATTTCTTACTGCATTTCAAAATATTACTCTTATCACTTGGCCACAAATACCCATTTCAGATTTTCATACAGCTCCAGATTTATCTTTAACCACCTAAATTTCTATGTCTAACAAGATAATCTAAATTCTTTCTGTGAAGAAATTCTTCCACATGGTGATGTATCCCATCCAAAAATAGGTATGTACCTAAGATTGAAAAAATCATCCTTTTGTTGTTCATGCTTATCTTCTATAAAGGAATCTATGCATAAAAAAAATAAATGCAGAAGCTAGATGCCTAAAACTGGAGAAGGCACATATCCTCCATAGTGTTTAACACAAAATCCAGTGAAATCATGAAACAAACAAACATTAACAATGGATTGACAGAAAGTTAAACCAATGCCAGTACCTGAATAGAATCACCAGCCCTGCGGGTATTCAAAAGATCTGTAGATGCGGTGCTTTGGGACACTTCATAGTGGACCTGGCATTGTTATATTAATGATTGGACTCGATGTTCTTAAAGGTCTTTTCCGACCTAAATAATTCTATGATTCTATAACAGCATACGTCAAATGGATATGGGAATTCATCTCAATGGTCTTAAGTATTAGTAAAAAAAATATTGAACAATATATAATACAATAAATCAATACAATTATTGCTTTAACAGTTTATTTAAAAGATAGTTTACACATTCTTTTTTTTTTTTGCTAGTCAGTCTATAATTTCTAAAGGCATACACTACCTGTTAAAAATGTTGATTTAAAATTTGTAGCCATTTCAAAACCTGTTTTGCCTTTTGGAGAGATGGTCCAGGTACACTTGAATGTCTATTGCTTTTAGGATGGACTTAACATCATTGTGTATGCGGGCAAGTATTACTTATCCACCAAGTTTGACTAACATTTGGTATCCACCCCCAAATGAAGAAATGCACATAGCAGCAGCCTTGACCAGGCCTGAAGCTTTTGGCCACATTCCAGCACGTTGATATCCCCCTTGCCGAACGACACTCACATGTTTCCGAACTTCCCAAACATATCAGCATTTGTGCAGGAGACTTGCAGAATGGTGGGCCTCAAACCTGCCATTTATTTATGATTAAAAATTTTCTATTCCCATTTAAACTTTAATTATTAATTTCAGTATCTTTAACTAAAGAATGTTCACATATCTTTTTGTATATATCTATACAGGTGAATTATATAAACACAAATATAAATACATATAAAGTGTATCAATATATAAATAAATGACATGTATTTATGCATATTTGCACACAGACACAAATGTACGTGTGAAAAAAGTGTATGTTTTAAAATATGGGCACTTCAAGGCCCAAAGGAAATGGGCAGCCCATCAAATGGTGATCTGATGTCACAAGATTATGGCATTCTCAAGAAATGGCAAGCAGCCAGCTATGGTACAACATAAAAACACATGCATGTATGATGCCCAGAAATGGCAGCATTCATGTATGTTGTGGGCAGGACCTGCCAGGTCTGAAGCACTCCCAGGAAAAGCAGAAATAAGGGCCCAGTTTTGCCAGCTAATCACAAGGCAGTATGAAAAAAATGTGGGTCATGACCTTATAAGAAATGGTGGCTCTCTGACATAAAATGTCAGCTGAAACAAAATGGTGGAATGATATGGAGCATACATACCATGTGAATGGAGAGTTGGAGAACACTTCTGGCAAAAGTGGAGTATAAGGTTGCTGGAAGGGTTTTGTCTTCTGCCCGAAGTTGGGGATGAGGTAATTCTTCAATGGTTCTCAAATTAACAACATCTTCATTGTGCTGAAGTGCTTATGAGGGCTACCACCAAATCCAGGAGAAGTCTGACACATTTAGAGAACGACCACAAAGTCTAGGAAGAGGAATAGTGGAGATTACAGGTGAGTAAAGCTTGTTTTTTTTGGAGGGAGGTCTGTAGACCTGTAGAGTAGAGACAACCACACTAAAATTGACTAGAAAAGAGGAGGAAACATCAGCATCCCTTAGTGTATTAATTCTTCGTTTTTAATTATTACGATTTTCTGAGAATCAGTAAAAGGTTAAGGGAAAGATTAGAATTTCTCAACAACAAGAGAGAAAACTTTTGTGAAGAGGGAAAGTCACACTTTTTCGGGAGCTGGTAGGAAAATACTATTCTGATACTTTTTCTGTATGGCTGTGACTTGCTCATGAGCTGAGGGGAGGTTAAAGAAAAAAATGTGTTGCTGGCTGAAAGTCTGACGGAGCGATAACAAAAGCAGGAAGAAGTATACTGTCTTTATTAATCCTTTTTTAAGATTCACCTACTATACCCGATAACACTAAGTAGCTGCCAATAAGGTGTGTGAATTAGCATCCACATCTGTGGAAACCATGGCATCTCCTTCAAGTACTTTCTGTTCAAAATGGAGGGAGACACATGCATCTCATTTTCAGAAAACTCTAAATCTGTTAAAGTAGCTGCACGTGGCAGGCTGAGTACTTGGAGGTAGTTCCTGTTTTGGATCACCAAATCTTTAGCCGCTAGTTCCTAGCTGATTTAGCCCTGCAATCATGTTGTGATATGGGGAGATGTGATCATTAAAAAAAGATGGAGCGGAGAAAGGTACTGTGGAAGTATATGTGCATATATAAAACTAAATCTACAGTTGCCTCTGGAAGGTTGAATCCAAATTAACTACTCCTCCTAGTCATGTAGCTAGGGCTTACTCTTTCCTCATCAATTGACAATCAAACCAATCTTAGACACATTTTGTTTCTTATTTATGAAGTGGAACATTTCTGGAAATTACTCAATAGTTTGGGTGTTTTTTAAATTATTTAATTTTATTAGGTTTTTCAGTTAGACAAAGTGGAAAACAGAGAAGATACATAAGTAGAAAAATGTGTTAACACTGATGAAGAGCTCTCTACTATTGAATATGAAGGTTACAAGCACAGTTCAGACACAGAAGAACTGGGAGAAATATAGGAATAGGACCAACATACTCAGAAGTAAAGTGGAGTTTCCAAGATCATCATGGTTGGCTCCTGAAGATAAAAATTGTAGATAAAGTTCAGATGTTTAGAAGAAATTATTTTGGGATTATATTAAGGTTAGTTTTAATTTGTTGTGTAAAATTAGGTGAAGGACTTTATCAAGCTCATATAACAAGCTCTTGGAAAAAATTATTGCTAGATCCTGATCTAGCAGAAAATGGCATAGAACAGAATTACACTGACCTCAGTCAGCTGTGTTTCTGCCCCAAGATTAGAAAATCAAAGTTACATTTACTGGATAGAAAATTCTATCTTGAGAAACTGTGATCTTGTAAAAGACTTGAAGGAGAAAATGAGAATCAGTCTTGGCTCATCAGCAGAATATGGGATCCAATGAGATGTTATGTTGCAGAGCATCAATATGATCTTTAAACACATAAAGGAAAATATATTAAAAAGAAGAAAGGAATATTTTTATTAGCTTGTACTTGGCATTGATAATACCATTATAGTAAAACTGTCCAATCTTGGTACCTGAATCTGAGAAAAGATATTGAAAAAGATTGGAAAGGGTTCAGAAAAGTTCCACAGGAATTTTTACGGGTTTGAAAACACTGTGCAATGAAGTACTCCATGCTCTATTTAATTTTTCAAAAAGGAAGATAAAGGCGTAACTAGACTTGGTCTATAAACACCCACTGAGGGAATAAAAATATGATTATAGAAGTTTATTCAGTCATAGAAGGAAAAACTTGAAAAGATCCAGCGATCAGGAATTCTGAAAAGAAATATCCATTTAAAAAAAAAAAAAATATAGAAAATAGTAGAATGACTGGTCAAGAGCTATAGTAGGTTTTTCATTATATGTCACTTTCAAATTAGAAAATAAAGGGGTTTTTTGTTTGTTTATTGAGTGCACTATACAAGTATAGATCCTAGAACTGAAACTGGTATTCCTTCATGGAAGTCGTGTCTTTTTTCGAAGTGCAGTTAGAAGTTCAAACACAACTAACTTATTTTAATAGTAACTGGAAATCGGGCATTTTGTGTATGGTGGTGTCCTGGGTTTAGCTAAAAACCCAGTCCTGTTTAGTGATTTTTACTTTTCAGTTTAGTGTCTTCTAAAAGGCTACACGTTCTGAAGTCAGGAGCATGTTTTTGCAGACAGTGTGTGTTACTGGCAGTGTTAACACCTGATGTTTACAGTTACTGCCTGGGACTGGGATGCAGAAAGGCTCTTGCTGATACTTATTCCTATAGTGACCAAGGCCACTGCTGGCTCTTGTGTGCCACGCTGGGGGTGCTGGGTAGTAAGAGGGGGGTACAAGGAAGTAAAAGGTGGCACCTCTGGGGGGTAATAGACAGGACAGGTGACCAACGAGAGTATTCCATCCCATATATGTCATATCTAGTATAAATTGAGTGATCACGAGAGTTTCATTCCTTTTTGCCCTTTTTCTCTTCGTTTCGCATTTTCTGCAACGGTCGGTGTCCAGAGAGGACTCCATCTGACCTCCTGATTTTGATCCAGATCCTGAGTTCCCGAATCCAACTCCCTGTATCCAGCTCCCACCGCCGCTGAGCCTGGGGTTTCCCCAGTGCCTCCTGCTCTGCAGCACCAGTGGGGATTGATATCGGGGGAGGGAGTCAGGTTTGATATCGGACTACTATCTATAGTTGTATATAATTCTTTACTTTTATCTTTTTACCATTATTTCTATTATTTTCATTAAAGCTGTTTTAGTTTTTTTTTCTTCTCTCTCCCGTAAGTCTCTCTGCCTCATTCCCTTTTCTCTTCCTGTTTAGGGCGGGGAAGAGGGGGTTAGAGAGCGTCTGTCCACATTAGTGGCCGGCCCAGCCCTAACCCGCGACAGGTGGTTAAGAAAAATGAAGTCTCTACATATTCAGAAGGGGAAGACTAACCCCTTCACATGGCTGTTAACTCCACTTTCCTTAGACATGCCTTTTAGGTGGGATAAATCATTCTCTAAATGTACCTATTTTTGTTGATTGTAGAAGGAGGTTAAGTGTTGTCTGAACAAACACAAGGACTTACAGTTAGCCCTAACCTGAGTCCTTCTTGCATTAAAACCAGAAATTTACATTTCTGGTTTCTCAGCTCATCCTTAGGTGAATTTCTAAGTACGTCTAGGGAATCTGTCCCTAAAAAATGCCTGCTTAGTGTACAGAATTAAAAGCCCTATTATCCCGGTTGCAGATATTAGAGTCTTGTGAAGATGTGTGAGACGAATCTCACATTCTTTGGGCTAACAGGAAATCCTATGAACAATTAAGCATTCAGATATCACAATGATAGACAATTTTACAATATCCATGAAGGTTCCTAGCTGGAACTGAAAGAAAAAGAGGTGACCTCTCTGTCTCATTTAAACTTTGGGGAGTAACAGACATTTTCCTACAGCTGTTCTACTTTGTCATTGAGTGGATTTATATTTTAAAGGACCAGGTTATGACTTTAGGTTATATTACTTTATAGTAGGCAATACAAGTTCTACCCAACATGCTCTATGTATATGAGATCAGACTCATAGACACAAAATTAGCATCTTCTTAATTTAAAGATGCAAAAATCCTATAGGTAAGGTGAGATTCAACATGGGTGAAAGGTGGGAAATCAAGAAACTTAATAATGATTTAGCAATCATGTTACTGTCTCATGCTTTAACATTTTATTACCCTAACAAGTGCCTTTGGTACTGTAAATGATATACCTATATTTTTTACAAAAAGGAACTGCATGATGAGTTGTGAGGCTTATAAAAATCTAGTCAACACTAGGGAAAGTGTCTGAATGATAGACAGAGAGACAAAGTATAATCTCTGTGATTCCCTGATGAAACATACACTGAGGCTTAACCTAATCCCTGAAGGAATGACAGTAAAAATAAGGTGAAAGACCAATTAGCCTTCTCCCATACTAATCCTGGTTAGAGCAGCTTATTCTTTTTTATACTTGTAGAGACATTCTTAGCACTGTGGAAAATCTAAATTGTACTGGCCAAACCTTTTCTTCAGAATAATTTCGCTGTGATAGCACATCAGTCCCAGCTACCTACTGGTTTGTCGCACTCCAGAGTTGAAAGATTTCTGATCCCAAAGATTTGGTAGAGGTAAGTCAAGAAGATAAGCCAGGCATGGAAATTAACCCTGGACAGAATGATTTTAAGTCAATTTTACTCAAATTAAATGAAAGGATGAAAGCAGGTCTGTGACTAAACAGTGATAAAGGACAAAGGGAAATTAGGCAGAGAAGTCAGCTGGGTGGAACAGATCAGGAACATGAATATAAAGAAGGCTTGTGTATTTTCGTTTTCCAACACAGGAAAACTATTGAAAAGTTCTATCTCAAGCAATAGTTGAATAAAACGTTGATAGACTATACTGGGTGAAAAAAGGTAATGGAAAAATCAGTATGGAAAGAAGAACAACTAACACGCAATAGAAGCAAAAAATTTATAGATACAGCAAAATTGTGTTGTTCATCAAAAGGCTAACAAAAGAAGTACTCTTGAAGTTGTTCAACACTCATTAGCAAGATAACAAAATCTCTGAATTGAAAGAGGTAAAGATTAAAGCAAAAATTTCCCAGCTTCAATAGTAAATATATACTTTATATGTCAAGGGAAATTAAAATATTCAAGTAGAATTGAGGAAAAGAAATAGAATAAATATAAAATCAGAATTGTTCAAATATATTTCAGCCCTACATGTTACCAGTCCAACCTGGTCTGTGGAGAAAATAATATTTCCTAATTTTAAAAATAATGAAAAGGCAGGAAATAAAAAACAATTAAATACTAAAACCACTTCAATAAATGCCAGCTGATATCAGTACAAGAATTTGGAGAAAAGAGTGCAATCAATTGTATGTATCTGGATCTTCAAAAACTTGTGATAACATTAATTTTGTTTTATGATTGATTGATGATTGATGACTTATGATTGATGAGTCTGACTGAAGTAATTTTAATAGGAGCAGTTTTCTTATCTGTCAGTGAAAAATCATAAAATAATTTGTAATATTTACGCCTTCTCCTGAAGTGTCACAGCCATCTTTATTAACTATATTTTCCATGTACCTCCTTGTAATGAAACCTTAAGTAAAAAAATCTGGTTTAAACCTGAAAGATCATTAATAGTGGATTGCAGAAATCTTGTCATTCAGAGTTTCGACTTCTACACTGTTTGATGAGAAGTAATAATCTACATAGGATTTTTTTTTTATTTTGCATGTGTTGAACACTGACAAAACAACAAAGTTGAAAACCATCTTAATAAATGCAATATATTTCAGTTAATAAACACATCTACATGGATTATGTTGTCACAACTTTCTAATCCATTATTCCTCACAGGCCAATATAAACAAGACATAGTTTAGTGGCAAGAATGTCTTCAAGCTGCCGACAGAATAGAAAAGACTGAGAGTATGCAGCATCAAAACAACAAAGCCTGTAGAAATTCAAATAACATTACAGAATTGAATTGTTTAGACTTTGGAGTAAAAAAAATCCTCAGTGAATAGCTGGTATTTTTAGCATAAAATATTCACTCATGACAAATTTTGTTTAAGCAAGATATTTGCAAGGAAATTTTTCAACAGGAGCAGTTAATTTTTCTATCTTCAAACAATACATTAATATGATTTTTGAAGTGAAAAAGAAATAGAACATTTATCTCAACCTAAAGCCCATGCCTAAGACTTCTAAAGGAAGTCACTTCTCAAAATACGTATCTCAGTCCTTTACAGTACTCAAAGTCTAGAATAATGGTGTGCACTAGATGTTACCCTCTGTGTGCAAAGAAAATTGAGCTGAATACCTCTCCCATCTCCTCATTTTGGACACTAATTCTGTAAATAAATTTTAAAATTTAAAATCAAGTAATTATTATAACACCATTAAAGTTACAGAGGAAAATAAACAAGGTATTTTTAAAAGCATTTTGTTGTATGTCATTGCTGTTTCAAAGACATTCAGTCCTTGAAAAAATTCCACATTTATTTGTGATACCAAAGTAGTGTGAGGAGTGGAGTGTGTCTTTTTGGTTCTCTGTGCTTACTACTGCAGAAAATCTGAAGATGTTAGAGACTTCTATAGTAAAGCTGAAATATTCTTTTAGATTTCCTTCTTTAAGGTTGAACAACATACTTAAACACATACGTAAATCTGAAGTACATGAAAGTTTCACAAATTTTGGATATAGTTTAACGGCCTGTCTGGCTGGTATCTTAGGCGTCAGTCTCAGAAGGTAGAATTCCATGAAGCAAATTTAGTAGGTGTTAGAATCATAGAATAATTTAGGTTAGAAAAGATCTTTAAGATCATCAAGTCCAGCCATTAACCTAATGATGCTAGGCCCAACACTAAACCATGTCCCCAAGCACCTCATCTATATGCCTTTAAATACCTGCAGGGATGACGACTCAGCCACTTCCCTGGGCAGCCTGTTCAGTATTTCCCAAAGTCCACATCTGAAGATAGCTTTACTGCAAGGCTTGCTGTTGTTGTTGAATATAAGAGTAGAAATCAGGTATCTGCATGAGTTGTAACACACTTTGCTATTTGCCTCTTTTCCCACACTAATTGCCACTAGATCAGAGACATAGAATTGAGATGGCGATGAGAACAGCAACACAGATAGGACAAACGCTTGTTGAGAAGAAGGACATCTGTGAATAGCTCAATGAAATGTGGGTGAAATCATGAAAGAAATGCTGGCAGCTGTGTACAGGATAGCTGGCACTAATAGGAGTGGACTGGTATGGAATCACAGAGCAGCAGAAGTACATGGTATCAGTTGAGTAGGACCTCTGGTAGTTTCTTTCTCCAGTTGCCTGCTCAAAACAGAATCAACTTAGATCAGGTCAGCATCTTTTCTGGTAAAGTTTTGAATACCTACAGGGACAGAATTTCCAAAATCTGTTTGAGCTGCCAATGAGAAACTACCAGGGCAAAAAAAAAAAAAAAAAAAGAAAGAAAAAAGTTAGAAGGAAATCAATACAAAAAAACAAACAAACAAACAAAAAAACAACAAAAAAAAGAAAACATAGTAAAGAGATTAGAAAAGATTAGAACCAAATCAGAATGTGCACGAAGGAAAAAGGCATACCTAGTCTTAGTTATGCCACTCTTACTGGCTCTGAGGTGGCTGAGTGCTTATAGCGGATCCTTATCGTACTATGATTAACAGGACAAAGGGTAATGGTTTCAAACTAAAAGAGGGCAGATTTAGACTAGATGTAAGGAAGACAGTATTTAACAATGAAGTTGCTGAAACTCTGTAACAGGTTACCCAGAGAAGTAGCAGAACCCCCATACCCGGAAACAAGGTCGGATTGGAAGGAGCTCTGAGCAAGCTGATCTAGTTAAAGGTGTCCCTGCTCACTGCAGTGGGGATTGGACTAGATGACATTTAAAGGTCCCTTCCAACCCAACACATTCTATGATGCTATGTTTCTTTGACTCTATATTGCTATGATTCTATGATTCTATTATGATACAATGATGATTGTATGATTCTACATTATTACGATTTTATTTGAACTGAAGTATGCAAGACCTAATTCAAATATCTAGAGATTACTCCCCAGAGTAAACCTATGAGCTTTGTCTCACTTCATACATGCTGGGTTGTCAAAATGGGCCACTGTTTTGACACCAGAGGTTATAATGGTGTCCTGAATCTGACAGGAATGGGGTTTAACTTTCCTCATGACAGTCCATATAGTGTTGTCTTGTGGATCTGTGACCCAAATGGCTTTGATAACCCACTACTAATTTGTCTATTGATGACAAGTGCTTGTGTAGCACCAAGGCATTTTGTTTCTCATTCTACCCCTCCACAGCAAGTACGCTAGGGGTAGGCAGGAAGTGGGGAGGGGAAATAAACAGGAATGTTGACCTGGACTGACCAAAGTTATATTCCATACCACGCAATATCACGTTCCACAATTAGATATTGTGTAGATATTGTGTACTGTGGGAAAGGAAGTGTCTTCCAAGATCACTGTTGCTCACAGATAGGCAGAATACCCATTTGGTTTTGGAAGGTTGTGACTCGTTGTCTCTTCATCACTTGTGTTTGGGTTTCATTCTTCTTTTAACTTATGAAAGTATTTTTATCTTGGTCCATGAGCTTTCCTGTTCTTGTTCTTTCTGTTTTCTGCCATGTCCCACTATAGAGATAAGAGTGAATGAGTAGCTGTGTGTTTAATTGCTGTCTGGGTTCAACCAGTGACAAATGGCCAGAAAATAGGACAGAAAAACAGCATAAAAATTTGTCTTTATCATTATTATTATTATTCTTTCATATATATAATTAATTCTGAACAAGCATAGCCTTACTTGTCCAGTTGGGTTTTACCATTCCTTTCATATAACATTATGTCTTTTACTTCCATGACACTCAGAGACTGTAATTATGTTTGAGATCTCAAACACAGGCATAATTTATTCTATCCATACATGTACTGTTTGAGTTTATACATTTAATTCTTTGTATCTAAGTTTGCACAGCTATTTCTTTACAGGAGAAAAAGTGAAGAACTGGTGTGGTGTATGAAACAGACAGGTAGTCTTTCACTCAAGGGAACACCTCCTCTAACGATTATAATTTATAAAACAAAATATCCTGAGTATGACACTAGTCAATTTAGTCTGATATAAAACAAGGTCTATGTTTTCTTTCATTTATGTTTTTATGATACATAATGTCTTTATAATTTCCACCACTCACATCAAAGCTGCCAACTGCTGAGTGTCTAAATAAGTAGCATGTAAAGAAAATGAATGAATTGCTAAATGTCCCATTACATCCATGGAGAATACCCTTGCATTTGGAGTCAGGAATCTTAAAATTGAGATGACAAATGAATGGTTTTCACTCCAGTGGAGTGAGGGTTTTGGCAGTGGCAATTCTATTATGCTCTGTGTCTGAATGGAAAGAGAAAAACAGAAACAGAGAGGGGAATGAATAAAATACTAACCCCATACAAACCTATTGCAATACCTCAATTCCAGGACTGAATGACAATTACTTCAAGTGAAAGAGAAAAAAATAGATCTGGTGGAGCCTGACACATCTAGAAATACACTATCTCAAATGGCTGAAATTATTTTGGATATGCCGGGGTGCATATAGTGGAGAGATGGGAAGATGGGTATTTTTACCTTTTCTATTATTTAAACTACGAATGTTTGTCTCTTAAGATCTACCCATGGATGGATTCCTAGGCACTTTATCTATGACTGTTAAATGAAATAATGCCCAGAAGAACTTTCAAGCATGTCTGATGATATTAGCGAGATATTAGGAGTGTCCAGTTTTGGTTTGTAACAGCTAAAACACTGCCAACACCTGGGAGTATTTTGGGAGTTAGCACTACCTGCTCTCAATAACTACCGCAGCTACATTCACTCCGGTTGGAAGCTTAGAGAATTCACCAGGATAGACCCAAGTATATTTTTCTTCTAACCTCAACCACCAGAAATATTACTGGTCCCATTTAATTTCTCAGTATACGTATATCCTTCACGATTTTCCTAAATTAGACACTAAGAATCAAATAAGATTGCCTAGACATAATTATCCAGTGTCATTTCAGATTCCTTTGGGTGTACCTTTTGGTTGCCACTCAAAAAGAATGGAAGGATTTTACCTACCTATAGACTGCGTCACATCTGCTAACCCCATAAAAGTGTTTTAGATATGCTGTGACATCCAAATGACATTACACACTGAAATGCCTAGCCAACTAGATTGAGTAGTAAGGGTGGGTTTCAGCTCCAGATTCAAAACCCTACATATGGTAATGATGATATATTTGTTCTCATTGCAGTCAATGGAAATTCAGTCAATGCACTGAAAAATCTAGAAAGCAACTCGGCTGAAAAAAAATATGTGAAAATGTGGTTGTCTGTTTTAGAGTAAGGTGTCTATATTGACCATAACCCTCTCTGACTAGAATATCTTCTTAGACAGTCAGCTCACAATGACACCTGCAATGCAGATGCCTGCCTTTAAGTGATGAAATCTTATGTGGCTAACACAACAGTGTCTCGGCTCACCCTGTAATGCCGTCACTACTCATCAAGTACCAAATATGTAGTGGAAGAAATAGTTTGTATGACAGAAGAACAACATGAGAACTCCACAAACAAGAAAACCAGACTTATGTAACCTCTCCCCTTTCATGCTCCTGTTTAAAAGACTTTTCTCCCTGTGAGATGTCAGCATTGCGATTGAAATTATTTAGTCCTTTTACACAGTAAAAGAACTGAGACAGATGTTACTAAAAAAAAAAAAGCAAGAGGAAAGAAATGCTTTTTCTCCTAGGACATAGGTAAGTATCTTCCCAAGAAACCTGGAAGAAATCACTGAACATATTATGTTGTAGTAGGTAACTATATGATGGGTGAAAAAATCAAGTCTTAAATTATAATTCATGAAGTAAAGCCAAGATGTCATGTTGCATTAGGATATTCTGGGTTATTATGTCTTATACAGTGTATCTTAATGTGAATTGACACAAGAAAACACTCATTGATTTATGTCACTAATTTTAGGACATGATGCTTTTGGTTTTGCTGCTGCTTTTGTTTTTACTATTATTGTTACTGTTATTGTTGTATTACCCTTGATCTATTGCTGCTTTTTCACACCAAGCTTTGACAGGTGGATAATGAATATTGTCTATTGTGCCATTACTGTGATTAGAAGTGGATAGCAGTTGTTCTGCTATTGACTCATTCTGCTATTGACAAGCTAATTCTGAAAATTTTTTAGCTTATCAAGATCTACTGTCGGTTGAAATGTATGAGTCTTGTAGTTAGCAAGACAATCTTTTACTAAAACTGTATGATCCACTCGATTAGTTCACCAGTCAATCCATATGGTACTTTTTATTCTGTGTAATTATTTACCTGTTTTACAGTAGCAAAGCCCTCAGTTGTGACCAGGATGAACAAGACCCATAAAGACAAAACATCTTGGAATAATTGTGATCCTCAACTAACCAGTACTCTCCGTAGTCAAGCTGAAGTGCCTCATCATAACACCTGTTTTAGCTATCTGTTAACTACCTTACCTAGGCTAATTTTCTGGGTTCCTTCTGTAGCGCTTCTAAAGAGCATTTCTTCCCACTTTCAATGCACATTTATCTTCTGCTGATGTTACTTAACTTCTGCAACCACCTATGTGTCTCCACTAAATGCAGAAACAGACTATATAAACTTTTAAGAGATTTAGCTCATAGGATCATAGGAGAATTCAGGTTGTAAGGAATCTCTGGTGCTCATCTTGTCCTTATTCCTGTCCAAAGTAGAGTCAAGCCAGGGCTCCTTAGGGCTTCCATGAAAATTTTTGAAGATGAGGACTTCACAACCTGTTTGGCTACTTGGAACAGGCAGAGTTAGCTGAAATAAATCCTATACCAAATATTCCAATCCCATACTAAGGATGCATAAATGGGTAGGTGTCAATTTAAGATTTAAAGTCCAACCTCGGACTGCTGGCAATGCCATACAGTATGATAGATATTTAGGAGCTATGCCTTTACATCTATATCTAAACTTCTTATTGACCATTTTTAAAATTAAGAAATTTTAGTAAGACACTCAAGGTTTTTTGTTTGTTTGTTTGTTTGTTTTTTTATCAGCTATGGTAACAGAGGGTATACTACAGCTGAAGTTCCAGCTTCCATGTAAAGCACATTTAGGGAAAAAAAAGTCTTATTAAAGTGCATAGTAAAATATATAGTAAGCCTAGAGTTTTCAGTTTACAGGGCAAATTATTGTCCCTGTAAATGAAAAAGTAACCTCCAGTGGGCAATAATGCCTGAAGCTGAATTATATCCACTTTTTCATCCCATAAGTCAATAGCTTTCCACTATAAACATCAGCTCTAGTCAATATGATATGCTGCATACTGATATATTGACTAATGGTACTATTAAAAGCTCACAAAATGTCAGCAGCCAGGAATTTCTCATGCATATACTTCTGCATTTCAGTAAATAAGGATGCTCTGTGTAACTTATAAATCCAGGCCCAGTTGGGAACAGTCTTTGTAATGTTCCCTTTTGTGTTATCCTAAAGAATGAAACTTTCCTCGATGCCTCCACTCCTCCAATTTTTTTTTTCACTTCTTTTTGTGAAATAGACTTTCTCATCCTGTAAAAGAAGTCATCCAGAAAATTCCCTGTTGCAAGGTAATATATAATTATTTTTTCTCTTCTTCACATAAAACATGCCATAAAGGGGTGTTTCTTTTTTCTTTTACAGTGAAGACACTGACTCATGTTTCCTTTGTTGACAGATTGTCTCTGAAGAATGTACTAAGATGGTAGGTAACTTAAAAGTAACCCTCTAAGTTTTCAAGATGTGTTTATTTACACAAAAAACAATCAAGGCCAGAGGTAACTTTTGGGCTTTAGTGAAGAGCTGGAAAGAGGTTATGGCCTGGTGAACACCTAGAGAACATTATCATCAGCTCCTCATTAATTCCAAACAGATGACTTACGTCAAGGTTACCTCTTCTATCTGAGGCAGAAGAGAAACAAAACATCTACTCTTTATGGTCAAAATATTTACGTTTATTTTTTATATTAACATTTCTAGAGAAGTAAAATGTTTTGGGCAATTTTGGTTGTTCGAGTGGGTGAGTTTTTTAAATGTTTACCAAAAGAAGAAAAATGTTTACCAAAAGAAGAAAAATGTTTACCAAAAGAAGAAAAAAAGAAGCCAACTGAACTGACAAGAGAATTCCCATGTGTATGTGAGTCAGGTGTTTCCAGCTCTTAGTACACTTTAGGTGTGTGCATGTCTTATTTGCACCTACAATTGTATTAACAGCATGGGTAAATTAGGAATGAAAATGTACATGAATTTGTGAACTTGGTCTGAAGTGCCTGACAGTTTAGCAATCACTACTGCAACATCTTGCAGTCTTGTTAGTCAGACAGATCATTTTAATTTTTTTCAGCTATACAGACGTCACTTTCCTTTCCACTAGTGCCTGCTCACCATGCGTGTCATATGACACCATTTGTTGACATTCTGAAAAGTCCTTCAAGATTAAGAACAACAACCAAAGGAATAGCTTTTGTTAACAACTAGAGGAATAGGAATTGGTTTCATTATTAACTAGATGTGCTTTTCAGGAGCAATAACTAAAAGGTGTAAGCCAGTAATGGTTTTCTCATAAAAATATGAGTTCATCTCTCCTTTTTTAGATTGCATTTCTTTTCCCCAGTTATTTGTATTGTCGTTCGGAAAACATATCTGTGTGTTTTTAGCTCTGTCAGTTTTCCTGCGAGTAGGTAATTTTTCCCCTTCATGGAAAACATCGGGTTTTAATAGCATTTATTTATTAGACTACTAGATCTTCATGCAAGCCGAGGACCTAAGAGCATGTACCATTTCCGAAACCTTCATACACCATGTTTATTCTGACAAACCTGTAGTAGAAGATCTTTATCTTGTGCTTCTTGTGCATTGACAAATTAACTTTAACAGACACCCAAGAGGGAATAGCAGTTCACCACAGAAGTTTTAAATTGGATGATCAGTGTCTTGGAATGTTTAACAGAAATAGCAGCAGTCAGGAAAAAAAAGGTTTTATCCCGATGACACATTCAGCATTTTTGACAACCCTCTTGTTGAGCATGGTTCAGCATGGGAATGCATAACTGTAGAGGATTTGGGGAAATACTGTCCATTTTCAGTTTTCAGTTTTAGAATAATGAAAAGGTGAAAAATATGACAATAAATCCTACAAAGGGGTCTGCAGGGTTTTTCTAAATTCACATTATTTTGGGTTTAGCTGAATATTTTTGAAGTATTAATCTATACTTTTTTCTTTTGATTTCCTGGTTCTGAAAAGTTAAAATGTTTATGAAAAGAATAATTTTAATTTCTTTTAAAAACCTTAATAATAAACTCAGTTTTCCATCAAAAGACTAAACAGGTGATTTTCAACCTAACCTATAAATAACTATGGTTTATCTTGATGCATTTAACCTCACTTTATTAGTTGAGAAAATATGTATAATGATAATTATTGCTATTCTCATAGGAGCTCTGAACACAAATGGACATTCTTTTAAGTACGCCAAGATTTGAAATGTCCAAAGTATCCTTGCTTTGGGTTATACCTGTCAAAGACAAATGCAGCTACGGGAATTATTATACACAGTATCTCATTTTGGTATCAAACTTTTCTTATCAGCATGGTTTATAAAATAATTATAATAGACTTTAATTTTATTACCCAAGAAATATATTAAAAATGTAGATCTTTTATAATTTCTTCAATTAACAGTAGACACTTCTTGATTACTTTCTAATTAAATCATTTCACTCCAAGACTTGGTAATTACAACAAGAAGTTATTAAAATTAGAAAACATTTGCTAACTCAGTACTTTTGATTATTAAGCCTTTATCACTTAATATCGCCAAAGAGTCTATGAAGATATATGAGGTTGGAAACTGATTTTAATGCATTCAGCTATGATAATTAACCACAGGTGTTCCAAACAATGCAATGCCTCTTTTCTGTCACACAGTTTCCTATGAAATCTATTGTTCCTGTCACTGAATGGATTTTTCGGTTTATTAAGGTATCTTCCTATCGACAATATATTATTGTTCCTACTACAGGGAAGAATACTCTTCATCCTATTCTATTCATGCAGAAGAAATAGAAATTAATAATATAATCTATCTCAATGGGTCTAGGTATAGGAGAAGCTACTTTATATGTATTTACATACAGTATCTTAGTATGATGTATCCCCTGCATGTACATGAAAAAGGAGTTGAGTTAGCAAACCGTGTGCTTAATAAGAGAGAATTTTGGTCAAGGACAGTATCACAGAAAATTCTGTATTGAAGTAGAAGTACTATCTAGTATTCTGTGTGCTCAGAGAAGAGAAGGGTCAGCAGTTTTCTAAAACCTAGAAAATAAATTGCTGGTGTGCAATTTAAAAATCTCTTGACTTGTGCTGAAAAGCTGAGATGATTCAGGCCTGTCTCAAATGGGAGTCTGGACCAACAAATGGGGTGAAATCTTGGCTCTACAATGATAGATTTTTCTACTGGAAACAGAGGACCCAGGTTAACATTTTGGGTTATTAAAGCAAATGTCATCTTTCCAGGTAAATCCTACTCAATCAAATTGAGCTTCTGTTGAAAGAACTCTTATTCTGGCCATCACTCAAGTTGTTTTTAATTAGGTACATACACTCGCAAGCTGGTTTTCTGATGGAAACATTATATGAAGGAGTCAGCCACACATGGAGATTTAGTCTTGGATTAATCCTGCCAATTTGTGAAGCATCTGAGGGCTTTTAAATTGAGTACAGTTGCCTTCAGCTCCCTGTCTAGTCAATGAAGAGATATAAGTCCCTTCACCAGTCAACTGAGATCAGAGGAAGGCTGAATTAACCTCAGGAGAAATTAAGCTCCTGCATTTAACATCACCAAGTATTTTGTATGATTATAACCAGTCAGGTGCTTAGGGAACAATGAATCTCAGTCTTTGTGAGTGTGCTTTTCAGTGTTTAGTTGGATAGGTTGGACAGCTGCTTTATTTTTACAGCTTTTTACAATTTTTTAATTTTTTTTTTTTTTACCTTTCCCACTCATGGGCAATGAAAACTGTAATGACTTCATGTTCAAAATGAAGAATACATAACTTGATAAAGAAAACAGTCCCAGAAATTAAGGAAGAGCAAATCTGGAAACAGTAATAAAAAAATAAAATTCATAGATAACTTTGTTTGCTAGAACGTTGATCAAAACTTCTGAGTGAACACAGTCTGTATCAACTCTTTTTAAAACTATCAAAGAATCTTAGATTCATTGATTTAACTTCATGACATCCAGATAGCAAGTATCATCTACCTTTTCTTATGGACTTCAACATAGAGTCATAAGTCATAAGGTATCATTTTAACATTCTTAGATGAAAAGTCATATGCAAGTGCAAAAGCACTTTCAATAATGTTCATGTCTAATACCCTGAAAGCTTGCCAGATAGGTTTACTTAGTTATTAGGAAATGAGTGAGAACAAAGAAAGCGAATAAATGGTAGCATTATGGTTCATTTCTATATTTCACAGATTTCTCATCACGTCATCTAATGATCAGAATACCTAAATGACCTGATCATCCGTGTTTGGTCACCATGTGTTGCCTGCCTGATCTAGTTGAGAGACGTCTCTGCTCATGACAGAGAGGTTGGATTAAATGATCTCTAAGGTCCCTTCCAACCTAGGCCATTCTACGATTCTACTATTCTATGATTGTATGATTACACACTATATTTATGATGTCTGTTTTCCAAAATAATCTTTACGGTCCTGACTATTTCTGGGTTCTTCCACCCCTGCAACTTGAGTCTGCAAATATGATTAAGCAATTCCCCTTGTTTATTGTCCAGTATTAATTCCAGACCACTCATAAGCTGCAGACCACAGCAGACCTTTGGTAACTTCAGCAGAGCTAAGTGATATTCTGACTGAGGAAGTAACCGGGTATTTCTGACAACCACTAATGAGAACCTATGGAAAATCAACTAATATTTTTTGTGCTTACTTGTGCATCGACAGCAGCAATCTTGCCCTAAGCAATGAGCCAATAAAAATCTCAAAAAGTATAAAAAATGTAACACAAAACATTTTACATTAACTTTCTTTTTCTAAAAAAAATCCGGTGTTACATTTATTTTTATCCTTTTTTTTTCCATCTCAAAACATCCAATTCGCTACACATTTTGTGTTTTCTTTATTAAAAAGAAAATAAGAGCTTTCCCTGCACCACGATTTCAGAGGTTCTTGAAAGATATTCCAAATGAAAACGACAAATACAATCCTTATTTGCAACTCTCTGTCCACAAAACATGTAACTAAATCCTTCAATCTTTATTTTTCTAACCCAAATTAACTGATAATATTTGTGCACTTACTACCCAAAAATTCAGAAGCTATTTGATATTTCTGAAAGAATCTATGGATTCCTGCTTGAAGGCAAAACTCACTTACTTGTGTTTGGACAACCCAGATTTCCCTACCATTCCTCTTAGCTGAAATTTGTAGTGGAAGACAGAGCTGTACCCACTTACTTTTAATTTGATCCAGCAGTCTCCTTGGGTCCCAAGGGCCAATTCTCCAAGACAATGGCTTCTGCATGAGTAAGTAGAGCATCAAGTCTTGCCTCCTACCTGCAAACTCTCTTCCTTGACTTTCCTACTTTTAATAAGCAACCTCTTTGCGAATGGCTTGAGTGGGACATGACTGGAGTCTTTTCTGAGATGCACCTTTGTCTTTCAGACAGATGCCTCCATTGGTTTCAGCATAACCAGATATTTTGGAAGGTCTTGTTTGACATGGATGTCCATAGCATCTGTTTGAATTAGAGCTTTGCATTGTCACCAGAAAGTTGAGATTTCAGTCTAGGAAGAAATACCAGACACTGATGATGTGCTTTTTATTTGCCACTGAGCTCATAGCAGCATTTAACACCAAATTAAGTAATTCCTTGTGAGGAGGGGAATAAAACAAAATAAACTAACGAAGCAAAACAAAGCAAAACATACTAAAGCAAAGTAAAGTAAAACAAAACAAAACAAAACCCAACAAAATGAAACCAGGTCTAGAACAGGACAAAGATTGTGTTCTAACATGTTTGACATCCATTCTCAATGACCAAGCGAAAGTGCAGCATGCTACCACAGAATCACAGAATGCTAGGGATTGGAAGCGACCTCGAAAGATCATCAAGTCCAATCCCCCTGCCAGAGCAGGAACACCTAGATTATGCTACACAGGAACGTGTCCAGGCAGGTCTTGAATGGCTCCAGAGAAGGAGACTTCACAACCTCCCTGGGCAGCCTGTTCCAGTGTTCCGTCACCCTCACTGAGAAGAAGTTTCTTCTCAAATTTAAGTGGAACTTCTTGTGTTCCAGTTTCAGCCCATTACCTCTTGTCCTATCAGTGGTTGTCACCGAGAAGAGCCTGGCTCCATCCTCGTGACACTCACCCTTCAGATATTTGTAAACATTAATAAGGTCTCCCCTCAGTCTCCTCTTCTCCAAACTAAAGAGCCCCAGCTCCCTCAGTCTTTTCTCATAAGGGAGATGCTCCACTCCCTTCATCATCCTAGTTGCCCTGTGCTGGACTCTCTCCAGCAGTTCCCTGTCTTTCTTGAACTGAGGGGCCCAGAACTGGACACAATATTCCAGATGGGGTCTCACCAGGGCAGAGTAGAGGGGAAGGAGAACCTCTCTTGACCTACTAACCACCCCCCTTCTAATACACCCCAGGATGCCATTGGCCTTCCTGACCACAAGGGCACACTGCTGGCTCATGGTCATCCTGCTGTCCACCAAGACTCCCAGGTCCCTTTCCCCTACACTGCTCTCTAAGAAGTCATTCCCCAACTTATACTGGAACCTGGGGTTGTTCCTACCCAGATGCAAGACCCTACATTTACCCTTGTTATATTTCATTAAATTTTTCCCTGCCCAACTCTTCAGCCTTTCCAGGTCTCGCTGGATGGCAGCACAGCCTTCTGGTGTGTCAGCCACTCCTCCCAGCTTGGTGTCATCAGCAAACTTGCTGATAGTACTCTCTAGTCCCTCATCCAAGCCATTGATGAATATATTGAATAATACTGGTCCCAGTACCGACCCTTGAGGGACTCCACTGGATACAGGCCTCCAACCAGACTCCGCCCCATTGACCACAACTCTTTGGCTTCTTCCCCTTAACCAGTTCACAGTCCACCTCCCTACCCGAGAGTCTAGACCACACTTCCTCAGTTTAGCAGCAAGGATGCTGTGGGAGACTGTGTCAAACGCTTTACTGAAGTCAAGGTAGACCACATCCACTGCTCTGCCATCATCTATCCACCTTGTTATATCCTTAATTGGTCCCTAACCCAGTCCTCATCGACTAAAGCAAACTCCTCCACTGCCCTGACTTCCTCTGGGGCCTCAGGGGTACGGGGCTCCTCAGGACAGCCTCCGGCAGAGTAGACAGAGACAAAGAAGGCATTCAGTAACTCTGCCTTCTCTGTATCTTCTGTCACCAAGGCACCCACCTCATTCATCAGTGGGCCTACATTGCCTCTGGTGTTAGTTTTATCTGCCATGTATTTGAAAAGGCTCTTCCTGTTGTCCTTGACCCCTCTCGCCAGGTTCAATTCTAGGGAGGCCTTTGCTTTCCTAGTTGCCTCCCTACATCCTCGGACAACAGCCTTATACTCTTCCCAAGTGGCCAACCCCCGCCTTCCAAGATCTGTAAATTCTCCTCTTGCCCTTGAGCTTACCCAGCAGATCCCTGTTTAGCCACGCAGGTCTCCTGGGTCCCTTCCTTGACTTCCTACGTGTCGGGATGCTCTGATCTTGAGCACGGTAGAAGCAGTCCCTGAACACTAACCAATTATCTTGGGCCCCTTTACCTTCAAACAGCCTTGCCCATGGGATTTTCTCTAGTAATTGTTTGAAAAATCCAAAGTTTGCCTTAGAGAAGTCCAGGGTTGCAATTCTGCTTGCTATTTTGTTTCTGCTGCATGAGATCCTGAACTCCACCATTTCATGGTCACTGCAGCCAAGGCAGCCCTCAACCTTTACTGCTTCAACCAGATCCTCCTTGACAGTGAGAATAAGGTCCAGCAGTGCTCCTCTCCTAGTCCCCTTGTTTTTAAGATAGAAATGCCTTCCAAAATCTAAAATATTTTCTCCTTCTCATAACAACAGGCTCTTTCTTAAAAGTGTCAAAACTCTGCTGAGTTGCAGTTAATGCCTCTCACATGTCTATAAAATACTCTGCCCTGCTCACCAGTCTTTTTCAGCCACACAGTCCCTTTCATGATTATTAGACCTGATGTGAAATTTTTCAGCATTTTTTGTCTTTGCTGCCAGAAAAGACTAATTCATTGATGTGAAAAGTTTTTACAGGAACTTAGCATATTTAGTGAATCTTAGCTATGTCAGAGAAGAGTCCCAGCTGCCCCATAAAATTCAATACTCCCTATAATGACTCAGGTTCAAATGCTTGGTCTGGTTATTTCCCACAGCAGGCTATTTCTCTTACATCAGACGAAGAGTTCGCACACAGTATGTTGCATGAGTAGACCCTTCTAGTTGAGTGTGCTTTAGAAACTGAAAATATTCATCAGTTAGGATGTTTGGTTGCTTCCTATCCAGCTCTTGTCATGAGTGACTCTCAGGGCAGAACTTCTAAACCTTTTATATTTTGCAGTCAGTTGTTCTGATATGACATGCTGAGAAAAGGAACAATAAGTAAAATTGTGGACTAGATCCTGACCTCAGGCTATATCTTGAAGACAGCAGTAAAATCAATAGAATTTCTCCAAATTTACACGAATGTAATTGACAACAGAACTCAGACTCTTATCTCTCCATGTATCATCACCCTCAGCACCCCCGAAGTGCTAGTGCCACCACACTGCTACTGAGGCTGGATCATCGGGGTGAAATTAATTTCCTCGCAATTTATTACATGACCACTGCTGAAATACAGTTCTCTGATAAAGGAACGAAGCTTCCTTTCAGAACCACAGATCTGAGTTGTGGTGCTGTGGCCTCCAGACTTTCATCAGTCTAAATTATTTGATACAATTTAATTAGTCCAATCAAAGGGCACAGCAGTTCTTATAACTCTGCTCAGGAAAGAGAAGAGGAAAAAAAAATCAGTGCTTTGTTTACTTACAATGTTGCTCCTGACGCATGAAGACACACCAAAATAACTGCTGTTTATTTTACGAGATGGAAAAAATATTGAACGCCCTCTGGTCATAGAAGCCATTTTCTTTTGGGATTACAAGTGCAGAGATGAATTAGGTACACTTAGGATCAATATCTGTTTCTCTTCTCGGCTCAAGATGGGATTTGTCAAAATTCGAGAGCAGCTTCTATTGAGTGTCAGCTACAAATCCTTCCAGTACTGAGTCATATACTCATTGAAAGTTGAAATATAAATGGCAAAGGGCTTTTTCAGCTACAATATCAGAGGTCAGAATGGTAGATCACCTTTCTTCCTTCTTTTTAATGAGCTTTGGTTTGATGAAGTGACCTTGCAGGTTTGGAATCTAAGGGCATATGGGGTCTTTACAAGCTATGGCTATGTCAGGTTCTGTGTAGCACACAGCTCTGGGAAGTAAAAAGCACCACGCAGTGTACTGGATGTTTCAGGACCTGGTCATTAACATTGATAAGGGAAAGATACAGTAAATGCTGAGAAGATTTTAATTGAATCTTGAATGTGGTCTGAATGTAAGGCGAGGAATTATCTGTGGCTACCAGGTTTCAGCATGGTCAACAAATGCTAATTAGCTGCATGCCACTCTTAATCATTGCATACAAAAAATGAGGGTGTGTTGCAAGTATAGAGAACGTTAATATCTACGGAAATAGCCTCATCTGTAGATCTGGTGAGGTCTCAGTTCACAGTCCAGATATCGAGTAATCTCAAAAGCAGATGATGCTGCATCACCTATTTGGAAACAGAAACAATCTCTGAAGACAGAGCCAAGAAGGAGAATCAAAGAGGGGCATCCTTCAAGACTGAATTTTGCTCTGTAGTTTGAAAAAAAATTGTCTTCTCTATACGAAAAAAAACACCCACAAATTCCAGATGACCACAGAAGCTAGGTATTGCCATTTGGCTTCTTGGACAGCAGGAAAGAAAAAAAAATCATCTAGACCAAGATTCAAAAACAAAACAAAACAAAACAAAACAAAAACCACAATAATAATGGTGGAAAAAAGTGCAATTCCTTAGGAGTTTGAAATGTTTCAATTTATTTTATTTTATTTTGGATGCATGCTTAGTATTGGCTTTGTAAGAATGTCTTCTGGCTTTAAATAGCTTATTTTAAGGGCAATCAGATGCTATGCTGAGAGTGAATGTGCTGAAGAATAGATCATTACATAGATTGATAGACTGATTTTAAGGGCACATGTGGCCATCAGGTTATGTAGTCTGATGTTCTGTGTAACACCATAAAATTCAGCCAGTTTTGCCTGCAGATGGAAGACCCAGAAAGATACTTCCCTGTAGAGCTCTTTGCATGATTGAAACAAATGCTGAATTACCTTTTCAATTTAGGAAGATAGGATTCATACCTGGTGTATCTGTGTGTCATGAGGCACTCAACTTTCAGAGGAGGCTAAATTTTCAGTAAGTGTGCTAGGCTGGCGCACCTCTAATTGGCAAAAACATTGAGTCTGTGTCTTATGTATGCATTATTGCCTTAAAGAAATTAACTAGGGAATTTGGATTGAAAGAGCTGATTCTTTTTGTTAAGTGGAAAAAAATACTGTATAATTAATATTGAAGCCAATAACAAAGCACAACTAGGCTTCTCATCCTTGAAACTTCATTGACTGGAAAAATTATCCTACACTCCCTCTCTCTCTCTCTCTCTCTCTCTCTTTTTTTCGTCTCTTCCTCCTTTTTTTTTTTTTTAATTATAACTTACTGAAGCACTCGATAATACCCTTTAATCTCCTTTAATAACTACCCTATCCAAGATTTTTCTAAGCATCCTTTTGCACAGCATCCACAAATCCAAGAATGAATTGCTCGTAAAATTGACTGACTGACTGATCCCTGAGCTCTGCCAATTTACTGATCCATGTCTTGTTCCTGCAGTTCCTTGGGTTCAGTTCTTCAGTAATCTGAAGTGTGGGAGGGGAATGGGGAATGGCAGTTTTTCTCTCTTATAGATCCTCCACTTGTACCCAACGTGTCTGACTCAGCCACATGAGTTGACAACAGCACATTAAGCAGTCCTCTGAACCGAAAGGTAGGCTGACCTTGCAATGCCCAGAGATAGCAGAGTCATTTTGGCATCTCCATAACTGTGTAGAGTAAGACAATGGAGGCAAAATGATGAAATAACTGACTTTATGGCCCTGGAGTCCTTTGAGATTTAAATCCTTGTATTCTAAGAGGTGCCTGAAGAAAGAAAGAAATTATGTTTTCATTATTTTCTGTTTTAACTCATGAAATAATATTTGGTAGCATTAATTAAACAGCCTTCAATTATCATTCCTGACAACTTTCTTTCTTTCAGATTAATCATGTTGGTTAAGGTGTCTTTGAATATGCAATGAGTAAGTTATACAGGACTGGTTTTATAAAATTTTTGACTCTTCATTCTGTTGGTAAAGATATACCCATGTCTATTGTTGGTCATATTTCACTCTCCTTATCAATTACATGTTGGTTTTGTAAGAGAGACATTTACTAGCAAAGACCTCACTGAGTTTTCCTTATACATTTCTAGTTACTATGTTTACCAGGTAGAGTCTGCCTTATGAAAAGAGATGAAGCAGAATCCTACCAAAAATTGTCCATATACAAACCTTTTCTGTCCAAAGCTGGACTAGAGTTATTAGTTACCAGTAAACCTGTAATCAACAACAGTTCTTGTTTTGATTTTATACTGAGTTTTGCCTGGAGAAAAAAAGGCAGTAAAATGGTAGCACATTGAATGTAAGTAGTTCATATCTGTCATAAAGTTTGCTTTGTGAAAATATAAATGACAGGTGGCTCAAGACAACAGAGAAGCAGGCATACTAAAATCAAGAAATCAGAAATTACAAGGTAGGCAGACCTTCCAAATAGATGGACTTTCTTCAATTTATTGCTTATGATCTCTGATTATTTAAAGCATTGAGTGAATAACAGGAGAACAGAGTGTAAGAAAGCAGGAGAGGATATCTGAGCTGACAAATCCTGTCCTCTGATACCAAATGCAATTACACCTTATATTTAATTCGATTCCGTTTTAAAATTAGTCCATTTTCCATTTCCATTTTTCTACTATTGACATACTATTCCAAAATATTATTTTTCTTGTTGTTAGAGTATTTTAATAACCAGATTACAAGTAGCCATGGTCACTAGATCAGACTGGGAGTATTTTTCATTTTTGTTTTGTTTTGTGTTGGGGTTTTTGTTGGTTTTTTTTTCCTTAAGCAAAAGAAGTGTGACGTTTTATTTAGACAGGATTTTCAAATTTTTCTCTAGCCATAACAGTCAGTTGACATTTACCAATGGAAAGGTAAATAAATAAATAAAAATATACATAGGACAGAAAAAAAAATAAAACCTACTCCCATATGTTCTCTAAAAATTACAATAGTCGTAGGCAGAACACGAAGTTTATAAATAACTTTCGTCATGTGTCATTTAACTCTCTGTCAGATTGCTTGTTTGGTTCAGTTAAATGATATTTGGCACTGAGCTATTCAACACCTGTACTTCTGATTATATATTATGAAGTTAAGTTAGTTGCCAAACAATTTAGATTTTTTTTTCTGTAGTCCATAAAATATTAAAAAGATATCCAACAATTATATCCAGATCTGTCAGTGCAAGATGAAAGCAAATCTCATGGGAATGTACAGCTATAACAGCTATCTACTAAACAAAGTTAGCATGCTTGGTAATCAGAAAAAAAATATATGAATAAAAAATAATAATAGATTGCTGTCATATCAAATCAAACAGGGATATCTCAAGTATTTGACTAGCCCAAACACGGTCTCAGGCATAAGTTAGGCCTATTAGTGTAGTTCAGGCTTGGAATACCTCTGGCTTGAGGTGTGTCCAGAATTTTAAAGCAGTTAATCTGAGCCAGTCAAACAGCTGACAAAATATTATACTGTCCATTTCGAGATATTTAACTGAGGTGCCAAATTAGGGTAATCCAAATTAGGAACTTTATCGGGTTAGACTTTTTCTGCAGTCAATGGAAGAGGACAAGCAGCTCCATGGACTGACTGAGCACACTTAAGAGTCCTTCAGCTGGTAGATATTTTTTTCATTTTTGACCAGGATGGGAAACGAAAGCAGCTGTCCTTCTATTTGGAACACCTAAAATTGTGAGGAAACCAAAGCATACAAGGTTGTTTTTTTTTTTTGTCTACTTTTGGTGGACTTTTTTTAGGAAATATTATTTTTAAAGCAGTGTGAGATATAGATATGTGCAAATGCTTACGGGAAAAAAAAAAAGCCACAAAATACAAACTTATGAATAAATAAGGAGATCTTCATTCTTTTCAATAAAAACTAATCTCCAGTAAAACTGGGGTTCTTAATTTAGAAAAATGTGAGACCATACATAGCTGAATCTTTCTATTAGAAGTGTACAGATACAACGATGATTTCAATTTTGCATTAGAGAATTCTGTTTCTGATCATAGACTGAAATTCAAAATAATTTTATTTTTAAAAAATCAAAGAATTTCAGAAGTTTACAAAGGGTCGGATCAAGCTGCCGTCAATTTACAGACACACTCTCAAAATCCAGGGAACTGGGCAAAGAGGAATGGGATTTTCAGAGAAAATGATAAATAAGCTATATAAAACAACACACACCAAAAAAGCCCAAACCAAAAAACCCATCCAGAAAATCCTGAGGTTTAAGTACAGTACGAAGTACAGTCCAATGCAGTACAACTAAGAGATGAAGAGTTTGTATGCAACAGCTTCAAGACTTCTGTGAAGTGATTGATTATAGGGATGATTAATGACAAAAAAAAAAAAAAACAATGTTCAAATTCAAAACTGAATATTACTTGTAAGTGGCAACTCTGTTATGAGGGCAAAAAATCTTACCTCGTTTATGTACAGCTGAAATGTACATTTCAAGGAAGATTTTGGGACATCTTCATATGTGAACTGCAGTGTGAACAGAAGTTCAGTGTTGAAGAAATATAATTTCTAAATAGAAAACTTTAAAAAAAATATAATGAAGAAAAATATTTTTATACTCATTCCAAACCATCTTAATAAAAATATCTAACGAACTATTTTAAAACATATATAACTGTTGCTAGTACAAGATTATCTTACTGAACAAAAGGCAAAAGATGGTTTGTCTTTCGGCATGCTTTCTGATCACAGCTCACATAAATCTTCTAGCTCGTCTCTCAGTTTTGAGAAATTTCTTGGTTCTAAATTTTCCTATTTTAAAAAGCAGTCATTTTGTTTTACATTATTATGATCAAAACCTGACAGGCCATATACTGCTTCTAGTTCTACTCTCTTTTCTAATCTATCATTTATATTGTTGGCTTCAGATAGTTTTAATATTATCTAATATTGAATAATTGAATATTACTAACTACAGTAAATGACTTAAAACAAAACAGTAGATCAATAATAAAGATTCTTTTAAAAATTGTGTAGTCTAGCAGAAAACAATAGCATTTTAAAAAATAGGGGAATTATGTGAGTCAAAAAAAGCTGAATTAAAGTTTAAGATAGGTGGAGGGAGTGGATCCACACCCTAAACTAAAAGAAAGGAGAGAGATTTATTTCCTTCCTTTTGTTGTTGAGTGTTAATGGACAAGCTGCTTCACTGGCTCAATTCTCTCAATGTTTTGACTACATTCAGACTGGGATTCTTCAAGGACATGATTCAATTCTGTATCCATACAATGGCACCCTGAAATTAGTCAGGGGCATTTAGAAATGACTGAAATATAGATAATAAAAAAAAAAAATGGAGGCTTACATCTCAGCTGTAGTGAAGTGGTTTTAGTGTTCTGCAATGCTTGGCTGCCTTATTATTAATTAACAAACAGCAGCACTACGTTCCTTCTTTCTTTTCCCCTCCTTGATATGAGTTGCAGCATGAAGGCAGCTCCTACCAATACCACTTTTTAATTTCATGGTATAAATTGGGGTTTTTACGCTAGTTAGCAATAAATAAACAAAGACTTTCTGAATGATTGAAATGGAATTTCTGAAGGAAAGAGCAACAAATAATTAGACTTCTATATCACTAATTATTATTGGTAGCTTGAACAAAATTATATTTCTGGCCTATAGAATTTCTAATCAGTAAAGTCAGAGCATCATAATATGATCTTTTCAAACAGATTTGTTTTTCAGATGACTGGTTCCTAATGTCATTTTGGCACTGCACAATTCTGCTGTTGGTTATATTTGTCTCCTGCCTTTAAATATTTTGTTTACTACTGCTACAAATTATTATTTGTGGCATAGTGACAACTAGAAAGTACAGTCGTAGGTTATGGCTGCACGGCACCAGGAATTGTACTAAAGTGGAGTCAAAGCCTGTCCCTGATGCAAATGTTGCAATTTAAGAAAATTTCACAACATTTGAATATCCTACAAGCCCTCACATCTAGTCATGCTCTTCTATCGCACTTCTTCCATTTATTTGTAAACGTCTATGGAAAATAATCTAAGCAAGAAGCTTGAGCTTGGGGGCATTTTTGCACTCAACAACACAGTAAAGAAATAGCATCTGGGAGGCTTCTAGTATAGTTAATGATGTAAGCCTGGTTTCATCACAGTTAACCTTAGACAGTTAGAGTATCTAATTTAAAAGCCTGGTTACCACAAGTGATGGATCAACCTTGAGGAGTGTCCATTAACCGTTAGGCATTTTTGAAATGTGAGTGATTCAGCGTTAAACAAGTATGTAACATTCTTGCTAATGTCTTTCACTTAGATGTAAACATGGAAAAACTTCAGAGATTTGTATCAAAATCATCCTTCACATTAAAGATTAATAGAATTTATAAAGGTCAGTCAAAAAGCTAAATGTGTTTTGTCTCCCTTGATAATGTGGTTCAGCCCATTTTAGCTGCTTCTGGAAAGTCAAAGTTTCCCAAGTGGAAACTCAGCCTTTCCATGATTCTGCTGAAACAGAGGGATGTATGTTATGAGTTTGAGCCTCTGTTATGAATGTGGAGATCAGTGCAACCAGAAACCATTGAGATAAATAAACAGGATAATGGGACAGCTAGATAAGAAATTTTGAGATGGTGAATGATGGCACTCCTTGGAATGACAAAGACAAATATTTTAAATGTAGAGCTTGCAATCTTAGACATTAGCAGAATTTACAAGAACTACTTTTTGTCATCTTTGCTCAAGACTATTAAAGAAAGGGAGATCAAACACCAAATCAGAGTGAAGTGATGAGTGATGGGTAAGTGGCAAGACATGAGCATTTAGCAGGTTATGTCCTTTCAATAACACGTAAAGAAGCTGTGGCACTCCTCACTGAGAAATGGTACAAAAGTGAAAAATGACACAGACAGAAAGACTCATTAAGCTACTATACAAAGTATTTATTACAGACTATCAGCTAAGGGCTGTATTTGCAGATGAAGAATTCCCTCAAAACGTGGGAGACTTTTGAACAAGTATTGCTACATACTGAGCGAGTATTTCTGAGAGTATCTGATATAGTTATCCTGTTCCTATCTTCTTCCATAGGCATTTGCTTTTGGTCACTCACAGAAAGAGCATACTGGTTCAATCCAGTTCTGTTATTTCCACATTTCTGTGGTCTGGGGCTGCATGGAGCGGTATAATGGAGCAGAAGAAAGTTGAATGCACATGGGATCATGAACAAACCCTTTTGATAAGAGATATTAGTAAGGAGGTGCAGATGGGGCCACATGGGAGCGCACTGCTATGCCCAACATGGAAGGAATAGCACAAAGGTCTTCATGCCTATAAAACTTGTGGCACGGAGATCCCATCAGGTAGAAAAGCAGTGGGTGTTATAAATACAGATTGTAAACTCAGAAACCTTTCTAAAGAGCCTTCTCAGAGCAGAAGCAAATGCTGCCAGCCATTCCCATACAAATGACTGTACCTGACTGGGCTACAGTATACTAAACAACAGCAGAAAGCAACAAATCACCAGTCTGTTTGTGACAGGCCATCCTAGCTAAATCAAGTTGTCATTTATTTTTGACTTGCTCTTGCCCCAGGAGCAGTAGCTGTTTCTTTCAGGTTGAGAATGGAGCAATTTGAAAGTGCAAAAGCCTATTAGAAAAAAATGGCATGAAGGGTTAGTTATAGCAGTGACGGTTGCACTTTGTCATCTGTAGTTAACCCCTTTTGCCCCAGGGCTTCAGAGACTTTCTGTATGGTTCACAGGTCACTCAGAAACGTTGCTGCAAGTAAGCATTTAAAGGTGAAACCTGGGAGCACAGCTGTCCTGAAGGCATTGGTCTGTGTGTGTGGCAGGAGGGAGGTATTAATCCAGACAATATTTTAGATGCAAAGCAGATCCCTAGAAAGAAAAAAAAAAAAAAGAAAAAAAATTCTTGTGTTTGATAAAAAAATGCCAATCAGTTAGGGAAAATAGATGTTTCTATGTTTTTAAACACTATGTTTCAGTTAGATTCCCTGCACCATTGTGTGCTTTGTAGTCTTATACAAACCAAAGACCTCTGCTGAATTCCAAATTCAGTTGTATTGGGGGCAATGATTTTAAAAAAAAACAACAAACAAAAGACAAAAAATATTTGTATGAAGTTCTCCCGATTTTTTTCAGAAACAAGAGAAGGCAAGAGGAAGTGAAATGAATTGCTCTGTAAGGAAACCCAACAACTCTTCATCCAGAATTATAGTCAGGAAAACAGTATTTGGTGTCTGTGTATAGAGCCCAGTGTTTAAGGGAAAGGTTACTGAAACTGTGGCTGCGTTATTTTGATTTAAAATAGGCTTTCTGAAGAAGACATTGTTTATCTGTTGTGTTTCTTTATCTGTTAACTGCTTTCCTGAATACTTGGTTGCTTGACTATATTTGTCCCATATCAATGATAATATTAAAAGACAGATTTCTATCATTTTCTCATTCGTGTACTAAAGGATAACTAGCCAGACGTGCTTGTGCATTTGGATGAGTGTTCATAAAAACCAGGATTTAGGAAGAAATGAGGTCTTTTCTTCATGTGGTCTGTTAGCCACTGGCCTGGCATAGATACATACATGTAGCTGTTATGCCAGACTTAAAAAAAGGAAAAGGAAAAAAAAAAAGAAAAAAAAAGGCGGGTTTTGTGCATTTGCTCAGGCCTGTCAAGATGATATGTGTATCTGAGATGCATATTAAGACTGAATAAAGCAGTTCCCACTATTACACTATTTGTTTATTCAAACATTTCTGCAAAAGCACGTGTCAGAAAGGCTTAACTTAACAGCACTAGTATGTTATTCCCTGTTAAGGGAGGCAGCCATTCCAAATGACTGCATGGCATTAATCACTAAAAGCGTCAAAATAATTACAAGTTTGTCCATGATCAGTGTTGTGGGCTTTTTCTCCCCCCTACCCCTGCCCCACCCCCACCCCCACACCACCCCCCAGGCTTCTTTGGTCCGCATAAACATGCAATTCTGCCTCTTAGTCTGCTAGCCTGGGATTTTGGCAATGTTGTTGATATCCTAATCTGTAGAACTAAAACATTTCCATTTCTCTCCCCTAGTATTCCCATCAGATCATGAATGCCTACGTTGTGACAGTCCAAGTGTCTATATGTTCCCTTTACAGCCTCTATACAATTTTGTTACAGCTTTTCTCATCCCTTTAAACTCAGCTTTTCTAAAATTCCTTATGCACCTTGACTTTCAAAATAAAACAAGGCTGACAGATTTGGACTCTTCTCTGATGTTGTGAGGAAGCAATGGGAGACAGAAAAGAACGTCTGACAATTCAGAACAAAGACATTTTTTATTGCACACTTGGTAATGGTGTGAGCTCAACTTTAGTCTCTTCTGGATTGTTAAAATGTAAAAAGCAACTAACCTAAACGGGCAGTGAATGAGGTGAGCTGGATGCACTGTGTAAGCAAAGTGAAAACTATCAATCACCATCTATTACTCCACTCTTGGTGTTTGAGCAGAGTTTCAGATGTTCTGGAGATATTCGCTCAGAATAAGTAAATGCCAAAATGGAAACTGTCTACAAATATCCATCCAGTGTGTCAGCCCAGCTAATCACACTGTGCTTTACAGACTGACCAGCTCAGTCCCAGCTCTATCAGACGTAAATTTAGCAAGGTAGATGAATGTGACATGTTTGAGTAGAAAGTTTCATATCGTTCAAGCAAGCTATCATGCAGATACAGAATGAAGATATCTGACTTGGAGATTTGACCTTCTAAACAGGCAAAATAAATGAGAAACTATGATGATTTTCTGCAATCATTCCACAGATTATGTCTTGATTTCTAACACTTCATGGATCACGAGCTGAGAAGGACTGAGCTAGCTTAACATTATAGCTACTATCTATAAGAAAACATAGGCCATGAGCCTACTCTCTGTATTTCACAGGATTAGAGAGGATATCCTCAGGCCGTCAAGTCAATTCCCAGTCATTTTCCAGACCCTCTTTAGTAAACAATTTCTTATTCCTTCTATTATGTGATAGCTTTGAGGAATGTTTTTCTTGATCAATCAGGACCTCCCTTCAGGAAAAATCATTGCCATTTTCCAGCTCAACGCAAAAGCTTCTCACCCCACCCAGTTCCAAAGAACTGAAATGATACCTGGTTGGTCTGAGCTTTTCCAAAGCAATAATCCCTTGGATCTCTCATTCAGTGCCGTAAGTCTGGCCACTGTAATCATCTAAATATAAAACAAAGGCTGCATGAAAACTATGAGTTCTCATATACCAAGGAAGGTGCAATTGGCACACATGAGACAGAGGAGTCACAAAAGGTCAAAGGCAAATGTCACTTGCTAGGCCACATTTTCTCCTGCTGAAGACATGCCATGTACAAGCAATCACAGTGACAGGTCTTAGCAGGGAAAATGTCAGTGACTAAACAGTATTCCCAGGAGTGCAGTATAAACCCTCAGGGCTCAGGTGAGATTCCCTTTTCATTCTGAAATAGAAGAGAAAGCAGCAGCGCTAGAAGATAGACCGTCAGTAGAAGCATGTGTTGCAGAAATAGTCCTGGAGGCAGAAAACAAGAGTGATGGTGGTGGAAACTGAGACCTGAGAGGTTACGAAGAATAGCAGAGTCGTAGCATGATAGCAGATGTGGTAAAGAGCAGGCAGTATCTGAGTACTAGGAGAAGAATTACATAGTTTTTCAAGGAGAGGTGTAAGAGAAGCTGAAGTGAGGTAGATTTTGCTGTAAATACTCGAAAGAAAAAAAAAAAAAAGAAAAATTATCATGGAAAGCAGCAAATTACAGCCATGAAAAAGGGAGAAAAGGAACAGAAGATAATCTGAGGCAGAAAAAATAAAGAAACCAAACCATAATAGGAACAAAAGAAAAAAAGCAGAAAGTGAAAAAGCAGGACCAAGCCTGCACAGGCAGCCACTTCAGAGAATTGTTCATGTTCTTCTTTTTCTCTAAACAATCATCAATGACCTGGATGAGGGATTAGAGAGTGTTGTCAGCAAGTTTGTTGTCAGCAAGTTTGTTGACGACATGAAACTGGGAGAAGTGGCTGACACACCAGAAGGCTGTGCTGCCGTTCAGAGAGACCTGGACAGGCTGGAGAGCTGGATGGGGAGAAATCTTATGCGGTTCAACAAGGGCAAGTGTAGAGTTTTGCACTTGAGAGAGAATAACCCCATGTGCCAGTACAGGTTGGGGACTGCCCTGCTGGAGAGAAGTGCAGGAGAAAGGGACCTGGGGGTTCTGGTGGGCAGCAGGATAACTATGAGCCAGCAATGTGCCCTCGTGGCCAAGAAGGCCAATGGCATCCTGGAGTGTGCTAGAAGAGGAGTAGCAAGTAGGTCGAGAGAGATCCTCCTGCCCCTCTACTCTGCCCTGGTGAGGCCGCATCTGGAATATTGTGTCCAGTTCTGGGTCCCTCAGCTCAAGAGAGACAGGGAACTGCTGGAGAGAGTCCAGCGTAGAGCCACAAAGATGATGAAGGGAGTGGAGCATCTCCTTTATGAGGAAAGGCTGAAGTAGCTGGGTCTCTTCAGCTTGGAGAAGAGGAGGCTGAGGGGTGATCTCATAAATATTTATAATTATGTCAAGGGGGAGTGTCACGAGTATGGAGCCAGGCTCTTTTCAGCAACGGCCAATGACAGGACAAGGGACAATGGGTTCAAGTTAGAACATAGGAGGTTCCATAAAAATATTAGAAAAACACTTTTTTCACAGTGAGGATGACAGAGCACTGGCACAGGCTGCCCAGGGAGATTGTGGAGTCTCCTCCTCTGGAGACATTCAAAACCCAGCCTCATGTGTTCCTGTGTGACCTACTGTAGGTGATCTTGCTCTGGCACGGGGGTTGGACTAGATGATCTTTGAGGTCCCTTCCAACCTCTAACATTCTGTGATTCTGTGATTTTGTGAATCATAACAAATGCCCTCATGATGTGAAGCATGAGTTCATAGTTACTATCCAACAATTCCTATAAATGAATATGTGACAAGTGGGAGAACCCACAAGCTGCATTTTATCAACACATACACTTGAGTCTTCCAGCCTTTGTCAAACTTCCTTTACAAATGACTCTGACATCATTCATTCCTTTAAAAGGAATTGAAAGCATAAGGAGTAGGAATGCAATTTCCTCAAAGTCAGAAGTTTTAGAATAAAGACAAGGAAAAAAATAGATTATCAAAGTCCAAAATCTACAGAAAACCTATGCACATCTCACAAGAGAAGCGGCAAAGTACAGAATATAAAAAAGAAAAACGTTCTTTAAAATATTGCTCATAGCCTGTTCTTGGTTATGGGTTAATAGTTTGCCAGTATTTCCTTGCAGTGGGTTTTGTTATCTGAGCCTTTAAAATATACAGCTTTGAAAAGCTAAGGGCAAGCAATGGCGACAGAAGCATAGCTGTGAAATGTAGCTGGAGATCTGAGGCCGTGATGAGGCCAGTCTCTGTCTGGATATTCAGTGCAGTGCAAAAATAATTTAGCGGCTTCGTCTTCCATTTCAAGTTGGCCTTACTCACTGAATGTTGACACTTGACCGTCACTCTGCGTGATTTCTGCACTGCACTGTTATGTGAAATATCACATTTCATTACCTTCCTCCTAACCAGTCACTCTCCATAAATGTAAGCATTTTTACCAGGTGAATACCAGTCCAGAGCTGTGTGTTTACATGCAGGAGGATTTTGGAGAGGTGAGGGTTGTTTCAGGGGTGGGTGACTCATCCTGAGACATTGTAAAGCCAGAACTTTCCTTTGTGCCACAGCCATGTCTTTATCTTTTCTGCTTTTTCTTCTACCAGAGACTCCAAACTGGTAGTCACATCACATCCACGTGTAACACGTGCATGTATTCTCATACACATGTGCAGACACGCACACCCCCACGTAATTCTTCATGTGCACACAGAGAGCTAAAAAGCATCTGAATCAGCAAAGCTGGTGAACTGAAAGTATAACATGAGGCAACAAGCAAGGAGGGGTTATGCTTGCATTAGTCTTGCGCTACTGAACCAGCTACCTTTTGTTTTACACTGGTTTTACCTTTTTAAATGCTATTGCTCACAATATAGTCACGCTTATTACAGTTAACTACTCAGAATTATAGGGAACTAGGTGTATCAGCATCAGAGCTATTCAAAAATATAAAGTAATGATTTTTTGAAAGAAAATTTGGAGTTTTAATAATCTAGAGATTTATACTTAGGGGTTTTCCCGATTGTTTCTTAATATCTTTTCACTTTTTTTTTTTTTTAATGTATTTATCTTTACCTTTATTTACACTTTATGGGAAATGGTTTTCTCACTGGTGTCATTTGTTTGCTCTTTTTTGACTTTTAAGTGAGAAGCTAAAACCGATTGAGTGACAGAGACAGCATTGTGTTGTTGACTTTCAGTGTGCTGTAACTCAAATTCTTTTAAAAGACGACTATGCAATAGGGAAAGAAACTCCATTTGCCTGCTTTCATCTGTTATGGTGGTGTCCTGGGTGTGTTGGTGGATAAGATCAACATGAGCCGCCAGTGTCTGTTTGCGGCCCAGAAAGCCAACTGTATCGTGGGATGCATCAAGAGAGATGTGACCAGCAGGTCAAGGGAGGTGATTCTGTCCCTCTGCTCTGCCCTTGTGAGACCCCACCTGGAATATTGCGTCCAGCTCTGGACAAGAAAGACCTGGAGCTGCTGGAGCGCATCCAGAGGAGAGCTACCAAGATGATCAGAGGGCTGGAACACCTCTTCTACAATGACATGCTGAGAGAGTTAGGCTTGTTCAGCCTGGAAAAGAGAAGGCTCTGGGGAGACCTTATAGTGGCCTGTCAGTACCTGAAGGGGCCTGCAAGAAGGCTCGGGAGGGACTTTTTCAAGCACCTGTAGTGATAGGATGAGGATTAACAGGCAGAAGACAGAGGAGGGTAGGTTTAGACTAGATATAAGGAAGAAATTCTTTACCTTGAGAGTGGTGAAGAACTGGAACAGGTTGCCCAGGTTCCCAGGGAGGTTGTGGATGCTCCATCCCTGAAAGTGTTCAAGGTCAGGCTGGATGGAGCCTTGAGCAACCTGATCTAGAAGGAGATGTTGCTGCCATGGCAGGGGGGTTGAAACTAAATGATCTTTGAGGTCCTTCCAACCCAAATCATTCTATGATTCTTTGCCAAGTCTTGGGAGACGGGAGAGGTGCCTGAGGACTGGAGGGAAGCAAATGTCACTCCAGTCTTCAAAAAGGGCAAGAAGGAGGACCTGGGTAAGTATAGACCGGTCAGCCTCACCTCCATCCCTGGGAAAGTGATGGAACGACTTATCCTTGGTGCCATCTCAAGGCATATCAAGGATAAGAGGGTCATTAGAGACAGTCAACATGGCTTCACCAAGGGGAAGTCATGCTTGACTAACCTCATAGCCTATTACGAGGATATAACAAGGTGGATAGATGATGGCCGAGTGGTGGATGTGGTCTACCTTGACTTCAGTAAAGCATTTGACACAGTCTCCCACAGCATCCTTGCTGCTAAACTGAGGAAGTGTGGTCTAGACTCTCAGGTAGTGAGGTGGACTGTGAACTGGCTAAGGGGAAGAAGCCAAAGAGTTGTGGTCAATGGGGCGGAGTCTGCTTGGAGACCTGTATCCAGTGGAGTGCCTCAAGGGTCGGTACTGGGACCAGTATTATTCAATATATTCATCGATGACTTGGATGAGGGACTAGAGAGTACTATCAGCAAGTTTGCTGATGACACCAAGCTGGGAGGAGTGGTTGACATGCCAGAAGGCTGTGCTGCCATCCAGCGAGACCTGGACAGGCTGGAGCATTGGGCGGGGAAAAATTTAATGAAATATAACAAGGGTAAATGTAGGGTCTTGCATCTGGATAGGAACAATCCCAGGTTCCAGTATAAGTTGGGGAATGACTTCTTAGAGAGCAGTGTAGGGGAAAGGGACCTGGGAGTCTTGGTGGACAGCAGGATGACCATGAGCCAGCAGTGTGCCCTTGTGGCCAGGAAGGCCAATGGCATCCTGGGGTGTATTAGAAGGGGGGTGGTTAGTAGGTCAAGAGAGGTTCTCCTTCCCCTCTACTCTGCCCTGGTGAGACCCCATCTGGAATATTGTGTCCAGTTCTGGGCCCCTCAGTTTAAGAAAGACAGGGAACTGCTGGAGAGAGTCCAGCACAGGGCAACTAGGATGATGAAGGGAGTGGAGCATCTCCCTTATGAGAAAAGACTGAGGGAGCTGGGGCTCTTTAGTTTGGAGAAGAGGAGACTGAGGGGTGACCTCATTAATGTTTACAAATATCTGAAGGGTGAGTGTCACGAGGATGGAGCCAGGCTCTTCTCGGTGACAGCCAATGATAGGACAAGGGGTAATGGGCTGAAACTGGAACATAAGAGGTTCTGCTTAAACTCGAGAAGAAACTTCTTCTCAGTGAGGGTGACGGAGCCCTGGAACAGGCTGCCCAGAGAGGTTGTGGAGTCTCCTTCTCTGGAGCCATTCAAGACCTGCCTGGACACGTTCCTGTGTAGCATAATCTAGGCGTTCCTGCTCTGGCAGGGGGATTGGACTTGATGATCTTTCGAGGTCCCTTCCAATCCCTAATATTCTATGATTCTATGATTCTATGATTCTATGATTCTGAAGTCTCAAAGGATCAGAGATACAGCTGGGGTGTAGAATATCTTTCAGGCAAAGAGATGGATGTCTTGCTGCCAAATTACTGACTGCAAGACATGGATATTAGGTCTGTGTTAGTTCCCTAAATTCTGCTGGCACCAAGGGGAAGAGCAAATAGCACAAGTACTGGTTCAGCAATACCGCCTAATAGAGGTGAATGAAGATGATAGTTTACCTTGGAAGAGATGTTTCTTTTAGGTAATTATGGCTGAGATTAATCTCATCTTCTGTTTTCTGTGTTCTGAAGAAAGTCACCCTAAATTCTTGGTTGGAGGTTCAGAAGGTTAGGGGGTTTTCTTCCTCATCTTCTGCTTATCATGTACCACCTCATTTTCCAGCAGCAGGGAATATATAGAAAGACTTATCACACCTGAAAGTGCAACATGGTGACTCTTGCTCCTCAGCACCTATCATGTTGCCCTGTGATATATAAATATGTGACCTTATTTTGAAAGGAAAATCCTTCCTAGCTGCTTTGCAGCTCCATCACTTATGCATTATAGACTTTCTACTCAGTTGCAGCATAATCTCATAGGAATTTATTATGCATCCTGTATATAAAACAGTATGTACCCTCTACAGAGAACATCAAAAGGTAGTTAATAGAGATGTTAAATTATTATTGGTTGAAAGGAGCCAATGCCCTAGAGTAATCAGATTCTCTCTTTCTCCCTCTCACTTCATATACTATATATAATATATACAATTAATAGTGCACATACATCAGTTTCTGAATAGATCTCTATAAAGTCTGCTTCGATATTAGAGGAACTGATGTATAAAACATGTGGAACCAAGCAAAGATGTCACAATAGGGCACACTGGAAATACTAGCAAAAGAGTTGATGGATAAGGTAAAGGAGACACTGTGAATTTCAAGGGAGAAAAAAAAAAAACCACAACAAAACCCCTTTATGTTATCTCCTGCTCTTATCATTTATTTGTGGGGGAAGACAGTCAAGGTGCTACTGACCAGAATGAATAGAATCATAGAACCGTAGAATGGCCTAGGCTGCTGGAAGGGGCCTTAGAGATCATTTAACCCAACGTCCCTGTCATGGGCAGTGACGCCTCTCAACTAGATCAGGCAACACGTGGGGACTGAATGGGGATCGAATCCGTGACCTTGGTGTTATCAACACCATGCTCTAACCGAGTGAGCTAACCAGCCCCCTAATAGCTTCACAGTTTTTCATAAGTGGTAAGGAGAAAATGTCAGATGCTTATACTGAACTAATTACTTACTGCTAAGGATCAGGAAAAGGTGTAATATGCAACATATTACCCAATGATTAGATTAACTGAGATGAGATTGAATTAGAATTGTGGTCTTTTGAATAAGGCTATGAACCAAGAATTCTTTTCCCTGCAATGGGTGTATTATGAACTGTTGCCATTCATCCCAGTTTTTGATATCCTCAGAGTATCGTCTTGTCTATACGAAGATGTACATTTGCCTGAGGTGTTGCACTGCTCCATTCTAAATTAGCTGAAGCTAGGTCATACCTGAAGGCTCGTTCCATGTAAAACACATTACTGTAAAACACATTATGTAAAGTGAAAAAAATTATGTAATGTGTAAAACACACTAGTGAAGAAACACTCCCACAAGAAGAATAACCATCTTGCAAAAGATTTCCTACCTAATTCACTCAGGAGTTCCAGAAGAGAAACCAAAAATGTATCCAAAAATCAAACAGCAAGCTTGGACTCAAGTTAGCAAGGCCTGTCACAGTTTGTCATGAAAAATGATCGGTGACTATCTCCTAAATCAAGACTTGAAGTGGAAGAGGTGTGTTTGATGACTACCATCTTAACTGACTAACTGACTGACTTTCAGGGAGTCTCCAAAGCAGAAGACATTGAATATTAGATGATGAGCTGAAAATGATTCACAATACACCAAACGCATCTTCACTAAGAGAGACCAGCAATAAAATTTCACCTTTGGTTTGGACTGAAGGTCCCAGTTCTATTAGTAACCCTTGTTGAAGACTCATAGAAGTTGAATTAATATCACCTAGCTTGAAAATTATAACGTGCAGATACCCACATTTGACTGCATAGAAATAGTCCTTTTATACAATGGCATATTTGATTATTTATTTATTTTCAAAATCTGCAGTAGAATGAAGTGAAACATGTTCAGTGAAAGCTTACCTCCAATAAGGTTGGACGAGGTGGACAACAAGGTTAGACAATAAACTCAGCTGCAGATATCTACCTTGCAAACTCCTGAATGAATCCCATATCCTGTATCGGATAAAACTTCGTTTAAATGGCTAAATATGTTTAGTCAGTGTTATTTCACCTACCTTCAGATTGTGTCACATTAATTTAAAAAGCAAAAACCATCAGCTCTTCAAGATTGGAGAAATGCTAAGTCCTAATATCATATTAGATTTCTGTTTTATCGTGGTTTTTCTCTTGTATATGTAACATATGTTTGGTGTCTTTAAACACAATTACTTTTGTATAATAAAAGTGTTGATTTGATGATGCAACATTTTCTGCAAGTGTGTTTAAGACAGTTTATGTTTTCATAAGTTGCAATGAAACTCAATTATGTATGTGTAATAAGGCTCTTGATTGTTACACTTCTACTTTTCTCTATAATGAAACCAGCAATTAGAATTTGGTTGTTCTATGGCATAGGAAAACATACTTGCTTTGTAGACAAAAGATCTTAATGAGCATCTTTTTTTAAAAAAAAAAAGTGTTCAAAAAATATAAAAAGGTCAATAACTCAAACATGTAATCAGATTTCTTTGAAAAAAAACAGGAAAAAAAAAGATTTGTTTCTTGACAATACAGTAACTTAACTCCAAGGGACAAACAGTCCAGATTGCATAAATGAGCTTTTTAGTATGGACAGAGAAACAAATAAGAAAGCTTTTCAGCATTAAGTTTATGGCCTTTACATTGTTAAATTACATCTGTAAAATATGTCTTCTTGACTGCAGGTAACTGCACACAGCTTGTATAGTAATAAGCCCTAATCACACTTATTAGCAAATGCATCTACATCAGTGTTTTACTTTGGACCAGAAGTGTGCTTCTGAAACAAATTTCCCAATTGTCTTCATTTACTATGCCTTGGTTTGCATTACGTGGCAGTCTTGGAGCGTGCAGACTGTGTTCCTCTTAGATTAAATTAAACCAGAAGATATATTCCAGGAGTTCTTCAGATGCATTACCTCTGCTAATGGGACTGCAGTCTGTAGGTTCAGCCCATAGCTAGTCCAAAGAAAATACTCCTGAAGTGTCTGTAGTGTGGTCATCAGGTGTTTAGCACCAGATCTTTGGCTTTTGCAGTTTCACACTTCATCATTTCTTTCATACAGCCCTACTAGACAATGTAGATAATGATAATGCCTCATCAGGGAGCAGATTTATGATTTACTAGTAATACTCCCCAAAGGAGGTTTATTTTTAACTCCTAGTCTTTTAAATTAGGGCTATGGAGTCAGACTGAGGCCAAAACAACCTGTGGAGACCGTTAGGTTTTCCTGTAGCAGAAGCCACACCTGTGACCATTTGTCGATGTTGTGTCAGACATGAGCAACTAAAGCAGAGCAAATTTCAATCAATTCTGGTGACTGGCACAGTTGAAATGGGTCTGGGAAAAGAATCTAGTCATCCTTGAGTGCAGTGGCTGATAGAACAGAAAAGGTGGAACTCTCTGAGTGTAATTACAGTTATCTAAAACTGGGAAACAAACACAGATCTGATGGCCTGGAGTCTTTTAGTCAGGTAGAGAAATAGTGAATTTTAGGGTATAGTTCGCCTGAGAAGTTTCAGACAATTGCTCCAGGATGAGATGGGCTGTGACCAGAGTTTCTGTCCATTGACTACAATTGAGCCTAGGTGACTGGATCAGTGAAAATATATACATTTAACCCTATGAATGATGTCCAAATTGTCTGATCCTTAGCAAACCAGAAAAAGCCACGAGGATTTTCACCCTCTGGTGATAGAAAGGGAACCTTAAATTGAGAAGCCTGACAGTAAGTGTCCACTTGAAAGACTGAAAAGTCAATGGCAAATCGTCTTTTGATTTTAAAGGAACTGATGATTTACTATTAAAATTAACACAGAAAGTACAGTTAAAGCACTGGCAGCACACATCATTGTGTTGCCACTGTCACACAGAGCAGCCAATGTGAATTCAGATGAACCTACAACAGCAGGGTCTCAAGGGCTATAAAAAGTTATTTGGATCCACTCACCGCATCTAGAAATGACTAGGCATTTTACAGTCAGAATACTTATGCCAAAAATCTGATTTAAAATGTTTTTATTTCTTCAAATTAAAAAAAAAAAACACACACAAGTGTTGCTCATATTATAAGGTCTTTTGTTTCATTGTTTTGATAACTAGTTTTTCAAGGAAAAACATACACTTTTGTAAATATATTTCACTACAGCTTAATTTATATTTGAAACATAACTTTTTTAGAGCTTAATAAAAATACCAATAAAAATATACCCTGGTTTAGAGTTGTCTTTAGGGCTTTTTTTTTTTTAGTTTGTGAAATGCAAATTGCTTCAAAATCCTGAATTAACTAGTTTTAAGTAATTTTCCCTATTTTTAAGTAATTTTGTGATTGTGCTTGCATTTAATTATGGTCCAAGAGAAACAAGCATTTTTAATTATCTTATTTTTCTTAAAAGCATTGCTGAATCCACTCTTTTTCTGTAAAGGCCAAGTGCTTTGATCTTTTTTTTTTTTTCTTTTTTCATATCACACTGCAGTGCCTGACATAACTATCCAGGGTGGGAGTGTGACATCACACTCCGATTCCTTTGTGCTTAGTAAAAGGCCTGGAGGAATAAAAAGGAAACACTGGAGCCTATAAATTTTGGTTCTTGCTTTTCAGCTTTCATGAACATGCATGTGAGGTTACCCTGAGTACCGTGCTGCAAGTATTAGTAGAGAGCTAAACCGGGATTGAGGTAGAGCTGGGGCTGGATGAGTGGAAGGCAAATTTCTTGCCCCCCATGTTGCCCACAGGTGCTTCCACAAAGCAAGTTATTGTTACATCACAAGCAGGTAGGCTGTAGACTAGCTTCTTGGGGAAGCATAGCTGTGAATCTTATGGATCCCTGCATCACTATAGTCTGGGGCTGGTTTGGGTGCCTGGATTATTACTACTTGAGCTGACCAGATAAACCATATCATGCCTGCATGTGTGCAGCAACTGACCCACCATATGGCAGTGTCATCATAGCCTTAAACAGGTGGTTGGGTCTGACTAAATTTAATTTGGGTCCAATCCAAAAGATATTTTAGAAACATAAGCATGTGTTCAACTACTTAGTCCCTTTACACACGTCCACACACATGCGAACATTGTTTTTTCTTTGCTGTGGCTTTTCCATGATGAGCATGGAACATTATGCACTGGTTTTAAATGCAGGTTTTGCCTGCTCTTTCTCTCTTTCTCAAATAAGAAAAATATTTCAGCTGTTGTTTTGTTTCTAGTTTTATCTTTTTTTTTTTTTTTTTTCCTTCCCTACCATCTGGGTTTCCACAATTAGAGACAGGATTCATCTCAACTAACCTTCGCTGTCTGAAAGGTGAATGGCCTAAAATAATCACCTAGGGCCTCTCTGCAGTTAGCAGAGAAAACCAGACAACTCCAGATAGTGATTTGTCCCAACTTAAGCCAGATGTCTGACACAGGCAGGACAAATCAGTCTCCGAGGGTCGTCATTTCTCTCCACTGAATATAAGGAGAGTCCAGAGATCTAACCCAGACCAAGTACCTAATTTTTAAGCAACTAAAGGTAGGTGAGATGAAGCCTGTCCTTAGCATCTTATGATCCTGTTGAATGTTATTCTTTATAAATCAGAGTAAAGTACTTATATGAAAAGTACCACTTGCATAGGGAGTGTCCTAAGAAGGAAATATAACATCTAGTAATGGAGAAAATGGAACAGTAAATGCAGAGATTTAGAATTAAATTGAGAGATTAATTATCAATGACTGTAAGAATGCCTGTTTTGCTCGGCAATACAATTATACAGCTGAGGATTAATACAGTTAAATACTTTACACCTGGAAACATACATACTTTTTGTCAGCTTACAGAAAAATCCCATTTTCCATTTCCGTGCACTTGTCCAATTAGATATATAATGATAGTAACATACAGTATAAATTTTACACGTAGACTCTCATTAAAGAAACATCTTAACAATATATTTTAAAGAAATTGCGTACATACTTTGTAAAAGTAATATTTTCTAAAGACAGTTTGAGGTTAGGTCACATGAAAAAATAGAGTAATTATGCTTTTTCCTACTGGAAGGGACATGGTCAAACAAGAATTAATATGAAAAATTATTCCTATTTAAAATTGCTCCATATTTCTGAGAAACAACTTCTGAGATACCGTAATAATAAATTACTGTTCAGAACAATATCTTGCTTTAAAAAAGACCTTCTAAATGTACATGAATGCAGATAAAATCATTATAATTGCACACATATTATACTAAGAGAATATTGCCAAGTTGCAAACTAAGTACTCAAAAGTTAGTTCTCGAAAAAAGTATCTGAACAAAACTGTTCAGCTCCCTTGTGGGGACTCAGAAAGCTGATGTTTAATTAGGTGGTCAGCTAAAATTATTTTCTATAAAATTAACACTTTTACATACCTAAGTAAAAGAAATGGAGATTCAGAGAAACACTAAAATCAAAAATTTGCTTTTAGGAACATGATTAAATATTAGTAAATTCAGTGGATTTTTATGACACACAGAAAAAAAAAAAAGTTTAATATAGTCTTAGCCACTTTCTAATATGAAACACACGGACTTGAAACAATGGCAGAGGTTGTGCCTGTTGTATCAGTATATAAACTGACTAGTCAAGTGATGAGCAACACAGCTGGGCAAAATTCTCATCACAATCTTCTCTCAATAAAGGAAATCTTCCTTTGTAGTAAGAAAGATTTGGGGTGTCTATTGAGGAGGAGTAGAAGGCAGAGGAGGCTTAAGAGAAACATATTTAATTTGTATTCCTCCCAAAGAATTTTCATCGAAAATTTATCTCTGACCTTTTTCTTCCAAAGTGGTTGTCACAGGTCTTTTGTTGCATTGGTTTAAAGAAATTCATTTTTAAAAAGAATAATCCTGCTATACCTTTTTATGTAACTACAAGATCTAAATGTGTTTCTGTTCATTGACTCTAAGGAGGCTCTGAACTGATCATCTCATATATAAACATCTGCATTTTGTGAAGTGAATTACACCCTCTATCCTGACACTGATGATATTGTGATGTGGCTATTTGATTTATTAATGGCTGCAAAGGACAGAGGCACTGCAGTGAGCTGGGATTAATAAAAGTCTGCAGATGTTTCCAATGCTCAGAGCCAGCCTGAGGAGGATTTACAAACTCTGCCCAATACATGGACATGTATGATCATCCATTTGCAGCTAACAACTTCAAATAAGACACCAGCTGCCTTGAATGGCTACCAACAGCAGCTTCCTTACTGTAAGGAATAAAAATGAAATGAACAGCTGGGGTAAGTTTCTGTTTAATGAAACATTTTATATTTTTAAGTGTTTTTCCCCAAATGTACATACAAATTGTTCTGTTATTGCACCTAAAAAAAAGGTACATGTTCCCCAATCCTCTATATCCCTAGTGTGACACTCAGAAATTCAGTAATGATACCCTCCAATAAGTAAGTGAATGACTAAACAAGCATTCAAACCATATTATAACAAGTGGCTGCACCATTAAGTAAAGGCCAAATGTTCCTTAAGGAACAATTTCATGTAAAACGGTGTCATATCATACGTGTTTTACCTTCCCATCCGTTGTCCAATGTTACAGAGAAGTTGTTTTGTTTGCTGATGTCCTGCTTTTCAAGGCATGACAAAGTGGTGAAATGTGTTATGTCTGTGATCTGTGGGATTTTTAAGTCAGTTTAAGCGGTATGTGTGCTTATATCCAAGTCAGTCTCAGAACATGATAGCTCCTCGGGTTTTATCTCCACAAGAGCATGCAGACATGTGCTTCAGAGCCGTTGGCTTCAATAAGAGTCGCAAACAAGTGGACAGTTCTTATTGAAGTCAGTGGCTCTGAAGCACATGCCTGTGTGTTTGGTGAATCAATGTCTCCCAGGTACCCAGCCCTGTCCCAGAGATGCTGGATATTTCACCTCCAGTACACTCTCCTGAAAACAGAACGGTAATTTACCACGGGAAATGAGCAGGAGATGAAATCACATTTTACCTCTCAAAGCTCTGTTTAACGCCTGAGAATTGTACCTCTGTCAGTTTCTGAAATGGTGGTTTCTTCAGACATCTGCCAGTTTGCAGCAACTGAATTTAGACTGCGCACGCAGTTCCCTTATGGCCCCATGACCTGTAGAATATGACGAGCAATGTGACCATCAAGAATACAAAGCCTCAGGAGGGTTTTTGCATGCTCGTGTGTGTATGAACATTTATTTTGTGTATATATATATATATGCATTTGAGTGAACATTTTTATACACGTCTGTGTTTTAGTGTTCTCTAGCACCTAAAACAGCCTTCATGGGCTTTTTTAATTAGTATCTGATTTTTAAGAGCACTGAATTTATTGAAAGGAATTGTTAAAGAAGAAAGCTGGAAATATAGTGCTGAGAACACTAACGGCGGAAATTACCTCGTCTCGCTTAAGGATATAATGGCCGCAGGGAGCATTATTTTATAATTATTTCAGACTAATGTTAATGTTTAAAAGTTAGTATTTTAATGGAAATGTTTGATCCTGATGAAGCACAGAAATTGGCTGTGGCTTTCAAGTTGCCTTGCTCATACACCTCACATACAGACAGTAGACAGGCAGCATAATCCTCTCTGGGGCTTCAGGTACAAAACAAATCATTATAGTTTTCCCATGTATGCCAAGGTTAAGTAAACGCCTGTAATGCTCAGTAACTTCAGCTCTCTATACACTGTATTAGTGGCAGCTTTCCTTAAGGATTTGACTAAGCATATGTCTACCTAGTGAAATGGAGACATGATTTCAGAACAGATTGCCTTTAGCCTACTTGATACAGGTAAAGATAATAGCAATGGCATGTTGACACAAGCCAGGAAAAAGTCATATGCACCCACCAAAGGCCCTAGGTAAATATTCAGGCTCCCAGTCCTCACAAATGGAGAGGAGGCTGATCGGGGACGACTGACAGCCAGCGATTGACACAGGTTAGTGAAAGACAAACTAGTGAGTCCTGGGATCCAGGAAAATGAAAGTTTGTGGCCAAGTAAGGACAGCGTGATCCAGCAACTTCGATACTGCCACTTGTTCCTCCATTTGTCCCTGCAATCCGTTCATATCTTTTCATCCTTTCATCCGATCTGCCAAGAAGGTACCAAATTCTCCAAGGCCGTGCCTGTCTTTTATGGTGCAAGCTCACGTTCGCTTTTCAGCCATCACTAGTAGGTCAAATCTATCCTAGAAATTAGCAGTAAACGTTGATAAATTTATTGACAATACTGTCGGTAAGCCTTCCCTGCTATACAAGACCTGATATCTATTTCTATGATTTTCTTTTCGTTGTAATATCCAAAGTTCCCCTAATAACTATCCAGACACACCATCCTGCAACATGTTTGTCACATTAGAGAAGATAAATAATTATCAGCAAGGCCTGCCTGGACTGTCCCTTCTCCCATTCAAATCAACAACAAATTTTCTGTCCATTTACAAGAAGCATCACCTCAGTTTCTACCTTTGTCTTTACATTTATTTTTTTTCCCCTTATATTCTTATTCCCCTGTAGCCATTTGGAACACTTACACGGAACTACCCTGCAAACTTACATGTTTCAAGGCTGACAGAAAGCACTTGAACATGAAGACTGATCTTTTGCATAATACTGGTGGAAGATTTTTACATTGAATTTGGTATATATAACAATTTTCACCTTTTTTAACAGAAAATTAATTGGGGAGAGTCACCAAAGGGCACTACTACACAACTAAGAACTAAATTTCAATTCTTTGCTTACCTTTATAGTGCCTGTCATGTTAGGCTCCTGATGGGGAGAGGTGGGCACAGCAGTGATCATCAGTGTACAAAGGAACTGACATTCTACAAAGAAAGAACCACAAAACAATTGTTGTACCAAGTATTTATGTTAGAAGAATGGATACAGCTCTAGTAACTTCATTAAAGCAATAATCATTTACGTCACCTAAAGGTCTCGTCCCCCGGGAGACTGACCTATTTATTATCCAATAGTGTCTTTCAGTCTCCTTCTCACTGTTTTAGCTTGCAAACTTCTGCCAGCACATTTTATTTCCTTTTTATTTACCTTGATTCTGGTAGTGTTGCCTAATTTAATGATCAAGTTGTTAAATTTTCCTGATTGGGCTGTATCTTCCCCTGATTTAGAGACGCCCTTCTTGAGTGCAGTTGTTGCACACTTTGCTGATTGAGATGCATAATTTAATTTAATAAATGGAGTTTACTATCATTTTTGCATATTTTATTATTAGGGAAGATTCATATTTTTCAGTGCCGGTTTATTCATTCCCCTTATTTATTTATTTTTGGCAAAGCCAGCTGCACAGACAACGCTTGTTCAGCTGCAAAACTCCGCTGACCAAGCTGTACAATTCAGGCATTGAACTTTTGAATCTTTTTCTTATTAAGGTGCATATTCTAGCAGTACAAATTCCAGATGCTTTTTGCTTCAGCAGCCTGGGCTTATGTGCTAAGCTGTTGACAAATCTGTTGGGGATATCATTTGTTTTAAGACCACTAAAGTGCATTTTCTATAGTTTCAGCTATGGTTTTAGATTCTTTGATAAAGCAAATAAAGATGCAATCAGTTTCTTTGTAAATCTCCCTATTTTGCATATAGTAAGTGGCACAGGCTTTCCATAACCAGCAGCTTCAATCTTTGAAGAAGCATTTATCCCACTATTTGGAAGAAAACCTAAGCATTTTGCTATCTTAGATTCTGAAGACACAGCAGGTTGGAAATACTGTAATTCCTGTTCAGTTTATTTTGCATAATATATTGGGGGAAAAACAAGCTTGAAACTGGACTGGCAAACGCAGAATGTAATAGCTATATAAACAGTGATAATAGGCGGCTCAATCAGCAAAGAATGCAGCGTGATTATGTATAAAATTTCCTCCACTAAAGTTCACAGCGTGATCAGGAAAGGAGGCAGCCAATCAACAGAGCATAGAGCTCTACTGGGAATGAATATGTTTTGAAAACTCAGCTACCCAGAATATTTAACAGGATCAGCAAAGTTCTAAAAGGGGCATTTAAAGATAATAATGGATATGGCATTATTAGTCAGTAGAATGACAACCCCATAGCATGTCCTGTTTCCACTAGTGTGTTCAAAAGAATTCAAGTATTAGGTTCCTGGGAATATGAGTTAATGTTGTGCACGTCGTCCATGGTGAGAGCCCTTGGCAGGACTGGTATAAAAATCTGTTACTGTTACATGCTGAAGAATTTGTTTCATTACATCCCTACTGTGTTTTCTCTCTGTTCATATTCGCAAAGGCTGCTGTCTTGACCAGCACCCTGAGAATCAAGGGAAGAACTAAAAAAGGAGTATATGAGGCCTAAATTTTTCTCTGTGAAGCAATAACAAGTTCATTGTCCTTGAGGAAAGGACATTCAGAAAAATTGCTCACAGTTATCTGTATGTTGCACAAGTACATGAGACCCACTGAATGCTCAAAGCTTTGGCTGGCTCACAAAGCACATTTCTTGCAACGTCAAAACATCCATCTATGTCTTCCCTGGCTCTAGTGCACGTAGATTGTTCAGTGTACCTGGTCAGATGGTCTGGACATGACTGTTGGTACTAACAACCAGGATGTCAACTTGGATGCATACACTGATACCCTAAGTAACAAGCAGTCAAGAAACACATTCATGGCTTTTAGATATCACATGATTGAAAATCTCATTCTTTTCTGGGTTTCTAAGACCAAACCTTTCATCTTTGTCTTTTAAATCTAAAAATAAGGTACCAGAAACAAATTTCTGAGTACTCCAGGGCACTGCTAGTCAGTGCCATCAGGTTTTAATCCAGAACTTCACTACCTCTAGATCTGTGTCGTCATGCGCGATATAAATGGAAGTACCCGGCTTTGTTCTGTGGCACATAAAGGTGAAGACATTGCAGAGCTGATGGTAGAAAGGTAGTACAATAGAAAATTCAGCTTTCACTTGTTGATGAGATAGTTATTCAAACCGTGTACAAACCATGCCCTGTGGCTGACTTCAAATCAAGTTCCTCCCAGTGCAGGCTGAGACAAACAAAGCCTATTGGCTTACAGATAAAGTTAAAGGAATGTTTTCTGTATTGGGACTGACTCTTGCTCTTTGCAGAGCAGTGTGCTCAGCCTCAGAGCCACTGCACAGGGTGCCATGATGTTGAGATATCTGATTTGTTTACAATAGCAAGGAGGGTGATGTAACTACAGTAGACATACAGAATCAACTGCTGCTGAAGATCCAGTGTCCAGAACATGTACATTTAGGCTTTTTTTTATTGTTATTATTCAGACTAGCTCTAGGCTGGTCCCATAAACACAAGATAGAAAAGCACAGTAGCTGCTCAGTTAAAGTTCATCACTGATGTTAGTTTTATCCAAAACCAATCCCATTCCCTCACTCCAACTCACTTTGTGCAAAGGGCAGTAATTAGGAAAGATCCAAAAGGTCACTTCAGAAATACAATCCTGATCCAAACTAAATTGTCAAGATAGACATACCCTGGGCCTCAGGCTCTTCAGTCAGCTAGAGCATGAGGCATGCTACCTCTCCAGAATAGAAGAATGGTAATGTAGAAGATTTAAAAAAAAAAAAAAAAAAAAAAAAAAAAGACGACATATAGAAGAAATGTAAGACTTATAAATTTAAAAGTCCTGGGATGACATAACTAAAGACCCCAGTACAGGCTAGGATCTGTGTGGCTGCAAAGCAACCTTACTGAAAGGGACAGGGACATCTTGGTGGACAACAATCTGAACATGAGTCAGTTGGGAGCTGCTGCTTCAAGAAAGGCAAATCACATCCTGGCTTTCATCAGTAAGGCCATTACTAGCAAGATAGAGATGCAATTGTCCCACTCTATTCAGAGCTTGCAAGGATGTACCTGGTCTAGTTTTTGTCCTCACACTTCAATGAAGATGTGGACAGAGTGGAAAGGATCAAAAGGAGGGCAACAAAGATGACCAAAAGGACTGGAAAAGCTCATCTATGAGAAAAGACTGAAAGAGTTAGGACTTTTCACCTTGGAGAGGAGAAGGCTCAGGGGGGACAGAATCACTGTATTCCTGTACTTAAAGGGTACCTTCAGAAAAAAATGGAGTCTCTCTCTTCACAAGGAGCCATATGGAGACGACATAGGTCAATGGAAACAGGTTCCACCAAGAGTAGTTTCATCTTGATATAATAAAGAGCAACCTCCCCAGGGATAGATATGGTGAAGTCACTATTGCTAAAGCTTATAAAGATGTAATTGAACAAGATGCTAGATAATTGTATCTAGGTTCCCTTTCCCACAAAAAGTAAAACCAGATGATCCTTCCAACATGTACTGTTTTGTGCTTCCATGATTCTATGATCCTACATAATACATATAGAGAGAAAGGTATAGGATATATTCTACATTCCCTCAAAAAAAAAGAGAAATGTTGAAGTATATATTATTTCACAGTTATTTCCATAACCACTCCCAAGTTACCCCAAATCTGATACTGAAAACAGTTGACGTTCATGTAGGCAACACCAAGGCGGTCCAACACTTGCACTTTCTGTAGTAATAAGCTGTTGTGCATCACAAGATACTAAGCCCAAGGCAAGACTTACTGGCTAAAATTTCATGCACTGTGCAAGAGGTCAGAGCACATAATCATAATGTTTTCCTTCTGGCCTTAAAACCTATTAATCTACGGATTTCATTCTGCTGTGCATTGAGCACAATTTACTACAACAAATACTTAATTCAGTTCATCCAGGTCACACAGAAAAACAGTTGATTTAGATCACACTTAGAAAGATTTTGCATGTTGTATCAGATGAGTTCATGTGCCAAAGAAAGGACCACAGCAATCATCTCTTACCTTTTGTTTGGATCAACCTACATTCTGAAATATTCGGCATGTTCTAGTGACTTAAAAAGCTTGATATTTCAGAAAGAAAATGTACTTATTAAAGAAAACAAATGTAGATAGAACCCCTTAGGTTGATCTGGGTTTTTTTGTTTGTTTTTTTTTTTTTTTTCTGGATAGCTGAAAGGAACAATAAAACGCAAGACTCCTTTCATCCTATTTTTTTTAAATATATTTGAATACCTCTAACTTAGTATTGAAAAACAGTCTAAATTAAAAATTATCACCATACAATAAGAATAAAACATATGTTAAATGGTTTAAAAACTGTCAGATCTCAAAATGCGGTACTTTACGTTGTATGACTCCAGGATTTAGAAGGGAGCCGTTTCTAATGTGACTTGGTAATTGGTGCAACATTATTCAATATTTTCATCAATAAGTAAATAAGAAATCACTAAAGCTAAAATCTGGAGATGGTGCAGATTGACACGCTGGTAAGTAATGATGGGAACAGGGAAATCATCTGGTTGTGTGAAAACATGTCAGCCATATAAAAGTAAGTTTCATTGCAACACATGCCAAGGTTATATTGTGAAAGGGAATGTAAAAAAATCTTTTTGTCTTCTAAGACCTTGAACACTTTTGAAAACAAGAAACTCAACATGGATTCCTATGCTGATTTTTTTTGAACATATGTGTAATATGTCTATATAAAATTTGATTTATTAACTAAACTGTAGAATGAGGAGTAGGGATTGGGAAATGATGACATCTGTAAGTTGTACTAATGAAATTAGTCATAATGGTCTTGAGAAATGAAAGGACTGACATAAAGCAATGGATAAAGAAGACTTAAAAATTAGCACAGGTATTCAAAAATGTTTTTAATAAAGGATTAAAAGAACTCAATTAACTTAATTTTCAAAAATGAAAGCTAGGAGGTGACTTGATTACAACATAGGTAGGAGAAGGTGTGATATGTAGTTTAACTTAATGGAATATGACAGAACAAGCACGATTGATTGGATGCATTCAAACTGACAGACAACTAAATGTGGAGGAAGACATAACTCTTTAACAGTAAGGGTCTTAAACTATTGCAACAGATTATCTGAGTAAGTAATGGATTTTCCATGTCTTGATGTCTTCAGAAGTAGTATGGATGCCTTTTGGAAAGGTATGTAATCAAATACATTGAATTCAATGCTGAGTAACTTGGTAACATTTAATATACTGTGATTTGGAACTTTCCACAGTGTGAGTAAATGTGAGTGTCTCTTCTGGCTTTATCACCTCCACATGTATTTTTTCAGATTATAATGGACTTCCCAGAAGATTATTGGCTGGAATCCCATTCTTCTAATGACAGAAGGACACGCTAAAGATTAACTTAAAAATAATGATAACAGTAAAAGGAATCTAAGTTTTAGGATTTCATTTATTTCCACTTCCTCCATCCCCATCCCTCATAACCATAATGGGACACATTTAGGTGTGTGTTGCCACAAGATAACTCTCATCTTGGGTCATTGAAGGCGCTCCTCTTTGCCTCGCGTTTCGCACTTCCCCAAAGGTGTATGTTATCTCACCATAACATATGCCTTGTCGTGTCTTATTTTGCAGCTCCAGGAGAAACCTTGAAAATAAATAAATGTCACCAAATGGCAAGAGAAGAATTGAAAGATATTTTTCCCCTAGAGTTTATTCATGTTTTTGTTGCCACATGTGTTTTTGCATGTGCACGTGTATGTATGTGACGTGTGCCTTTTGGACTTCCTCATGGGAGAGGAAAGAAGACAGAAATGTCTGGAAGAAATAGAGAAAAAGACAATTAAGAATTGACAGGAGCACAGAGATAAAGAAAAAATCAGTCAAAACCACAGCACGGCTTCGTTACATAGCAACAACATAGGTTGGGGATAATAGGTTCTGATGAAAGAGTCCCAAGAAGATTATAAACACGTTTGCACATGCACACAAACTAACAAAAATTATTCCAAGATAATGAAATATAGAAAAAGAAGAAGAAGAAAACAGAACAAGAGAGCAATGTAACAACTGAGAAAGAAAACAGTACATATAAAACCTGGAAACCAAAGAAAATAGGGATTTTGGAAAAGGCATGATTAGGAAATGCAAGCAGAGAACACTGGTGTCACATATTCAAGGAATACCTTCTTTTTCCCTCTTTTCATATGCCGTACTTCAGTTGTCACAATGAGTCAGATTGGATCACGGAGGTGAACAAAAACATGAGTAAAAGGGAGGTAATTCAGGGACAGATTAATTTACATGGCTAAAATATTAAGGTCAGAAGTGTACCTGCAGTTCATTTCTTTAGAGTACTTATTTCTTAAACTGGTTAGAAATGCCTTCAAAGGTCCTGATAACCAGCAAATAGTTGGCAGAAACAGCTGCTATCTAGGAGGAAACTGTCCGTCAAAATCATTAATTGGTTGCAAAAATACCAGCACTGTTTTCGCAGTTGAACTTTTTATGTTTTTTCTTCGTCTTTGACTCAGCCACTAATACACTCCAGGTCAGTAAATCAAGCTCTCCCTATCACAGGGCTCATTAGTTCTCTGCAGTAGGGGATGATGAGGAGAGTCTTGGGCTGCTGTTGGCCACATCAGCTCCAGAGTTGGGCAAATCTAGTTCTGCGAACACATGCCTACGTTCCAACTGCAAAGCTGGACATCAGGACACGTGGCTTGGGGTGCAAAGCCACACTGACATAGCGAGCTCGCTTCTGGATACAGTTGTGCATCTGGACCACTTCCTAGGATGCACGTTGTGAAGAAATCAGTTTGGGGGAGAATGCTGGTTTTGCTCTGAAAAGACAGTTCAACCAGCTACTTAGCTCTTGGCAACTACAGAGGACAGTTTTTAAGAAGGAGTGAAAACCACCACTTGAGTTACATTGAAGAAATGTAATCAGGCTTCAAAAGTCACGAAGTTGGACCTTTCAGTGTACAGTCGCATTCGCCTCTTCAGGTTGGCAAACACAGGAGCCAGTCCCATGTTTACAAAGCATCTTTGCTTATCCAAGAGTACCAGTTTGGAGCAAAGTCCGTTGTTTTGTCTGGTGTTTGCAAAATGCTTAGAACAAAGCAGTCTTGGCCTATCAATATTATTCCTTGAGTATTGGTGATAAGTTGTGTACACCTCTGTAAAATTAATCCACTCAGAAACTACATCTTCCCTTTTATAAGTGCAAACAGGAAAGCGTGATGAAGAAAGGCTTTTCTTTTGCATGAAACGCTAATCCCCATCTCAGACTGATGGCAATGACAAAGTTTTTTCTCCCCTGCTTCATCTGAGAGCAAATGACAAGTAGGTATCAGGGTCCTGAGGCATCCACAGGCCTTAATGTCCCTGACCAGCCATCGCTGGGTGTCCTAGAGAGACTAGTCTAATCACTTCCAAAAGGTCAATGCATAGAAAAAGTTATGAACAACCATTCATCTGCCAGACGTCCAAACCTTTTGCTTACATCACTCAGCAGGACTTGCTACAGCATTAATTTCACGCATGATTTAAGTCAACATAAGCTACTGCTCTCACAGAGAAGACCCATTTCATGCTCACCTAGTCCCTCCTTCCACCTCCTGCAGCACATCTTCCCCACCCTGTGCTAAAACAAATCTTTGTGTGACCACACTGGGAATCAAGTGAAGGAGCTTTTTTGATTTCAGGTAAGCAAGTAAAACATGTATTTCTTTTAGTAGGTCTATCTCTACATAACAATATAGGAATGTTTTCCTAGAGGGGGGAAGACAAGGGAAAAGGAAAGAAACGCTTAGAAGAATGTATCTACTTTTTTTTCCACATCAATATTCACTTGATGGCCTCTTAAATTATACATGAATCTGCAACTTAAGTCAGCCCTGATGTCCACATACGGTGAATAGCAGCTTCATGTGTGACCAAACACACAATCGTGTTCTACAGACCAGCTGTATGTCTGTCAGATCTGTGGTCAACAACAATTTGCTGAAGCTGCAGGGGAGAACATAATCGTATTTCCCAGCTAGGTCCACTAGAAAAGGGGACAACAAATGGCCGTACTGGATGCAGTATTTGGAGGTAGCAAGTGATAATGGATAATGAGATCCAATGCAAAGCTTACTAGAGATAATAAGGTGTCTTTCCACATGTCTCTGTTGGCTTTTGACTGTGAGCAAGCATATCCTCTATGTATTAAGTGTTCTTTTCTAACTAGCACATAGCTACACAGATCAGTTCACAGATGAGTTCATTTTCTGGGTCTTGCCAGCAGATACAGTACTTCTGGGTACCTGCAGACAGAGGATTCAGATGTTAAGGCTGTAGAGGAAAATGTCATCAGTTTCAGGCTCCTCACAAGTTGCCATGAATTTAAGGACTGGAGGCTCAGGAAAAAAAAAAATAAACAAAAAAACAACAAAACACAATACAAAATAAAACAAAAAAAACCGACTTGCAGTCCGGGAGATTTCCTAACATTGGTGGAAAAGCGCTCGCTTCGGGCCATTGTAGACCAATAAACAGTTCATTTTTTCATTGTTCTAATTAATTTAATTAAGTTAACTTCCAAGGTGTGTTAAGAAGCAATGCCTTGGGTGATTAACTGTTCCCATATCAAGGTGTTTTCACAAACACATTTACCTTGATTAGTGTACACATTATTATGTAATTAAATACCTCACACAGAGGAATTTATTAGTGCCTCCTTGTCTCCTAACAAATAAAGCAGCCCTTGAAATTCTCTCTAAAAAGAGCTCTCCTAAGCTAGGTGAGAAGGACAAGCAGAAATGTGTGGAAAGAAAGATAATCATGGATTCATCATGCAAGTAGGTCCCTCATTGTCTCAGCAAGACTCTGCATTTCTTATTGCAAGAGTTGTGAATGTCTGCCTGAGTCTCCTGGAAACTTGCTGGCTAATTGAATCACTTCTTACAGATGTAATGTGCATTTCTTTGGCCAGCAGAATCTTCTGATTACTTGCTTATCACCACTCTCCCAGTTCTGTGGGACAAAATTTCTATTCAGAACTTAATTCAGCTAAATGAAAACCCTTAACTTAAAACATATACTTAAGAACATTTCTAATACGAAAGAAAAAAATCTTACAAAGAAGATTAAAACAGTGTTTAAGAGCACTTGCTATGAGTCTTAGTAAAAGGAATCAAATGGGCAAGCTTGTCCAGTTTCAATGAGAGTTTGCTGCTCTTTTATTCGTGCTCTGTTGATGCTCTAACCGCAGCTCTGGACTTATACATGTTCTTGAATATTTTGTTGAAGTGAGGCCAAGGTAACTCCCATTGGCTTCAGCAAAGATTAGTGCGTGAAGCTGAGATTAGTCTTTGCCCTATCTGTAGACTGTACCTGCTATTTTATTAGGCGTGACCACAATATTTCAGCATTCTCTGCTGGGTTTGTCGGTAGATCATAAATTGCACTCACCATCTGATGAAGCAATAAGATTTGCTTTATGCCTCATTGGTCACTTTCCCAAGCATTAAAGCCTAGAATGAACAAAACTGGGATGGTTTGGTGGTTTGGTTTAGAGACTTGCCCAAACTTTATAAAATGTATTTTGAAACTCTTGTGTCTATAACAATAAACCAGATTTTTTCACTAAATTCTAATATCACTAATGATTTATTCCAGATCAGTAAAGCTGTTGGAACTAAAATTCGAGGCAAATGGATTCTGATTATCAAGCTCCCTGTAGACCAGAAATTTAACACCCAAGTAACAAGGTGGAAATTCACCTGCATTACTCCAGTTTATCTGTAAGATGGGAATTTCAGACCTATGTGAACAGCCCACACAATTTTCCCATACTATGAAAGTCCCACTTCAGCTAAACTTTGAAGGCTAAGTTGCTGCCATTATACTTCTTAGATGAATTTCATGTAGAATGAATATGATCTCTTTAGTCCACCAACACACACACGCATGTACACAAAACAGAGGAATTCTAGCTCCACTTCAGTGTAACTTACCCTGACAAATGACAGCAACAGAATTTAGATTCTATACAGTGTTTAAATGCTCAAATTAAGTATTATTGATTTTGCTTATTCCCCATCATTCCTTTAAGTATATTTTTTTTTAAATATTTTCCAGTTTGTGGAAAATAGAAGAAAAGTAAGAAATTAGAAGCAAGGTTACACATCTGGCCAATTGTCCAGTAACTGGGAGAAAGACCAGTTTGAATGACTATTTAAAAATCTTTATTATGCTTTGTGTCTTGAACACACTTTGGAGTTGTCAAGACCTCTGATCCCTCCCACATCCCCTTACACAAGCAGCTTCTAAACACGTGAATTTGCGTGTCTTGGTTACACAGTAACACCAAATATGAGCACTTTCATTTTATGATCTAATGCAAGTTGTACCTGAAAGAAGTCAGCCGTCCTTCCTCCTCATCCCCACTCCTGACCTCGTGTCAGATTTAGCATGTTGATGACTACACAGCTAGTCTCATCAGTTTGCATCTCTGACAGAAAATCAGATGTTTAGGTTCTCTCTTTTATTTCATTTTTTTTTTCTTCCTGACTTCATTTTTGGCTAAAAGCATTGAACTGCATCATCTCACTCCACGGTTGCATGATTTCTGGAACTCATGTAAGGTAGCAGTAGGACATCACAGTCAGGAGCATGGAATGGTTGAGAAAACCCTTTTAGCTTGCAACACAATGTTGGATCAGTTCAGACCAAGTGGAAAGCGACATTTCAGGGGAGGAATGTAACCTCTTGAAGCACTGTGTGCATTGGTGATTGAGACTGGTTTTTGTGCTGTAGGAACTGCAAGACTCTACTCCCAACAGAACTGCACAAATATTGAAAGAAATCCTCCATTTTCTGAAAAGAGTATTCTCCCTAGCAGGATTTGAGTACCAGCTCTGTTCCTATCAAGAAAAATCTGATGCTGATTCCTAAATAGTAGAGTATTTCTAAGTCCCAAATGCCAGCTTTTAAGAGGTCCCAAATTATAACGGCAACTTAGCACAAGAGAGCACTGTAAATGCACTTCTCACTTTCACATATAATTAGCTGGTTACATATTTGGGAGCTTGGGAGCTAGCTATTCTGTCTTCAAGTCTAGGACTAAGAATAATTGAAAGGGTGGGGGGGAGGGAGGAAGTAAGAAAGATTTATTTTTTTTTTCTCTTGTCCAATGAGTACAGAAAATATACTGCTGCATCAGCACTCCAAATTCCTGGAATTCAGTGGGCTTACTTACCTTGATAGTTTTTCAGGATATTTTGGCCTAGGGAAAAAAAAAAAAAAAGAAAAACCTCCACAAAAGAATAGCAAACACACAATTAATAAACAAACAAACAAACAAACAAACAAACAAATAGCTAAATAAACAAACAAATAAATAAATCCCCCAGAACCAGGAAAAAAATCACAAATATCTAAACTAAAAGAATATAAAGTTTAAGCATGTCGGGTCCAACCTTCATTCCATGGCAAGTATACATCCTGGTTCCAGGGGTGCCATAGTCCAAAAATGATGCCTTTGTGTTGCTATTAGAATATGAATATTAAGGTTTCCCAATTAACCTACCTCTTGACAGACACAAAAAGCCTGAGTTATAAGCACTCAGAAGATTTTACAGCCCTCCTTGTGTGCCTACCATTTCCTTTTCCCAAATTACATATTCAAAAAACAACACAGGAATCAACAGGTTCTTGTTTTCCATTCAGCTCTCAGAGTGTAATATACTACTGGAAATAAAGTATTAGGTTACTCTAATATGCAAACATCACCACCCATTTTAGAGAGGGTGAATTAGGTGACATTTTCTGGGAATCTGGAAAATACTCCTGAATGCCAAGTGAATCAATGTTGAAATAAGAACAAATACACTCCCTACAAACGGGACAAGAGCTATCAGGTCTGTGGCAGTGAGAGAGAATTATGTTTGCCTGGGGCCAGCTCCTTGGGGAGGAAAGATTGATTCTTTATGATTGATGACTCGGCACTTGAATGCCAAGTCATCAATTCCCTGTGTTCATGGCATTGACTACATCAAGATAACTTTTCCCTCGTGCCTAAGCATGGATATGGTTCTTGCCTGGAGTGCAGCCTCAGAGGACTCAGGTACAGAACCTGAGTCAGTTGCTTTAAATAAAAAACTGACACAAACTCCAAGTGTCTGAACAGGCAGCACTGAAATAGTGGGAATGAAACATGGAAGCCTTGGCCTCCCCTTTGCTGTAACAGGTTCAGATTACACACCTGAAAATGAATGGGCTTACATTGTTCAGTTAGGTACTCTGAAATAGAAAATATGTGTTTTCATTTTTGTTGACTGTATAATATGAAGTTTTGCCTGGGAGAACTGGGTGACAACTCAACACTCGTTTCACCATGACACTGTAAGCTGTGCAGCTCAGAGCACTGGGGAAAGTGGCAACCAGAAATATATACCTTTATATATATGTCTGATAGCATGTTGTTAAAATGCGCTTGTCCTGTGTGTCTTGACACCTACTGATAAGCTTTGAAAAACATGCATAAAATAACCAACCACTGATATAGGAGGGACTATAATTTCATTGTCAAAAAGAATCTAAAAAAAAGAAACAGCATGAAAACCACACTTCTGGTTGAAAATCCATTCCTTGTCCCATTTGCTCTCTCTCTAAAATCCAAGCAAATAAATTTTCTAAGCAAAATTCAGGACAGCCTTGATTAACACCTCCCCCTTTCCAACTGCTGTAGTATTTTAAAAGTTATCTCCAGCAGCTTTAAACTTGTCACTAAGGATTTCCCTATCAGGTAAGGATCCCCAGCTGACATAAAGCCCCCCCCAGGTTGGAGGACATGTCAACAGTGCAGAAAGGAGGAGGAAGTAGAGCAGGACTGTGATGCCTCTCAGGTGAATCCAGGCTGACAGAAACATTCAATCAGTGTATGTTAGAGGAACTGTGTGGCTGTTCCTTCATAGGCTGCAAAATGTTTAAGCCTGAATAGGTCACCAGCAGTGTAGGGTAAAGAACTTTGCTGTGAAGTCAGCCTTCAGTCTCCACCCTTCAGATGGAGAAACCATCCTCCTGGTTTTTTCCCTTTTCCATCTTCTTTTTTTTTTTTTTTTGCACTTACGTACTTTTAATCCTGAAAAAAATATTATGAATTTTTACAAGGTGCATGAGAATTGTTTTGTGTTGTTTGTTTTTTAAATAACACAGAGAATTTGCTGAACTCAAACTTTGAAGACATTCTAAATTCAGAATGAGTTTCAAAAATTATGACATGAAAAATAGGAAAATATCCTGTTCAGAACATTCCTGTCTTCCTTTCCATTCTTTACTTCTAGCAGTATGTAAAATTCTTAAAGAAAGTGTAAGGAAATTTGCAAGAAATAATTGAGAACTTCTAACCCTCACAAATCCCTCTAGTAGTGCTTTTATTTTGCTCTAAACCAAAGTAAAAGTCAAGCAGGAAAGTAAATTCTATCCGCTATTTCTCCCAACTAAATTGAAAGGAAAAACCGCCATGCAAGCCAGTCAGAGAGGCAGAGAATTAGTAACAATAGTAAAGAAATATGGTGCAGATTCCAGCTCTAGGCACGTATGAGAACATGCTGTTCCTTCCCATGTTTACTAACATTCTGTGATCACTATTGCTTAATGTTTATCTAGTGATTCCTCTTCCTTGATTAACATTTAATAATGCTGATGTCAAAACTGGTTACCAGGGAGCATTTGTAATGCCAGCTTATTAGCGTTTCGGGACATACAATATTACAATCATCCTTTTAATCACATCATGTTGTGTTTGTCTATTCAAAAGCAAGGAGTTATTTCACACTTTGTACTAGAATCTTTTTGACTCAGAGGTTATGTGCCATATGCAAAAGGGTCTATCTATAGAAAGAGATGTGGGCTATTTCCATCCTTCCCTCAAGCCTAGTCTGTTTGATTTCTACTTCTGGCTTATAAATATATGATGTGCTGTACGTTTAAGTTGCTTTCAAACTTGTTTTTAAGTGGCAAATACTTGAGGATGAAAGGCTGAGAGTTACTGAGTGTGTTTTCCTCCACGGTGAAATAAAAGGGGTGATACCTTTTGAAGGTTGTGAAACTGCTGCTAATGATTTTCCACAAACTTTTGATGTAATGATAGAAGGAAAAAAATATAACATTATACTAAGAAGAAATGGTCTGATTCAGAAAAACTGCAGCCAGACAACCAAATGTCCTCTACAGTCATCCATAGCCTGGCCTTGCATACTAACCAAACCCAGTCTAATTTTGTCCTGATTTGAGCTAAACAAAACCAATTCTCTTCAGTGATTTTTACTTTCCAGCTCAGTCTCTTCTAAATGGCTCTACTTTCTGGAGTTAGCAGCATGTTTCTGCAGATAGTGTGTGCTACTGGCAGTGATAACACCTGATGTTTACAGTCACTGCCTGGGACTAGGATGCAGAAAGGTTCTTGTTTATACTTATTCCATAGTGACCAAGGCCACTGCTGGCTCTTGTGTGCCACGCTGGGGGTGCCGGGTAGTAAGAGGGGGGCACAAGGAAGTAAGAGGTTGCACCTCCGGGGGGTAATAGACAGGACAGGTGACCAACGAGAGTATTCCATCCCGTATACCTCATATTTAGTATAAACTGAGGCATCACGAGAGGTTTTTGCCCTTTTCTTCAATGGTCGGCATCCAGGGAGGACTCCATCTGATCTCCTGTTTTGATCCTGATCCTGAGCTCCCGAATCCAGCTCCCTTTATGCAATTCCCCACTGCTGCTGAGCCTGTATCTGCCCCAGTGACACCTGCTCTACAGCATCAGTGGTGAATGCAACCAGGGGGGGAGTTAGGGTTGATGTCGGGTTTACATATAGTTGTATATAGTTCTTTATTCCAATCATTTCATTATTATTTCCATTACTGTTTCATTAAAGTTGTTTTAGTTTTTCTTTTCTAACCTGTTAAGTCTCTCTGCCTCATTCCCTTTTCCTTCCCATTTTGGGGGGGAGAAGGGGTTAGAGAGTGTCTGTCCACATTTAGTGGTTGGCCCAGCCCTAACCCGCAACAAATTCATCGTGAAATACACTAATTCCATAGTTTCCCTGGGTTTGACCTTCACTGCAAATGGATCACCATAAAAGTATTTATTGAGTCACACTATTTTACAGAGCATCTAAAAGACTTTGAGATTCCCTTCTGCATTAATGTAATTTTGTTTTATATATCCACAAAATTGATGTTACACACCAGGTCTTGAGTTTCCTGAAGAAAGTCCTGTACAGAAGAAGTTTTGTGTGAGTAGGCTAAGACATGGTGGTGCTTAGACATGTATACTAACATCCACACAGGTTTTGAGCAGAGAAAGTTTGATTTCTTTGTAGGTCTGAAAGTATCCAGAAGTTTTAGAAGCTTAGACATCTGCACAAAGTCTTGATCAGCAATTGCTTAGACTGTGTATTGCCAGAGGCAAAGCATCACAAAACAGTTGCAGTCGGCCTGAAGTAGACTTAATGCTTTCAGCTAACAGGACCTTTAGCTTGACCCCATATATGGGAAATTTCCTATGGAAAAGGTCATCCTGAAAGGAGGCAATGCTTCGGTTAATGGCCTTAGTGTATGCACAGATGGTCCCAGCTTCTAGTAGTTTTAGTACAAGTCACTAAGAGTCTTTGTCAATTTGTTGACAATTTTAATTACAACAAGACCTGATTATAACTACTTTGCAGACTCCGTTCAGTGCTTCTCTTCATTAACATCTTATCAGCAGTATAATTGCAGGCTGGAGTGAACTCACACTGCTTTTTACCTTCTTCAAAGCTTCATTCAAAATGTGGAGACAACTTCCAATTCAGCTTTGCGAGGCTCGAGCAGATGTGATCCTTCAAATATTTCTTCAATCTGTTGTCAAAGCAACAAAATCAGAGCAAGTACCCTTTGAACTGCCAAGATCACATAAGGATTGTACCAGTGAAAGCACTGCACGGATTTAAAGAACGAGAATTTTTCCAGCACTTTAGTGACTGTATTTACAATGGGAAATGGGACTGAGTTCTCTGCTTCCTGTAAGATGACATAATTAAAAAATGTATTGTCCGATTGAAGACCAAATAGAGGAAAAGATTACAAATCAAAGTGTTGTTTTTTTTTTTTCCTGAAAATTAATAATGATAATAATTAAAAAAAAATCTGTGGGTCAGTCAACTCCTTTTTTGCTCCATTTAAAGCGAATAGTTTCACTCTTAATGACAATATGTATTACACTGGTATTGCTGTTCTTCAAAACTGCATTGGAGGAGACTAAGACATAGAACGAGACTGAGTCTCATGAGCACAGTTTCCCTCTGCATACTAGGACATAGCAGAAGACAGTTTCTTTAGTTTCTGTCAGCTGCAGGGAAGGTCCCATCGAGAGAACAAAGAAAGTAGTTTTCCCTGTCACAGCTTCCCTGGGAAGAGAAACAGGTCCACTGTGATGGGTACGCAGGTGCTGTCTCAGTACTGTTCACAGCAGGGATATGCTGTGATGACGACAGTTTAACAACAAGCTATAACGTGGGATTCTTCTACTCAAATGCAAGGAGTTCTAGTTAGACCAGAAGGAGACAGGCCAAACTGTCCCATCTCCTTCATTGTCTGCCAAGGTCTGGTTTTCCTCTACCAAGAGCTCAGATTCTGATTCTGTGTATTTGGTTATCATGTGGGAATTAAGTGTATGCCTAGCTAACTGCACTTGAGGTCACGTCTTAGAAATTTAATTACAATAGAATGTTAATCAGATTTTTGTGGGCTCTCCCAAGGTTTTTTGTTGTGGTTTTCTTTTTTTTTTTTATTTTAAAAGTAATTTCTTCCTCTATGTTGAAAATTAATTAGGGCTAGTGAAAAGAGAATGGTGTGAGATTGACACAACAGACTCCTATTCTTGCTCTATTTGTTGAATAGGCACAATGCGAGCAAGACAAGTGTTGTCACTCAGGTGTTTATTGTTATTGACATTGGTTTTGGAAGTTTATTTGTAAAGATACACTTTATATGTGTAGATTTTGAAGTGATTGGGTGTTATGTTTACACATATTGCTCCCAAATTCAGGAATAAAAACACCAAACCTCAGTCCTTCCTACTAGAAAATCATGAAACATGTCAAAAAATTGTAAGGATGTACTGACAAGCAGCTTCCTTATTCTCTCTAGTTAATTTGTGGGATTTTTAGGATTCTTCCCATAACATGCCCACAAACACATTTTTGTGGCCACTGGGACTACAGTTTACTTGAGAAAAGACAGACATAAACCCAGACATTTTCCAAAGTTCAGGCTTCCAGAAAGTAAGTGTTTAAAGTGGAAAAATTTTCATGAGAAATGAACTGAAATCATGGGAGGTAGCAATCAATTTGCAGAGTACAGAGTAGTGAACTTCACCCAGTAATTCATGTACAACATCCAGTAACCTGTGGTAAAGATGTCTTCTAAGACAAATGCCTTATTCTGGCTGAACAGCAGGTTTGCCCACAGATAAATCCAGTGGAACCCGTAGCCCTGATTCACATTGTTGCAGGACTGGGGGATCAGACCTTTCAGGTCACTGCAATTTTTCACAGCTCCGGGGGTTGGTACTGAGAGTGACAGTCAGAAAACGTTTTGTTTCTTCTTCAGTTTGGAATGCCTTCACCTCTAGAAGGACAGGCACTTGTAATCTGTTTTCATGCAGGTGCCCTTTTCAAAGAGGAAATGTCCTAGCAAGGTACCTGTGTTTTCTGGTTTTCCTACAGAGATTTGTCTTTGTTTATTTTTTTAACAACTATCTTAAAATCATGATAGATTTCTCATGTTAATTCGCAGGTGGTTTAATTTTATTTGTTGCTTTTCTGGATAGGAAGGATGTAAAAATATTGGTGAAAACTCATTTAGAAAATCTTCCTCTCCTCTCTGAAAAGGTTCTTTAAGCCTTTTCCTCCACTACAGTGTATTGTGTGTGAAGGTGAGAAAACACCACTTTCAAGTCTGCCCTACAGGGTCCTTTTGTCCTTTACATTCAAAAAATAAAAACATAGAAGGAAAACAAATAAAGAGTAAAAGCAAAGACGAATCAAAAAACAAAACAAAACAAAAACACCAAACAGCACACTTAGAAAATACTTTCTAAAAAACCTTTAAATTGCATAAAGAACTTCGGCTTCAGATAAGCTGTTTTGATGCAAATGCACTGTAAAATCACCGTTATCTTTTAAACAGCCTTTCTCAAGTAGATAAATTGTTCTGGTCAATATTGTCACACTTGTCAATTATCTGGGTAACAAAATAACTGACCAACATTCACACTTACATGTTTTATTAGTACAGTAACTTCACCAGTTGTTAGTTCCCTATTAAACAGATAATAATATTATTATGAATATCCTTAGTAAATGTTCTACACAGTTATGGTGATTCTCAATAAAATAGTTAAGAGGAAAAAAAAAACAGTGAAAAGAGGAAGACAAAAATGTTGTGAAATCCCAAGCTATGATTGTGTGCTGTGCATTTGAAACTTCATCAAAAAACAACAGGCACAGATCCTAGGGAAAAAAAAAAATCAAAAAGCTATAAGAAATATCAAAGGACACCTTTGTGGGTAGAAGATTTTTCATTATATCTTGACATTACGGAAGGCAGGATGGTGATCAGTAAAAATGAGTACAAGTATGAAACAAATAGAAAAGTCAATGAACACAGAGAATGCATCAGGTATATTCAATAGATCATCAGCAAAGGAAATCAAAATGCATTCCTGAGTATTTCCAACTCTCTGTCAATTCATTTATGTATGTATTTATTTATCCAAATATTATTCAACCAGAACAGGAAGGTCAAGAAGCCCAACAGATTTAAAAAAAGAGACCTGTTGGATATACGGGGGAGTGCTAGTCACCCATACGTCAGCAGTGGAGGACAGATAGACTCAGTGAATCAGTCAGTCCCTTCAGTTCCTTTAGTCTTCATTTCCCGTGGTACATATAAGATTCTGATACATGCCTGGTAGTACTAAACTCATTTTGCTCAAGAGATCCAAATGCATCAGTCCATATCAGGTTGTAACATCCAATCACTACTAGCAATAATGAGTTTCTTAGACTGTTGGCTGTTAAATGATCAAACACACCATTGATTGTAGAATTAACCAAGGGGATAAAATCCCAATGAATTCCTAAATGTCTCCAAAAAATATTTGGTTTAAAGTAGAAGAAAAAAAATAATTTTCAAATTGTGGGAAAGTGGATGAGAAAACATATCCGCACTCTAAACAAAAGTCCTCAGATCCCCAAAACAAATGGCAATTTTTGGCAAAATAATTCCAGAAATGTTTCATAGTAACCTTTTAGTTGTTCTGCTCTTTTGTATTTGCGCCACAGACACAAATAGACACAAATAGGACTTTAACCAACAAGCAAGTCTCCCAAGATAACCATTTGTTTTTGAAAGCCATCCACAATGGTGAATCTCTGTTAAGTGCACTGTAAGGGTGGCATTGCTCATCTAATCTCCACTCCTGTTTTAGACAATGTTCTTGTTGCTGCCAACAGTAAAGAGATAGTAGGAAAAATTGAAATGCATGGAGAACCTGAAAATCTTTTTCAAGGTTCCTCAAATGCATGCTACATTGCTTTGTGTGTTAATTATCATTGTTTTTAACACCAAGGAATGAACCAGCTACCATCCAGCCTGAGATGGAGAGGTCTTCACAGCTGGAGCAAAAGAAGCATTCGCTTGACATGATGAGGACTGCATAATACCTGCTGCACAATGAGGAATCCTAGGAAGTGTTTCAGGACAATGTTAGTGTATGAAAAAACAAACAGGCTAAGCCAAATTTTCTGATTTGAGAGATAATACAAACTAGTTTTCTTTCCAAAGTTGTCCAAGTGTATCTATCTGAGAGATTATTAATAACTTAATGAACTCTCCTGTCTCCCTCCTGAATCAGATCAAAATTTCAAGTTTTACAATTGAAGTAGTTCTGATCAGCTTAAAACTGCACATCAGTCGGAGAGTCTGACACTTGCAGAAAAAAAATAGCAATATTTTATATTTATCGTCAAAGAAACAACCCCCATACATACATTTGAAACTTTTATCTTTCATTTTTCTTCAAACGAGCAGTGGTAAATTAATAAACTTTTTTAATTGTTAAATTACTTCAGCTTCAACTTAGTAGTTCATGCCATTTTGTCCCAATATACCAAGAAATCCTTAGGAGACTCGGTAGTGATATCTGTAAAAAGAAGCTTCATCCATCATGTCTGGATTACCTGGGAATTCACAAAACATCAAATAATCTCCTCTAGACCTTTACCAACACACACTAGTAAATGAAGTCTTGACTAGCTCATGAAAAGTAGTCTTCTGGTAGGTTTTTTACTTCCTATTTTTGGCCAGAAATTTAGGAGAGTAATTTACGTGACACTGTTTTGAGAGTGCTTTGGTACCAATGCATAACATTACCATTCTTCTGTACCTTTTATTAGTACGTGGTGTAGTCAGTTTTAAGTATTAAAGTATTTCATGCGGCATCCAACATGGGATGAGAAGCTGTTGTAATTCCTCATCCCCTGGTCCAACCAGTAGCAAGGATAAAGATGTTTTCCGTGTGGGCACACACATAGAGAGAACATGCATAGGAAGAACACACATATACTACATATATGTAGTTATGTACATACATGTCTGGCCACACACATCACAGCCAAATACTCAGAGCAGTCAATCAAACACTGATAGCAACAACAGCCTCATCCTCTCTCAGGCTGAGCAGAATGAAAGTGTGCTAGTGAGAACACATGTATATATATATGCATATGTATATGTATATACATGTACATGCGTAATGATGGATCTCTCCAGCAACTGGCTTCAGACAGTCTGCACGGTATCTGTCCCTGGATCTCCATCTTCCCAGCTGCTGGCACAGCAACATAGGAGGCACTGAGGCCACAGCCCTTCTGCAGTTGCTGATACAGACCATCACACAAACACAACTGTCTGAGATTCCCCTGGTCCCATAGCCAACCTCACCACACAACTTCATCTACCCACTATCTTCTCCAGCTTGACCCTCTCTGATGTTCACAGCCTCGCTCGCAGACCCTCATATGCTTCAGCTCTTGTCCAATGGACAAAGGAGCCCTCCCGTGGCTGACTGTAGCTGATGGACTCAAACCCCATACACACATATGCACACAGCGTAGATGGCCTTCACCTAGGAAAGATAAAAGAATTTCACAGGAAGGACAAATCATGCTGCAGGCACAGGGCACAACCAGGCAAGTGCACTGACTAGCAAATTATTTGCATGTGACCAGTAATTTTTAGCTTCTTATTCCTCTATATTCCCACACTTCTTCATTCCCAAATGATTTAAATCCTTCTTTTTTTCCCGTCCCCTGATTCGTCCCCTAAATATCCCGTAATAAATCCAGTGCAATCCCAAAATATTTTTTGTCTCCACTCTATAACATGTTCCAAGCTGCTGTGCAAGAACTCCTGCTTCATCTGAAAGGTGATCCCAAAAGCTGCTCCTCGTGGCTTATACTGATGGGTGTCAAACCTGTCCGATGGAATGAAGGCAATGCTGGACAACTTAGGGTTGAAGGGGCAGACAGGGTGTTTACTGGGAATCACTGACTGGCATTGTACTTCTGTGGTCCTCTGGGCTTGTGGACATGGGCCTTTGATGTGTTGATGGCTCCTGTGATGGACATGGAGGTAACCTGTCAGAGTACTATTTGGCCTTTCCCAGTTGTCCTTGTCTTTCTGTGATCTTGTATCTTCCTCTGGACAGCAAAACAAAAATGCTAGTTTGGCAAATTCACATGCTTCTGAAAATGTTAGTTTGTATGGGTTGCATGGGAATAGAAGTTCTGACTGTTAAATATCTTAATCATTTTCTTTTTCTGCTGGGCACGATCTAACCCAAACATGAGATGTATTCTATTTTTTGTTATCTGAATTACAGTGAAGTTAGGTTTGGATATGTGATCCAACAGGGAAATAGCCTGTCTTCACTTCTTAGTGACTTTATTATTATCACAAACACCGCAGAGAAGTAAATTGAAGTTGAATTCAAAGTGAACTAGACCCACAAGTTGGTGATAAGTTTTGGCAAACAGAACAGATGGGATAAACCAGCACAACTTTTGAATACCAAGTAGACAGGGAGTTGGAACTGATAGGGCATGGCATCCGTTTGCATGGACTGGGACTACGAGTTGGGCAGACGAAGACCACTAAAACTTTAGCATGAACTGAAGAATAAACAAATTCTAAGGAATGTGAGATGTAAAAAGATATAGTAAGAATGAAGAAGTAACAGAACACAGAGTCAGACAAAAATAATAAAAAGAAATAGAGCAACTATACTGTCATTTCTACTTGTGCACGAGTCTCTGCTGGATTTACCTTGGGTCCATCCTTTGCAGACATTTGCTCATCCTCATCTATAATCCTCAGGATGGGACAGTCTAAGCCTGTGGGCAAAAGAGAGAGCCAACAAGTTGACAGAACTGCCGGGACTATGGATATGCTTATACCATCCCTGACAGATTAAGAAGGGAAGTTGGCAGTTTCATTTATTTTTATCGGGGTTTTTCAGCTTAAAAATTCTGCTTGGATATCATAACAAGGCTAAGTGAGAGACAATTTCTCTTTGGTTAGAGGCCTTAAGAATCCCTACTGCATTTTGCACAAAAGGATGGATATATCGTATTGTTTGGACAGAATTGTAAAATGAAAAAAAAAAATTTCTCATTTTAATTGTAAAAAGATGTATGGAGGTAAAAGAAAAAATGCTGACCTGTTCTGGAGATCAGGATTGCACCTTGTGTGTGCTGCAAATGAAGATCTGAACTTCTCAGGTGTGGTCACTAATGGCTTCTTCCTCATTTTCTGGTGCCTGACTTCAGACCCTGGGGTCTGATTTGTGAAGGTGTGTGCTGGGTCACAACAGTAATGAAAGGAAAGAGGGACTGTGCACTCAGCATGTAAAATGTTGCGTCTTGAAGTAATCTAAAAAAAGGAAGTCTTGGGTGAGAGAGTTATTCAGTTCACTCAACTTTAAGCACAGATTACATCCCCATACCCTCTCTCATGAGCAGGTAAATTGTTCTCCAGAGAGAACTCTCTCCTTCCATTGATCATCAAATGCGTGGGGTTAGATAGGCTCGATAGCTCAGCTAGCAAACACGAGTGCTGGAAGCGAGGTGATTTGAACTCTCTTGCTTACTGTGTGAACCTGTTACAGGAATCACTCAGGTGGTGTTACAGGGACTACCGGATTACCCATAGGGCTGATAATATCTCTTTGTTTAGAAAAGGGTTTAAAGACTATGTGCTAGATAACAGCTGGTGTCACATGCATTGGGATGCATCAACAGAGCAGAGGGCTCTATCTGAGCAAGTCAAAGTCTCTTTATAGTCAAGGGGAGAAGTACTTCTCCTTAGGGGGTGATTCATTTCACTCTAAAACACACATTTAAAATGGGTCAGCTCCTAAAATGCCTTTTCCCCCCCCCTGTTTAGAGGGGGACCCTGAAGCAGCTAGCTTACATACAAGCATCAGCTTGTGGGAGGAGGTGAGGTGAATCCCGTGGCTGGTAATCAACAGTGGGAAAGCACGTACAGGATTATTATGCACAAAACGAGGTCTATTCAACCTGACTGTTGAATGAGGCAGGACACCCATGGAGTGAACAACATGTCTTCATGTAATTAAAAGTGGCTTCATAATCAACAGCCACAATGAGAGAAAAGGCAAATACCACCGGCAACCTTATTTCTGGTGTTTACCAATGGCTGAGTGCTTGACTTCATAAACTCAATAAGCACTGTCTAAGTGTTGTTTATGTATGTAAATAGATGTGAATACTTGAATTTTTTATTCAACTTTTTCTCTGCATTTATCACAAGCCGGACCTTTTGTTAATGTAAACAACGACAGCTCTGTTTTCTTCCATACATCTATGACAATTTCCCCTAACTGAAGAACTGGCCTAGTTTATGGTGTATGTCTTCCTTTTTTTTTTTTTTTTAAATACCACAGACATATAAATTGAATCAATATTTCTGCAGTTAATGCTGATGCACCTCCACTTATAACTGCTGGAAAGATCCAAAACTAAGGGCCAATTTTCTGGTGAAATAGATCATTTTTCTTTCTGTTTTACCTAAGTTTCTCTTGCCACTGTGACGTGCAACTAAGTTCAAGCTGAGTACAGTAAAAACAACTCTCACCTGTGTTGGAGATCTGATTGACTATAAGTAGTGTAACTTCTGGGTAGGAGATATTGTAGCATTATTTTGAGAGGAAAGAAGACATTCTATCGCCAAAGGACCAAGAGTGTTGAATACCATTATGAAACAACTGTTTGGTACATGTGTCTTGCTGAGTTTTTAAAATCAAAAGACCGGAAGATCTTTAAACCCCTCAAAACTGAAAGAATGGTTTTTTTACTGCTTCCAAGCATTCCTAGACAGAAAATAGAATTGGGTGTTTAAACGTTTCCCTGAAGGATATTGAATGATGTATTTTGCACGTTATATCTCAGTCATGAATCTCATGGACTTAGACTGTTTTCCTACTTTCATTGGAATTCTACACACACTTCATAGTACCAATTTACATTGGTTTTTGGTGACTTCATTTAATATGTTGTCATGCTATTTAATGTGACAGGGAACAAGTCTTAGTCTAAAAGAGGGGCACTAACCTGTTCTGTAGTTACAGACTGTGGCTTTTTCATGCTTTTCTTAATTTTTGTCTCTATCTGTTTTTTTTTTTAAAGGAGGTTACTCATTTCAGCCCAAAATCCAGACATCATCATTGCGCGAGGGTGTTACATAAACAAGTTAATGCTGGAGATTTCCTTGAAAGCTTCTGGCTACAGAGAAACATAAAAACTCCAGCAGAACCAGATCGTGACACTGGTAGTAGACTCATCCTAGCTTTGCTTGGGCAACTATCTAACAGCAGGTGAGAGAGATAGGGAATACTGTCTCTCTCTCATGTCCTAAATCTGTTTCACAGCAAAGGGATAATGATGGGCACGCTTGCTAGTGACTAGATTAAAGTGCAAGCCTGATTCTCAGTGTAACTCCATTTCTAACCACAAGATAATACTAATCATAAAGGATATGGAAGGAGGAATATTTACTCAATATGGAGAAGGAGGAAAGAACAGTAGTAGTAATGGTGGTCAGGAGAGTACTTTGCTTTCACAAGTTCACAGAGAGAAAGGAAGTCAAATCTTTACTAACATTTGTAATATATTGTCATCCTTCACCAGCAATACTTGGAGAAAACAGCAGCAAGATCCCACTGGGAATGGTATGTAACCTCATTCTACCTTTTCCATGTACAAGATAGATTCCCAGAAGACAAAACCCCTTACAACCCACCCTGACCATGTTCTAAATCACTGAAGTATTCCAATAAGTTCAGTCTAGAAAACCTCCCTTTTGAGGAATTAATATGATTTTGTCCACTGACATCACATCTGCTTCAATATGAAATTGCATTCCTCCAACTATGGCCATTAAAGGCAAACCAAAGTACTCCTCCTGCTCAGATGTGCCAGTGTTGTGTAAGATAGAAATTGTCCCAGCATCTTGGTCCAGTGCCAAATTATTTCACAGTGCCAGTTTATTTCTTACAATCACACTGACCATTCAGCAGGTCATTGCATTTTCCTTCAAGTAATTTCTCAAAATCCTCTACTGTGATGTTTTTTCTTTTAAAAAAAAAGCCTCTAAAGATTAGAAAAGAGAAAATACCAAAAACATTTTTTTTTCTTTCCCAGGGTGTCCACTGAAGTTATATTTCCAAGTGTACTTGGCTCTTTTTTTTGTCTTTTTTTTTTTTCCCCCTCTAATAAAAACAGGGGGGTTTATCTTTGATTTGAAGTTTTGGCCCTTTTTAGCCTCTCCTGGGAAACTTTCTGCTGTGCTGGCAAAGTGATACAAATTAATGAGGCCTTCTAGGTTCAGTTTTGTTAAATATGGTCACACCTAGGTCTGCCTTACTCTCTGAAAGACTTGGAAATCAGAAAGTCTAGAGGCTTTTGTAAAGGTGTTGTATTAAGGCTGTGTTTCTTATTCTGGACTTTTCCTTCTCTGATGAATGGTGAATTATTCAGAGAAAGGGGCAAGAAAATCTGCAGTAGCAAGGCAGGGAAAAAGTTCCCTAACAGCCTTCAGAGTTTAAGTTTAAAAAGGATAGTCTGACCATTTACTTTTCTTTCCACTTTCATTCTTGCTGGAATTGCTGCTGGTGTATATCTATGGTGTCTCATTAATGGAAATGAAAAATGACAAGTTTTGATCCCAATAAGGTCCAGGGGAAAACCATTCATCTAATTCAATTAACTCAGGAATTCAAGTTACACCATTTCAGTATGAAAACCAAAACTATCTTTTGCTCTGAATATAATGTTAACAAAGCACAGTCTGGGTGAGTGAGGACAGGAGAAAATAAGTTTCATGCTGTCTGTTTTTAAAGTGATAGGTTAAATCCTCAAAAAAGCTGCAAACCTACAAGTCCCGTTGAGGTCTTCATGGCAAAAGTTATCTTACCAATTTTGTAGCTTCTTCCAGTTACCAGGGTTTGGACTTTTCCTTCTATTATGGAAGAATCTGAGCTAGTATTGCTAGTTTCAATTCTACTGGGAGAAAAAGGAAAAAAAACCAACAAAAAACCCACATGAAAATTAAAACAAACAAACAAAAACAAAAGCAAAAAACCCAAACAAACAAAAAACAACAACAACAAAAAGAAAGAAGTCACTGTTTAAGACTGGTGGCCAGAATATATGATGTTTTACTGTGACAATGCCTGCGAAATATTGTGAAGATGGGTGCATTTGAAATTGACATGTACAAATGTTGTGAAAATAGGATCAATATAGACTCATCTCTTTCATTTTATCTAACTTAGTTTTCATCTGCATCTTCGTAGGTTTTAAGCTACATCTAATAGCTAAAAATACATAAAAGAATGGACTTGTCCCCCTTTCTGCTGGGAGATTTAGCATCAACTGCTGTGTTGGACATCTCTTGGTGTTATGGTTTTGACAAAATTCTCTTAATGCAAATTCTTATTCCATTATCTGGGATAAGCTTTGCCCAATAAGGACATCTCTGAAGTACTCTTCAGTAATTCACTCTCACATTCTGTATCAGTAGTTCGTCCAGTTTCCAGAACTGTTGGGCAGAGAACTGGAACCGTGAAAATTCACAAGTGGACAATTTGTTGCTGTTGCTGTTGTTATTGTTGCCTACGATGCTATTAGAGTTAAATTTGCTATGACAGTTGGAAGTCTAATATTTGGGCTAGAAACTGCCAGATTCGAATATAAATGCTGTAAAGAGGGAGACAAAAACACAAATCTGAGAGTTGAATCTCTGATCGTGTATCTTATCTCAGTGACTGAATGCATCTATAGCAGCCTTGTGAAAATTATTTCATTTTCCTTGTTAATCAAAATACAAACAAACAAAACCCAGTGATGACGGTGAACTGAATGCTGAAATAATTGCCTTATAAAATAATAATAAAAAAGGAAAAAAAAGCTCCCAAGCTCCTATTAAAATCACAGATTTAGAACAATACTAGGACTTCATCAAAGCAGTCAGACCAGAAACTCCAGTTTATGACTGGTATGTCAATATGACAAGCACATTATTGAATGGACCTTCCTATTCTTAAGTTCTACGTGTTTAATTAGAAAGGTCTATCATGGTCCCTAGAGTATCCTTTAAATGTATAAAATATTTTCACTGATGAAAGTCCAGTAGAGTTATTCAGTTCTTCCCAATGAAAACTTAAAGCAGAGAACATATTGTAGGCACTCCATGATGTTCAGGAAATTTGCATGGCTGTTTCTTAATAATCAACTCAGTTGATCATAGGCATTAAGTGTGATTAGAGAAAAAAAAAAGAAAGAAAATTATGAGTAATTTTTTCCTGGTGACCCTTTCCATAAGAGTCTGGATAGGTCACAGTAGTGACTTTCCCCCCTCTGCTTCTTCATGACCGAGCAAGGATGGAGGGCTCTTTAAATCCATTAGTTTATGGAAGAAAAGAAGAAAGTCAAACAATAAGATAAATAGAAATCACTTAAGATAAAACATAGAAAGTGTGAAAAGATATTTTTTATCTATATTACAAGTGCCAAATATCAAATTAGAAGAGCAATTGATGGATTGAAATTGTCAGTATTTATACCATGATACATAAGGATGGGTGAGGTCCAGTGAAGTCAAAGGAACTCTTCAGACAGTCCTACTTCAGAGAGGACCATATATGCCTGTTACTCTGAGTGCTGTGTGCTATGATAAATGGAAGAAAACGTCTAATTAGAGGAAGATATCAAATAAGGCATAAATTACAGATGTGGAAAAAAAATAAATATAAATACGTATTTGAATTCTATCTGAGCTTAAATCTTCCTTTATGGTTTTAGGCATTCCATTTACCTTGACTTTCATATCAAAATGGGAATAATAATTTTCATAAAGTATTAAAGTGTTATCAGGATAAGATCCCTTAATGTCCAAATGCCATATCGATAAGAGACCATGTCTCTATCGCATTTGTGATTTTTTTTTAACCTGACAACATTCTCTTTCATTTTGTTTTTCCATTTGAAGTGAAGCATTCTCAAAACAGCCAGCAGTATCTCATTTATGTTTCTTTTTCTACTTTTTTAGAGTTCCTTAAACTCTGAGGTTTTTGTGAATCAAAAATAAGAGATGGTTCACTTCATATTTTCTTTGTAAAATCCTTCCCTTTGAATCACATTCCAAATATAATGAATGGTATATTTTGAGTTTCAAAGGTTCTGCTTTTAAATGTAGTACTTTAGGTTAGTAATCAGAGTCTATTTTGAATATGTGGTGCCTACAGTACATATGAATATGCTAATCAGCTAAACTTAATAGTTCTCATTTGTATTAATGTAAATTAGGTGGCTGTACTTTCCCCCAAATATTTTCCTTGGTATTTATTAGAGAAATCAAAATCTCTTTCCGCCCATAATAAGTTCTAATATTTCATCTTAACACTTTAAAGGGCGTATTTTATTTTAGCTTAATCTAATTTCATTGAACAAAATTGCATCTAAAGGCAATATAAAGTTACAATTTGTTCCATGTCAAATAATAAAAAATGGCTTTTAAATTTTACATGAATTTGACCTTTTGGTTTGTGCATTTCAATTAAACCTCCCTTATAATCCAAATGGTAGAATGCACCTTGTGCGCATTTGGCCTTGTGTAGATGTGTCCAGCTGTATTCCTGTTGCCTCATTCCATGTAGCCATTGGCCTTTCTTGACCATCAGTCTCATCCTACTCTCATTAAAAAAGGTTGGGAATTTTTCTGTTTATTGCAAACAAGGCTGCGCTGCATCTTGCATGGACTGGAGTCGCAAATGAAACCATGTGGGACTGGATGTGTCCCGTTTTCGAAAGGAGTAAGGAATGATAAACACTCCAAAAGACCTGAGCTTGTTGTTTGCAAAGTGGCTTGTGGACCCTGAGACAGTAGCTGTTAATCCTGCAGGTTACCTTACTGAATTCCTGGAGAGGCTCTAGAGTCGAGGTAAAGCTCAAATAAGGCAATTCCTAAAAACTATGCAAGAGCAACCATTTCTTTTTTTTTCTGGCAGAGCAGCATGTAAGACCATGCTCTTGTGATCTTTGTCCATATAAATTATGTTTATTATTAATAACAGAAATATTTTTTGTGTTAATAGCATTCATTTTTTCATTAAGAACTATATCACCCTTTTAATTATATTCACTTTATTTCATGATCACACCCCAGCAGATCACATCTGAGGCAGAAAAGTAGAAAGAGCTTCATCGTCCAATATGCAGAATTTTTCCAGCGTATTAATGCCCTGTATGATGAAGGGAAGGACCCGAGGTTAGCTACCCCTGTCCTCAACACAGGTGAGATACAACTTTGTTAAGAACATCGACGTTGTCACATATCCACATTTTCCAGCCTCTCTTATGTGACTTGTCTGATGAGATTAAGAAGCTCTCCAGGGCCAAGACCCGATCCCACCTGGTGTTTATTCAGTGTACAGTGGATCCCCATACCGGATTGGCCCATAGATACTGCTGTAATTACATCAGTAACAATATGCTTTCTGTAGGGAAATAGCTGAGAGCAGCTTCCAAGGCTCGTAGCCTTGAACTTCTTTTGCAGCTTTAAATGCACTTTTAGACTCAAGGGTTTAAAAATTACTCATTCTGTGACGAGCAGGACTAACAAAGCCTGGTTTTCACTGGCTTTGTGTCTTGTGGTTAGACTGTGCCATGTCAAGGAAGGTTCAAACTCTGATCCTGTAGCTGAGATATTCAAAACAGAGTTCTCCTGTGTGGGTTCTTTCATGTCTAATGAGAGTGGGCTCACGCTGCAGCCTGCCTTTAACGTCTGTGCTCATAGAGTGTTTCTCTGCTACTCAGATGCCTCTTCTCTGAAGCTCATAGTAATTTAATATCCTTGACACCTCCAACCCTCAGCTAAATTTGATTGAAATGAACTAATCAGCCTGTAAAGTGAGACAGACAGACAGATAGGCAGAGGCACACATGCTCTTTGGCCATGATAAGCCTCATTTCCTGCAGAAACCAGGGTAAAAAGGAATAAAATCCGTGATGCTTTTGTTTTAGTTTTCCTTTGTTTTTCGCACGGCAAGCTAACCCCATCATTAAAAACCAGAGCAACCCCCAAGCCAACAGAAAAGAAGGGGGGAAGCTATTGCAGGTGGGCGCAAAAAAAAAAAAAAAAAAAAAAAAAAAAAAAAAAAAAGGAAAGGGGATTTTGTTCCAGTTTATTTTTTTTAACTGCAGTAGAAATCAAACTCTGGAGTCTTAATGGAAAAATCTTACATTTTTCTGGGAAGAAGGAGACGGAAAAGAGGAAGGGGGGAGGGAGGATGAAGAAAAAAAAGCTAAGCGACTGTCAGATCAGCTCAGGATCTCCATTAGAATGCAGAGTGCTCCAGAGTAATTACAAAACAGCTGTAATGGAAAATTGGTAGTCAAACCCATTTTCCACCAACTAGAACGGTGAATGGGCTCCATTATGTTCCTAATTCTCATTAACTTAATTTGCATAGGAAACAATGAAGGAATACCTAATGAGTTAGACTCAGCTAACAGTAGATCGATACCCCTGTGAACAGGGGTTCGACCCATAATTACAGGACATGTGGCAAAGCCAGAATGTTTCTCCTTTTACATAGGGGAGATAGAAAGGTTGGCCTTGCTACTGTTATTTATTTAAAAGCTTGAAACGTGGTGCCTGCAGAGGTGGGAATTTGCTGCTGTTTGGAGGTGGTGGGGGAGGGAGGGTTGTTTTTCGTCATTCTTTCTCACTTTGTTCACTGGCTTTTCAGACATAATGCATTATTCGACTTGCTATTCTATGTTAAAGCAGCAAATTCTCAAAAACTGTCCTTATGGCCAAAGTTTAGGAGTCGGGATGCTCTGACACTGTATGCTAAGAGCTGCGACAAGTGCTTTTGCTGCTCATGTTCTGGGGCCAACTAAGACCTGTATAAATACATGTCCACATGCCTGAGCCGAGAAGCACAGCCTATTCACCTGGCCTCAGCTCTGTGCAAACACAGTCTCACGGTATTAGAGAACCAACAGATGTAAATAACACTGGCCCAGAGCACGTGTGTGTCTCTTTGCAGTGTAATCCGGGGAAGGTCTGGGTTCAATTCCTGGTTTTGGCAGCAAGACTGTATTTGCGGTCTTAGACATGTGCTTTTACTTGTCTGGCCTATAACACCTGTCTGTGGAACAAGGCCACCAAATTCCTGCTCCTGTTTAGACCCTAAACTTTCTGGTAAAGAGTCTGAATGATCAAAAAATTAAGGTAATCTGAATGAAGAATGTTTTCTCGGGAAAAAAAGAAAAAAAGAAAAAAAGACAGTGAGCAAGGTGGGATGCTACTGCTTCTGCAAGTTAGGACAATTTTTCTATTTTTTCCTGTTTTGCCAGTTCTGCACCACTATAGCTACATCATGCATATAGATGTCTATACTGTTACCTGAAATGGTTGAATCTCTCCCAAAGGTCTCACAGTTTAATTTAGTCTGTATTGTTCTTTCTTTGTGAAATTTCCCCGGTGAAGAAGACTTCAAAAAAAAAAAAAAGAGAGACAATTCAAAACCGTCATTATGTGAGTCCTCAGAGTTTTAAATTAACGTTACCAAATTTTGGGATGTACTGCAGATGTGCAGTCCTCACGATGCCAGAGGGAACATGTTGTGGCAGATCTGTAAGAAATTCATTAAAAAAAATTATTACCCAACTTAATGAGCTCACAATGTACCCAGATCAGGCAAAAAGAGGAAATATACTTACCGCCCTTTTACAGATACAGACCTGAGTCACTGGATGATTCAGTGACAAGCCCAACGTCACATGTGGAGGAACATGTGGCAAAGCAAGGACATACAGTGCAGGTAGTTCAATCCCAGGTTGATGCATTTATTACTGTAACATCTTTCATATGTTATATAAACAAAATTCAAAGGATGTATAGATTTTGTCGTCTCACTGTGTTAATTCTTTTCCATATGACCTAAGAAAAAGAGGTCACACTAGGAAGGTACGCTCTAGCTGCAAAGAGCTGTAGGAAACATTGTGTTCATAGCAGCTAAAGAAACCTCCAAGATCATATCAAGACAGTAAGTAGAGGTTGGGTGTTGGCATAAGCTTTTGGATTAAAAAGCAATTGCAGCATAGAGTGGGTGCATGACTGTACAGTTGTGAAGTCTTCAGGGAAGACAATAAATGGGAATAACTGGGAAAGCAGCAGACTTAGAGGAGGTATTCCATTATAGGGAAAGGTGACAGTTTTGCTCTCAATGTGATGGGGAGCCTTTGCAGACCCAAAGGAACAGTAAGGAGACTACTGGGTTTTGGTTTGTTTTCCCATGGCAGGGGTCAGCAGATGGCACTCACACACAGCCTCAGGAGTTGCCAACACCACTGGAGCAGTGGCAAGTTTCTCTTTTTAGAAATGCTGCATCATCCTTAGAGCTTTGCTGCAGTTCCTTTGTGGGGAGCTGTGGCAAACAGCTCAGGAAGGGGTTTTTTTTCAGCCATAGCTTTTCTAACTCAACACAGAATTGCATATAGAGAAGTGGGTTGAATTTTCTGAAAGTCGGATATTCCAAATTCTGATTTGATCAGTTCTATTAAATGACATATATAATATCAGTACATTAAATGAGCTGAACCCTTATAAGGAGTTATTGATTTCTCTTTCAGCAGAAGACTAGCTGCAAGACCAAGATATCTGCCTGCAAGAGGAAAATGCACTGTTTAATCAATCCCTTTAGAAAATGCTTATTTTTTTTCTTTGCAAATACAAATTATCATCCAATTCTTCAGCTGTTTTAAAATAGAGAATCCTCTTGGAAGTCAAGACAATTTTTTTCCCAGCTGTTGAGCTGGTCCTACAAGATGGTTTTAAGTTTTCAGCTTGCTCTGGAGGCCCCAACACTACTTTGGGCCTCTAGAGAACTGAGGACCACCTCCTGTGCAACTGACTTAATGAGGGTCCTTGAGCACTTAATTTTGCCATTCTTTGCTCCCTTTATCCTTTCCAATGTCTCTATATCATGTTTTCATTCACGCTTTCTTATTATGATTTCATCACTGCAAATAGAAATATAATAATGATAATTGTAAATACTTTATTCTAGCTTTTATTTCAGGGCAAAAATATTTTATCTAGCTTTATCCACTGCTGGCTTTAATTTGAAGAAACTTCAAGCAATCACTGCTGCTAAAATGTTTATGGAAACTGAAAGACCAATCTTTCCGCAAAACTAAGCCTTGAATTCACCCTTCACTGGTTAAACTAAAGTCGGAATCAATGGCTAGTGCTTGAGAATTTTGTTCCAAATAAACATTGCTCTGTATGACTAGTTGCATTTGTTTAATTAAAGTAACACATCTGTACAGTAAATAGCCTACGATCGGGCAGTAACATAATACTGTACAAGCACAGCAGTAATTGGATAATGTAATGAAATGCATCGTGGGTTTTTTAAAGAAAATATAATGAGATTTCATCATTTTATACACACAGGTAATTAGTTCTTAGAAATACTGGGAGAGTAAATTATCTGCAGATTTGAACTATCAGCAAGTATTTTAAATGGCCTAGCTGAAAAGGTAAAAATGTTCTAGTTTAAATTTCTAAGTTTAAACCAAAATGAGGCTGGTACAAAATTAAGGTACTAATATGGACTGAAAGGATTTTGGGAAATTAAGACCACCACACCATCTGTCATAATGGCTACCAGGCATGCTGGTGAATCTGGGCAGGTGAGAGCATGTTTCCCACTGCCTGAATGGCATTGCAGATGACTTCAAGCCATCACCTGTCCAGACCACTGCGTACAAACTTCCTTGGCTTTAGATTTTCCAGGCTATTCTCTCGTTAAACCTGTTCAACAACTGTATCACAATTTGGAACGATCTCTCGTAAGCAGATTTTTCTAAACCTGGTGTATGTGGCAATATGAATGTGGTGTAAGAGTACCTATCTATCCAGAGTGAAGGACTACCCAAAGTGCTTGTCTAGATAATCATAGGTTTATCTATTTGGTTTTTAGCACGTAACAGATAAGCTAAGTTGTATAATTGGAATGTACAAATGGGGGAGCTCCTTGTCACAGGGTGTCATAGAAGGCAGAAGATCATGTGCCCTCAAAAAAAAAGTATATACATATATATTTATGAAAAAAATACAGATATATATCTATATAAGAAAAGAATAATTTTTTATATATATTTATTTTTTTATATATATATATATATATATGGTCTTTTCTTACACCTACACATAAGCACTCATTACTGGAAGTATGCAGAATTTGGGTCTGATGAATCTTAACTCTCATCCAGTATGTTGCTATTATTAGTACTAATTTGGTAAAGTCTTCTAGTTTGGACTGATCAGAGGTTACTTCCTGGCTTTGGCATTTATTTCCTTTCCCACAACACCAAGGCAGGATCTTCAGGAACTACCAGGCTGTTTAATTTGCACTCACTAAGGCTTATTTTGGATGTCTCTCTTTTACATTTTACAAAACACCTGACAGCCTGGGTGAGACTCTGCAGGAGAAAGGTATCAGATTCTGGTCTGGAGCTGCAACCAGCTCAAGGCTGCTTCTGATTTAGCGCTGAATCTCTGATCCTCACTTTTGGAAAATTAATGCTGTTCCCTTTACATGTTGCAAGTGTGTCCTCATAGGGAAGGGTGGGGAGGGAGGGAAAGTGTGTTGACATGCGTTAACATTGAGAGGGTTAAGCAGCTAGGAGCAGAAGTCAGGGTATTGCAGTTGCCTGCTCTGTGTGCTGAAAACAATCCATGTCCCTGCTCAGACACTCCTGATGTTTAATTGATATGTTTCTGCCTCCCCCCTTGCTGTTAATGTTTGAGCAGGTGAGCACAGCGGGCAATGGGCTGCTTGCAGTAGCCAGGTGGCCCTGCCAGCAGCCTCCGCACTGAGCACCTCCCCCGAAATCTGCATTGCTTTTGTTCTTCTCCTCTGGATGTGCACAAACAGCCCCAATTTGAAAATGCAAACAAACAAACATGTATCTAAACTCTCTCTGAAGGAGGACTAACTCCCCTGAAGAAAGTTCCCCAGGGCCATTGCTAGCTTCTTTTATTCTTTCTTTTTTTTTACCCTTCGTCCTTTTGTTTGGCTTTCACACTTATTCTCAGTATTACTTTCTTTGCTTTGTACTTTGATGTTTCTTTGGGGACTTGAGGAAGAAAAGCAACAGCACAACAAAACAACATCAACAAAAGTGAACAAAGTCTAAGGCATTTACAGTTTGATTTTGTGTGGGCTAGACCTGCCGACAAACATGGTGGAATGTGGAAAACGGGGAGAAGAAATAAAACTGAGAAATCAAGACACAGGAAAAGTGGGGTACAGGGACGTATTACACTTCCCTAGGGGCGGCATACCTGGGAACCACAGCCTTCTGATCTATCCAGAGTGAAGGACACTCTGCCTGACTTAGTGCTTAGGCCATTTGCTCTTCCTCATCCCACTCTGGCTCTCTTCCAGAGCAGCAACCAGGTTGGAGGCGACTGATGTATTTGCTCATGTCTAAGGGACAGCTGGTTCAGGCTAGGAGCCTCCAGTGCTCAATGGTCAGCTGCTTGGTGCAGAGTTAGATTAATGAAAGGAGTTGGTGGGTAGCCTTTGCCCAATTATTGCTTAAGTCATCTGGGTCCAAACTCACTGTCATACATTTAGGTCTGTAAAATAAGAACCTGCCCTGCATTTATTTCCTAGAACTATAGCCCAATCTCATTGCTTTGGGCACTCTAAAAAGGCTTGAGCTCAAACCCTCTGCTGGAAAATGCTTCATTTTGTACAAATTATTTTAAATATTGAAGGGGTTAAGAAAATACCAAAAAGGGTAGTGGGACTACTGTTTATCCAGGGAATTTCATTAACATCTCTTCTTTGTCAGCATAGATAAAATGAAAAGACTGGCCTGAAGCTTTCTAAAATCATCAGACCTTCTCAGCTCAATTCATGAACACCTCTGAGAAATTCTGGGCACAAACATAACATTTCCGTGCATGGAAAAATGTATTGTCTTGAAGCTAGTGCAGTCATCCACAACTGAGGAGGTCTGAATTTAAATCACTATAAACACAGAGGGAAGCTAAACTGTGATCCAACTACTGAGGTGACGGTAGACTTATAGTTACCAACTCGTCTGGACTTGAAAGAGCATTTGAGGCTATGAATGCCAAACAGAAGGCGGGAATCATTCTGGCAACCAAGAACGTCAGGCATCTATCTTCCTGAGAAGAGTAACTTTAAATCTACTGACTAGTTTACGTGTCCTGCTCTGAGAACACGAACTCAAATATTTGCCTTTCTTCACATATATTTAAACTTATCAAAGACTATACCCTAAATGCATGTTGCATTTCATGTAAAAGCTATGTCCTGCTGTGCTGATCACTCCAGTGATTGTATAATTTGAAGTTCTAGAGCCCTGCAGAAAGATAGAATTATTTTAAAGGGTCTTGAAACCTGAGACCTCCTAGTATGAGGGCAAGAAACATCCAAAGACTTGAGGATAGTCCAAGTTACAGACATCTAGTTCTAATTCTTGATATACCAAGTATCCTGGAAAGTCCTTGTCCTGAATTATCTATCGAACTGAAAATCATTACTCTTATGAATCTACAAGTTGGTTTATGATGACATATAGCTTATGGTTTAGCAAACAGGTCCCAATATTCCTGTCTCTATTTGATATAAGACATAGTCTGTACGATAATATCCTACCTAGTTCTGGGCTAAGAAATAAAGGAAATACAAGTACAAGCAAATAAAGACGGTTACACTCATCTGTCTCTTCCTGTAGCACTCCAAATGATGACAAAGATGTTCCCATGGATGTATGAAAATATACAAAACTATGTTGATGAAAATATGGGAAGTTCTGGTTTGAAATAATATCAGTTGGGAAAATCCTGTGGTTTGATCTACAATATTTCTTTGCTTTGTGATGCAGAGCTCATACTGGAAAGGAGTTGAGTGCTAACTAACAGAAGTACTCTGCCCTCTGTTGTTCCCCAGATGGAGCTACAGGTAGTTTAAGAAGTAGATGGCAAGTGTCAGGACTTGGCAACCTTTGGGTAGGAGAAAGACCAGAATGACATAAAGGAGAGTCTTCTTGTAATGATGAGCTTGAGGAAGTAACTTTCAGAAAAAAATGGCTGATCATTACCTCAATACACACACCAACAGTTTTGAGTTTTCATAAGAAAACTGGAAATATCTGGGATAAGAAATTGGAAACATTTCTATGAAAAGCAGACACCATCTAACGAAGAATGTCCCCTGAACTGGACGTTCCAAAACTTCTTACATATTAGTCAGTGGTGACAACTGTCTCTTAAACACTTTAATTTTTCATTCATTATGATTTTATGTGCCTACTATGTTCATAAGAAAGAGCTCCATACCCAAACCTCAAAACATCACTTTCACCACAGTTCCATTTTACAAATCAGGCACTGGATAATCAAAGCTTCTTTTGCATTCACTTTATTGCATCTTATGCATTCTGTAATTTTTTGTATGATGACAATTTTGCCTGCACTGTGTGCTTTGTCTACAATAAAACATCTTCCCCCATTCTTATGCTGAGCCACAGAAGGCATCTTAATAGCCCCGTTTCATCCACAAACAAAGAAAAGAAATAATAAATAGCAAGTGATTTATTTATATGGACAAAGTGATTTGATGTTATTCCTTGTTGACAGACTGATCTGGCCAGAATTACATTCTATTGATAAAACTGTGAAGGAATGCCATTCATCGACCACATGAAGTTAAGGGGTGGGAGAAAATGAATTCGTCCATAGAATTTTCTTTCCCAAGCTGTCAGTTGTTTCTAGAGATCTGAACAGTTTCATGTTCACAGTTGCATTCACATCTATTTTATCTTTCCTTTATTTATTTAACCATTTTGTTCTTGCCGGCACACATTTTTATAAATATTTGAGATTCTTATCTCTGTGGGTCTCCAGACTATTTTGCACTTTTCCTGTCACTAAATAAGTAAATTCTTGCAGAATGCAGTACTGATTTTTTGAAGCTATACAAGCTTTCCCTTTTCAAACACCAGAATACACAGTCTAAAGACTTATAACCAGTTGCTTGTACAATAGATTCTTTCCATACATACTCTCATTCTCCATATCCTCATAGTTCTCATAGTTACTTTGCTCTTTTCCAAAAGAGACTGAAAGGTAAAAGACATCCTCTCACAGAGCGGGAGGGACAGACATCTTTCAACAGTGTGGGAAACTCAAACACGACTTAGTATCTGAAATCATCCATTACATCTATCTGTTCCTTTTCTCTATTACTCTCTTGGGCTCTGTTCATGATCCTTCAGTAACACATTTAGTCTCACAAACACTGACACTCAGGGACTTGTCATCTTTAAATAAGGTGTCCACAGGGAAAGAAGCATAGTTTATTTTAGATCTGTCCTAAACAGTATTAAACCAAGATTTAGATCCTATGTGGTGGTGTAAGTTTGACATTTGCTTCTTGCTTTTTTTTTTTCATAGTTAGAGAGCACAAATATACTTCCTCTATAAAATAACAAAAAAAAACTAAGATTGAATGTAATTAAAATAAAATACAACAATATTAAAATAATATTAAAGGAAGGAAATGTAGTGCATAAACTAGTCATTAACCCCAGCATCCTCAACAGATTTAATCTGAGTAACTTCTAGTTGATTTGCCTACTTATAATTCCCACTCTAGTTTTAGCTGGATATTATATGCATTTTCATTCATTAAAGCTTTGCAGCTGCTTCCCACTCCAGTGAGGAGGGCACTGTCATGCCAAAGGGAATGATTCCTAGACAGAAAGAAGTTTTCAGTCCTTCAGGAATTTCTACATTGATTCCAAAGGGGCTTCGGATTTTACCCATAGGCTCGTATCTGCACTATAGATTAACCTGGCATATTGCATCTAAATTCTCCTGAATTCTAATGAAGTCAGTTAAGTGAACTGTTAGTGTAAATAAGTGCACAGAGTATCAGAATACCCTGGATCTTTTACAGCTATGGCCTAAATTTGCATCCAAACATTTCATTACTGACCTTTCTTTTTCTCACTGTTTGTGTATATACATAAATGTATATATGTGTATGTACATATGCATACAACCTAGCAAGACCCTCTGAAATATTTTAGGTTCTGGATAACATGTAGTCATACCATCTTTTTTATGCAGTGTTCTGAAGATTAATAGGGTTGAGGTATATACACTAATGCATCAGTCAGCTGTGGTACCATCACTGCAGATACATGGTTGATTTGGATGATTTAAAAGACACAGCAATACTATAAAGCAGCTCAAGATGGGAAGTTAAGAATAATATCAAAGCCAGCAGATACTTCAGGAGAAATCGGAGCTGGTAGAGTATAATTACACCAGTCAGCATGTTGTCCAGACAAGTGAATGAATATTCTCCTTTCTGTGTGAGAGCCAGAGGCTTCTTTCAAATATCCATAACTCCAAGTTTAGACATGATTATGAGGATACTTTGGGTTTAATATTGATTTAGAGAGCACAAGATAGTGGATGAAGTCCTGCAAAGTAAATCTAAGGATCTGACAATCGTAGAGAATGCGCTAGTCACCTGAAGGAGCTCTGAAATCTAGTCCCGAAGCTGCCCTCCTGGTCTACAGGTTATTCACCTACAATTATGGCACTTACCACAGTTACAGCACTTCTGTAGCCTGGCAGCCTCCAGACGTTCAAGAACATGACCCTGTAAAAGCTGTATGAAGTGTTTCAACCACCATCCCTTATAATAAAAACTGTACAGTTTAATGGACAAGAGAGAAAAAGAATTTTTAGCCCCACCTTGGAGAACGAAGGTTGTGCAAAGGAACCAAGCAAATCTGTCAGAGATCTGGAAACATGCGTCTGGATTCATCAGCCACTTGTAAAACAGGGGTAAAATGTGGGGCCACTGAGTCCCCAGTGGTTTAGTCATAAAAGCATCCTTCTTCCCTGCCTTAATTGAGAAGTACGTTTAATGAATTCAGGCTGAAAATCCCCTCTCACAAGTTCACAGTCTGAATAGATAGGAGAAACCACCGTGGGAGAGGCAGGAAGGGAGAAAAGGAAGGGATGTGAAGTTTGTCAAGGAGGCTAAAGCCCAACCTGAGGACCCTCAGTCCCCTCAGTTACTTGACCTAGAAAGTTGTTGTATCCCTTTTATTTATTTCTTTAGTTAACAAGAAGGAACTCATATTCCTCTCCCTTCCTATCACATGCCTTGCTGCCAGCCCCTTCTTTCTTCGTTTCATACCCAATCAATATTATTTGACAACATACAGGTCAGCAATGATGGCAGTTATATCAGCAGCATGGAAATTACAAAAGAAACTATTGTTTGTCTTGAAATTAAAGGCTACTGAGATCAATAGTACATTTGAAAATTGATATCGATCACTGTGTGTGTATGTGTGTGCTTGCATGTGTGTGCGTGTATTTGTATGTTTATGTCCAGGAAGAATTTTGGGGGTTAAGTCCTCTTTCAGCTACATAATTTCTGTTTCTTTTTGACAAAGCCAATGAAATCAACCTAAAAATTACACACATATGAATCTTTTTGAAGCAATTGAAAGGAGAACAATATTGACATCTCATAATTGGATTTCCCCACTTACAACGGTAACAGCCGCTGTTTTTGTGATTAGTTTCCAGGGCTTGGATGTTGGTTTATTGTTTTTGAGGTTTGCTTTGGGTTTTGTTTTATTTATTTAAAGGTTTCTATTCAACTCATATCAAGGAGAGGGGAGGAATAATGCCTGCAAATGCCATTTGGATCAAACAAGCCAAGAATAGTAATAGTTATTGTTTGGCATGTTTGAGAACTATTGTGTGACAAATAGATTTGGAGTCATCATTTGTTTAAAAAGGCAGTAAATGAAACTTTATGAGATGGGGACACAGTAACGATGCAAAATTACCCATCCAGAACTCCTGATGGTGATCAGTAAAATGAAATAGTTTAACTGTCTGGTTTTCCTCCCTCCAAGACAACAAGAAAATGAGATGCAATCAAAAATATTTGTTATCCTTGACCCATAGTGAACCAAAAAATTGCATACTAGTAGCTCATGAAAACAGAGTTTGATGGCTAATGACTGGATAACCAGAATCAAATGAGAATGTAACAAAAGGCCAATCAAGTATTGTCAAGTCAGGACAACAAAGTTGTTTTTGACAAGGAGAGAGATACTGGGAGAATGCATGACAGTTGTCTCCTGGTATATGCTAATCCCATGCTTCATGGTTTCTTCTCAGTGCCTGAATAGATAAGAAAGGATTTTTCTCTTCTCCTTTTTCTCCACCCTTTCCTGATGAATAATTTAGTTTGTTCATCTTCTTTGTCCATCAGCTACAAATCATGAGTGGGAGCATTTTTATGAAGCCTGTGGAGGGTGCTGAAGTACCTCTTGGTTGGTTTTCTCTTCTTATGAGCTGGATGTCAAACTCAGCACCAGACCTGGAGCCAGGAACCTTTACTGAGGAAGGTTGCCAGGGGACAAAGAAGTTCTATTTTTCTCTCTCTTCTGTTTCTTGTCTTCATTGTTTTTTTCTTAATTAGGAGAATGTGATGGAACAAAGGGTGAGTTTTAGAAGTCCTTGTAAAGGAGTTTGCCTCTCTCAATTTCTTCCATCACTGAAAACTGTAAGATCACACCAACTGAAGCTCACATAGTGACTTGGAGATCGGGTCATTTGAGATGATCAAAGTTTTCCAGCAACAGTGAGCAGAACTTCGACACTTTCACTGGTGGGTCAAATACTGTATGGCATCGTGCAAAGGATCTAGACACAGATTATGGCAAATCAAGGAGTTCACCTTAGTTTTTTCTTAGTACGTGTTTTTTTGTTCATTTTTCTGCTTTGCTTGTGTTAATTTTTATTGAGTAGAATTTCTAGAACTGGGGTATTTCTCCATAAATGCCACTTTGTATTTGCTAAACCTTATCCCACCCCATAAAAAAAAAAAAAAAAGAAAAAAAAAAGAAAAGAAATACAAAGAAAAAGCACTAGCTGTTCTCAGTCATTAATACTGGTACAACTGATCTGTTATATCTGACTTATAAGAAATGTGTCTGCTAATATATATTAACTAACAAGACAATTCTTTTCACAGATATTGATCATAACTATTGTTATTTATTGATTACATAGCATATGTCACCAGGCTAGAAGTACTGTCCCCCAAATTATAAAATACTTGGCTCAATTTTGATTTCTCTTAGACCTTGGTGTTACAGAACCCCAGATGGAAGACACTATAAAAAGAGTTCTAAGTTTAAAGAGTATTCATTTGAACATTGACAGACAGCAAGAAGACTGTTTTCCAGGCTGAGGGCCAAACTGTGCTATGAGTCTCACTGCTCTAAGTCTAGTGCAACTCCCCTGAGTCATCACCGCTCTCAATGTCTCAAGTTTTGAAATTTTCCTTCTCAGTTTATCTGCTACTCCAATCTAATAAATCCTTTTCTAGCTTTCCTCTGCCTTCCTCAGTAATCCCAAACCCTCACTGTTTCCCTTCAGATTAAAAGAAATTAATAAGAAAAATATTCCTTAATCTAAACAAACATCCACACCCCCCCCCCCCCCAAAAAAAAAAGCAGATCCTAATTTAATGGTATAATTATAATAATTTCCGTTCCTCAAAATGGATGTAACTATCCCAACTTGCACCAATGAGAAGTCTGGTCCATAAATAAATTTAATAGTGTTACAAACCTGTTTTACTGAAACACCAAGGAAATGCTCTTTCAGTAACCTACTTCAAATATGTTTATGTATCATGTAGACCTGCTTAACTCAGCAGTTCAGACTTCACGTCCTTTCCTATTCTTGTAAGGTTTTTCTGAAAAACAGCTTTATTTACCTTGAAGCTACACATTTATTCTAAATTTTTCCTGAAAGCCATGTGGACATTCTTAAAGTCCAATTTTTAGTTAAACTATGATTGAAATATGAAGATGAACCAATGACTGGAAATCCGAAATACAAAGTAGGAGATGAACTCTAAGAAAAACTCTTGTAGCTGCAGGAATTAAAAGCATTTGGTGGGGGGGGGGTGGTGGGGGGGGGGGGTGTTGTGGGTTTTTTTCAGTATTTCTTTTTCCCTTCAGGACCTGCTGCACTGTTTGAAGGAAATCAAGGAAATCGAATACGAGGCCACAATATTCAAGCTTCCCCTTTTCAAATCTCTGACCTAGCACATTTAGGAACTTGACACTCCTGATGTGATTTAGGAACAGATTTGTCTATTGCAACATTTATAATCTAAAAGATGGAGCTCTACCATTGCCAGTGAGAAACAACAAGCTCTTCTTTTTTAACGTGCTCCCTTTCGAGTATACAACAGAGGCAGGGAGTTTCCAAGATGGGACATTAGGTGAGGTTTGATATCTGCATACCATCCAACTGGGTTAAGTAAATCCCACATCCAGGGCTTTTCATGACAAATAGCAAGGGAATCTTGTCTTTGGGATTTATTCAAAAGTTTTGTAACTTCTGACAGAGACATTTTCCTGCTATATGCGAAAGAAATATACTTTCACTAATAAGAGATATAACTTACTTACATAAATCTCATATACATTGCCTTACAGATTTTAATGTAAGTAAAAATTGTTACAGTAATGTTCACTATTATACATTTTATTTAATATTCTATCCCCAAAAATGTGTAGAGGAAGCCTAATCACCCTAAAAAATATACTTAAATGACATCTGGAAAAATGAAATAGAAAGATCAAGTTGAGTAATCAAAGTAGTCTAGTATTTTTTATAGATTTTTTTAAGTATTATTTTATTTTGTTTTTGATTAAGGAATTCAAGCTATAGAAAAACAACGGAACATGATCCCATTTCCAAATAATAATGATAATGATAAAAATAAAAATTACGTGGGAGAAGTGGAGAACAAAACTGTTCAGCAGAAATGAGCGAGCAGCAGATTGGAAGTATGAACAAACCTGTCCAATGTCATAGCATGCCAATTTCTTGAAGATGACAGATGGTTGAATTTTCTTTTATTGCATACTACAGAAACACACAATAAAGCAAAACACACCTCCTTTTCCTCCATCCTCTAGCAGGTCATTACTAAACGTCTTCAGAGTTTACATCCATCCTCCTTTAGTTTTTCTTGACTTATTTTCTTTTGCATCATTTCCCTTATCAATGATCCTGTTTTTCTTTTTACTCCTCCTTCTTTTAATGCCAAAATGTTGATGTTTTGATTCTGTCCGCTGTTATTTGAAGGGTTTTAATATATTCAAAATTATTATTTTTTTAGTGAAAAGTTTCATTAAAATAATGAACATAAAAACGTGGTCTGTACCAATATTTTTATATTCCAGAGACCACTTTGGTGATAGCTACATTAGTCACATTCCCACACTACCAATCTTCTATCTTTCTTCTCAGACGGCCTTACTCATATGCATTTAATAAAACTCTCCTATGTGCTGATGCTTTTTCACTGGCCATCACACAGCTCCCCTGAGGGGACAGACAGAGAAAGGCTACATTGGTGAATAAAACACTGTCTGAAAATGTACCGGAGCACTAGAACATGATTAGTGATACTACTAAATAAGTAGAACTGTTCCTGATATGGTTTGGTTTATGACAATTTTTGGTCTCCAAAGCTATTCTGTGACATGGCTTGGACATCCAGTATGGGTCAGGGACCATTCTTTAAAGGCAGTTAAAGTCTTTTTCTGCAAGCTAAGAAAGTGCTATAGTATGGATAGGGGCTATTTTATGACATTCAGCCTCAACATCAAGGAATAGGACCAATAAGTGCTTTATGTACTTGTATTGACACAGCCACAGAGTCTGCTAATGCTCTTGACTGGGAAGAGTTCCAGAACACCTCTGCGCTGAAAACTATGGGATATACCCACAGACACAAAGCTACAAGAGCAGAGAACAATAGAGGTTACAACTATGTTCAGAGCCAGCTCATATCCTCAAATGACTGATATTGAGTGTATTGAGTGGCAATCACATTTTCTTTTTGCTTTTCATGTTTTTTTTTCTCAAGTTTTTCTATTTTTTGCCTTTGAAAAGTAAATTGTCCAGGTCAGGTACTAGCTTTCACTATGTTTATGACTAACTCTTAACATGAAACACCATACCTCTACTATAGTTAATGGAGCTATGATAATTCTCATTAATTACAGACCTTGATCTTGACCTCTCATTGCCAAAGTACTGGACGTATTAATAAAAATATAATAAAACTTCTGAAGATATTTCTGGAAAAGTTTACATTTAAATTCATCTTGTTTATCTTGCTCAATAAGAAAACACCACCTTTCTCAAAAATATTTGTTAGATTTTATAGAAAGACTAATTTGAAGAGCTCTATAGCTCCTTCTAATAACAAAATAAGTCTTCAAGATGGATTGCTAGCTCTTTCTTTCAGCAAAATATCAAGAGTCAAACAAAAATTTAGTGAAAAAGGGGAGAGAGAACACTTTTGCTGAAGGATTTCCAAGAATATAATTCTGGTAAACTAGTTTTGGGAGAACAAATGAAGAATAGTGGTGCGGCAAACACATTAAAAAGTTGCCACATAAACAGAGATATTTTTTATTTGTTTGTTTCTCTCCTTTTTGTGTCATCTGTGGCCTGTCCGGAGGCAAAGAGACTGACACTTGTAATATCTTCCCTCTCAAGCCGTCTGTCGGCTGGGAAATAATGAAGGGAATTGAGCTTGTTTCAGCAGAGATCAAGATTTCTAATGGAAAACCGGTGATGGAGATTGTCTGAGTGCTTGTGCCCTGAGCATGGATGAGTTAGTCAATGTCAAAACATAAACCATCACTCAGGGAGTGTGGATGAGCTTGTTTGGCTCCACAGCTGCATGCTGTGTTGGGAAATCTCTGCTGTGCATTATGCTTTTCTTTTCCTTTAGTTTTAATTTATGTTTAAAGGCATCATTTCCGTTCGTAAATGTGTAGTGCACCATGCTAGGTGCAGAAGCCTTTGTCACTATTTTGAGTTATGAGAGAACTGGCTTACCCAGGAGTCACATACAAACCATTTTGCTTTTTAGCATATTCTTTAGTGCAATCCTTAGTGTCTTTTGTTAACTCTAGTTGTGATCAGTTGGAGGTTTACTGTTAAGAAAAGATGTAGGCTAATGTTAAAATATTAGAAATTCTGTATAAAAATAAGCATTATGACATTATTTCTCTTTCCTTTGGCTGCTTTGTCTACCAAGACTGAAAGCTGGTTGGAGCTGGAATTTCTTCTTCTAAGTTTGCGTAGTGTCAGCAAGTGAGACTTGAATTTGACCGGTACTCTCCAAATTTTGGTGTAAGATATAGAAGTACGTGGTTTGTAATACACCACTAGTCATTACTGAGAACAAGAGATAGGCAATCTTCTGTTGAAAATGGCTTAAATAGTTGATCCTGCCTTGGGTAAAGAACTACATGGATTACACACCCTCTTAAGACCCTTTGCAATGCTATTTTTCTGTGATTGTATCTCATACACACTCTGTTGGCATTAAGCCATTTGGAATATAAAGTAAGACTCCTCCTTCAGCATACAAGGGAGAAGGGATTGGTCCACTTGGAAAAAAAAACAAAACAAAACAAACAAAACCCCCAAATATTCTGTTTCTGGATTAGTTCAATTAAAAAAAAAAAAAAAAAAGTTGTTGAGTCAGATGTTATTCAGAAGAAGCTTTCTGGATTGAATCCATTTTCAATTGTGCATCTGTTGTTCTTTATTCCATAGAATATGTTTCGGATATGAAAATAACTTGCTCTGAGTTTAGATCAGAAGGCATGTTTCAGAAAGAAAAGTGCAGGGGAAGCACACTTACCTTTCGAAGTGAGCAATAATACCTACAATATTCTGTAAATCACTAATGTCATAGCTATGGAGTTGATTTTGTCCGTATTGTCCCTTTGGTCTCCTCACATGCTTTGCTAAATTGTCCTGCCTATGTTCTGTAGTTTCCAGGTGGAATTTTGCATTTCTCCAGCTTTAGACCAAGCTGAAGACACAATATTTGGTCTACATTAACTATCTGTTGCTTTCCAGTTCTGTGTGAAGACCAATACTTTTTCTTTTAAATAATCTAATCAACAGTTATAGAGTGGTGGACATTTATCTGCTTAACAAGTAGAAGGGAAACTTAGAAAAATAAATAAAAAATCTTACAAGTATATTTAGATCTGCTTACGTTCCTGTTTCAACACTTAGATGAGTGAAAGACCACCACTTCTTGAAAAAACACAGGAGATGTCATAGGCCAGCCTTTCAGAGGGCATGCTCCTTTCTTAACATCAAACTCCCTAAAGATAATTTTTCTCAAAGTGCCATCCTCTATTTCTGAGTTTTCATCATCCTGCATAACAAAGGGCTTTGTTGCACATCTAAGATGTGAAAATTTCTTTTGAATAGGATAGACTATTGGGCCGGTCAGGCTGTTCTATGACCTTGCATCTTCTTGGGTCGTTATTCCAAGCTGTTTGGTATCTGAGATCAGTCTCTCCTACTGGCTCATGAGCTCTGATTCTGCATCTGCAGATACAGCATCTCTCTCTTATCTTCGCTCTCGTTCAGAAAACTTGCAAAACAGTGCACACTATGAACTATGGTTATTCATTCAGCACACCTGCATCTTTGTGACCAGGCATTTCTCTGTCCTCCAGAAGAGACAAAGGACATCTTCTATGGAAAATTAGAATATACTTCATGAAATCATCAGATGTTAATCAACCTTTCCAGATACTGATCTGTATTCTGGAGTATTATACCATCTACTATACTGTTTTTTATCAGCCCTCCTGGTGTGACCTTGTGAGTAAAAAGTCCAGCAATTTATAAGACCTTTATATTTATGTATTTATTTCCTGTGTCCATTTAGCAGCTATTCTTGTTAAGTACAATTACTCTCTGTTGGGGGGTTCTCCCTACACAGGGGTCTGAAAGTTCAACCACAAACCCTACAGGATAAGGCTCATATCTTCTTTTGTGCTTTGTGAATAGCTGGAAACTCTCTCATCCTTCATCTAATAATAAATAATTGCAATAATTAGCATTATTAATAATGCAAGATCTCAGAGGGCATAAGCACTGGTAAAACAGAGCATCCAGGAGATTTCTGTGAGCATAGAGATGCTCCCCAAAGGAAATAAAATAGTCAGAGGGAAATATCTTGAAATCAGTGTAACTTTGGGAGAAATATGGTGTTTCTAATATGCTTTTGGTGCTCTATGGAACAACAAAAAAAGTACCATCAATTATGATAATTATTAGGCATTAAAACTACAGCCAGGCTAATTAACGATTTTTAATTTTCAAAGATTTAGGCTACCTAGGTGAAAAGAGTTGGGTGGATTTCAGTCAGTCTCAGACTGGAGAGGACACAGAGCAGAAACCCAGCACAATGAACATTTCTTTCCACAGTGCTGTCTATAAACTGTAGACTAAATAAGACCAAGCAATTAATTTTCTCTATTTTGTTTCCTGCCAGAAATACTTCAACATGGAAATCATTCTGTCCAGAATGTAGCATCCAGACTATTTTGAACATCTGAGTATAACTGGTGAACTGTGGGCATCTATTCCTTGAATAGATGTTTTTCATCCAGAACAGGTAGGTACAAAATTTTATTTTCAAAGTCAAGCCAATCATTTTTAGAACACATCCAAGAAGAAGACTACATTGCTATGATGATGTGCGTGTCCCCTCCCAGACCTTTCCAGTGGCAACAGCCTTTTGCTACTACTCTTTGAAATCTAGTACACAAAATAAAGCCTGCCCCAAAGGGGAAAGCACATATCAGACCTAAACAGATTTAGTAGAGAGACTACAGGCTTCCAAAGGATTACCACAAGTTACTTTGAGTCTCATGAAGACATGGGAAGACAGGGAAAGATAGAGCCCCTGAGTAGATTTTTGGAGCATAAGGTAGCACTGGGAGAAAGGATGAGGGAGGCCGCAACCCTCTGGATTTTGGTGAGGAACACAAATACGTTTCTCCTTCTGTTACATGAGTCACTGTCACAACTCATAAATGAAAGCTGGAATCAGGAAAACTCCACAGGAAATGAAACTCTTATCCTTTGGGGTGAGTATCCCAACCTCCTTAGGTACCTCTTGAATCACCTGCCGACCTCTTCCAAGCAGCACAAAGAGAATATTTTCATACACAAACATGAACTTTCTCTTCAGTAACGAATTGTATTCCAGTTCCCCAACCCATTTATGCTTTGATCTCGTTCCGCGTCCATGAATCTTATCCCCATCCTTCTTCTCCCCTCTTCCACCCTCCTGGAAGAGCTTTTTTACAGTAGAATCTCTTGTTTCAGCTGGCAGAGTTGTAGCACTGGGCCTGATTGTCAGCTTTTCTGGACTGGTGAGGTTTTTATGAAATTAGACATATTTGTCTTGATGTTTAGTAGAAGGCATGAAATTCAAATCTGTGTGTTTGGCATTCCGCAGGCCAGCACTTTAATATTCAATGACATAACTTCATTGTGGTTTTGACAACACTATATAGGAGTTGTGCTTACCATTGAAAATTAAAGCCACTGAAAGAGTTGACAACAGCAGAATTGTGAATGCTTCCAGGCTCCGAAGTGATTGTTATTCCAGTTTGTCTAGAAGTGCTTATTGTGTTTGTAATACCGTCAGTTCCACTTAAGGGCTACTTGAAGTCAATGCAATACAGGTAAGTATTACAGAAATCTTTCTTTATTCCTGAAGGTTTATATCTCTGTGGCTTATTTGCATTTTCATTTTCCCATATGTTTATTGATTAGATTATTGCTTGAAGTCTTATCCAGGGTTAGTGTTTATATCTGTCTATCCTATCCACCATGATTTTTTTCTGGTCCTTTTCTCCCCCATATTTTAGCACCTCAGAATCACTCACAGGCTTTTATCTTCAGCTCTGATGGAGGGAAGTGCTGTCTGTGTTCCAGAAATTGGAGATTTGTATGCAAGCCCATGAATTATGAAAAGTCTCTACCCTAATTTCCTGTACATGATAGTTACACAGACTGATCTTGCTATGGTTGCTGCAGTGAAAAGGGATTGTGTACTGTGCATCCACACTCTGGTCTAAAACTACTAACAGTTGAAAACACTACAAAAAATAACCTCCAAATGATAATAAATTCAAAGTAATCTAACTACAGAGCTGCAATTTGATACATATAAAAGTCAGGGAATTAAGACTTTTGTTTTTCCCATGACTTTAACATGCACATTACAATGCAGAATTGCTTGCTCAGATCCACTCTGCTGATCCACTCTTCCTTCATATTGTATTATGTAAGATCTCTACACTGACATGGAAGACCAGTTTTAAATTTATCCTTAACCAATGTGAAACATATGAAACACTCCACCTTATCTCCATCATACCTTGCAGTTCTATGGAAATTTTCCTGACAGAGCTTGTTTCTCACGAGTGGCATTAAGAGATAATCCATGATGCTTTGAACCACACAAATCTACCTAAAACTTTCAAGAAATGAATTTGCAACTTGTTTTTCTTATTTCAATTAAATCTTCTCCCAGCATGCCTGGAGATCGTCAAGGGCAATTGTCAGATAGCATAGGTTAGGAATTTTTTTCCCTTTCCTTTCCACTTTTACTCATTGCAAACTTAGCTCCAGATATTCTTGTGTCAACATTATCCTTTAACTTAACAATTTTTAATTCCTCCCTGGTGCTTGTGTCCCTTTCCTCTCACTTCCAGACATTCCAGAAAACATCTAGATTTCCTATCATCTTCCAATATGAAGTTATCCTTGGTAGACACGTGAGTTTTGGGGTGGATTTCATGTCACTAGTGATTTAGTCTGTGTTAATCACTTCAACAGTGATGATATCAATAGAAAGCAGTGGGCAAGAGCAACAGAAGGTTCAACCTAGGTTGGTACCATTGTCCGAGAATGAACCTATAAATCACTGGTAGAATTTAGGTGAACCATCTCGGAGACGACATTAAAATGTGAATAGGTTAGGTGACCTGAATCTATCTCTAAAAATGTGCCTCAGTCCATCAGCAGAACACAGATAATTGTACATGGCTTCCCATGCATTGGCTTTATTTGGGTGATCTATATGAACAAAAATGGATAACGTGCAATCGAGGAACACTGTATTCATTCTGCTGCGTCAGAACAAGAGTTAACGGGTTCAATGTTCTGTCTCCCATACAAATAGTTTGCCTGCCTCAAAGAAAAAAACATAAGCATCGACAGAAGACAGAAAACAGAAAAAAAAAAACCAAACAAAAATAAACCCAAATAAAAAGGGCTGTTACAGGTTACTGAATAACCTACCCTCAAGAGAATATTCTTTCTTAAACCCTCAAAGATAATAGTTGGCAAATACTTATTATAATTCTTGGTGTTCATTTTATCCGAGTATGTGTCGCATCCTTTGAGTCATTATATCCCCTAACAGAAACAGGCTCTCCAGCCCTGTGGCCTTAATATTTCAGTTTTTGTTATTTCTAGTCCTTTAATTCCTTTCCTTAAGAAGCTGGTCTCTTGCTCCTCACTGCAGATGATCTCCATGCCAAGTTTTTGCTTTACCAAACATTGAATTATTTCTGCACAAGCAAAGCATCTGAAATGGTCTTCAGGCATGAAAAGTACTTGCAATTCCCCAGCCGCAGATAACTCAACCTAGAGATTTTAAAGCATTTTGTGAACAACAACAAAAATCTATTGAGCTCAGAGAGCAAGATGCATTTCAGCCTAAAGAAATCTTCCCCATCCCCAAAAGTTTTTTAAACTGCTAAAGGTGCTAAGGCTAGCCTGTAAGGATCTTATTCAGAGTTTAGCAAGACAATTCTCTCATGAAAGACACTGGAGGTCTCTGCAGCAAATGATCAAGTTCAGAGCAACTGAACTTCAGGCTTATAGCTCATGAATGTCCCTCTGCAGTCTTCAAAAACCAGGAAGCTTAAGAAATCTTGTGTTTTCAATCAGCTTCTTTCAAAATACATTTTAACAGAAGGTGGGCACTATTTCCCCTTGTTGATGTAAGAGCTACTCACACGGCTTTCACTTTCCTTTTTATCTGTCAATCTCTTCCCAGTGGTTCTGTTGAATTATTTTAAATTATCCTGATAAAAGCCTATGAAATCTTGCTTCACAGCTGTGGTTTGTTTTTTTTTTCCCTTGGTCAGAGACCTATTGTGGTTCTAGTGCAGAAAAAAAAAAAAGTAGCCTTACATCTGGAGTTCTGGGTCTGGTGTTGGGATCCCCGGTATAGAGACATGGACATACCATAGTAAGTCCAGCAAAGGCCCACAGAGATGAGGAGGGGTCTGGAAAACATTTGCCATATGAAGAGAAGCTGAGTGAGCTGGGACTGTTCAACCTGGAGCAGGGAAAGTTCAGGAAGGTCTTATATCAATATGTATAAATACATTAGAAGGGGTAGTGATGAAAGGTCAGTGTCAGAACAAGAGACAGTAAGCACAAACAGAAACACAGTAAATTTTATTTAGGCATGTGAAGAGATTTTCTAGCTGTGACAGTGGTCAAACACTGCCATAAGTTGCCCAGAGATGTTGTCGAGTCTCCATCCTTAAAGGCACTTGAATCCCAAATGGACATGCTCTGGAGCAACCTGCTCAAGGAGACCCTGCTCTGAGCTGAGAGTTAAACCAGAACTCCAGAGGTGCCTTCCAGTTTCACCTGTTCTGTGACTTATGATTCCTTTGTGTGTTGAAACACTAACACACATTCAGAGACGAAATAGATTTCAGTCTGCTTTCCTGGCATCATGTTATTATTCCTCCAGAAAGGTTGATCCTGTCCTTGGACATTCAACCCTGTGACCACAGTGTTAAGAAATATTGTGGCCCCTGGCTGTCAAATCCTAACTGGTCAACTTTTTTTGCTGACAGTTTTACTTTCTCAAAATCACAGTGCCAACACATCTTTCCTTTTTTTTTTTTTTTTTCCAATTCTTCGTTCAATCAGCTTTAGATCCTACTAATGCTATCAGGATTTTAGTCTTAGTACTTGTGTAGGGCTTGATCCTATCTGTTGCCTTTAATCCTGTGAGTCATTCTCTCAGCATTAATGATGCCTTCTTGTTAGTTCAGGATTCGACTCAGTTTGAAACTCAGAATGAATCCTGAACTGTTCAGAAAAGAGTCCTATGAATTAGTAGTATGTATTTCATGAGTAAAGACTGAGTAAATGCTTAGCAAATATGAGAAGTCTTCCAGGTATATCTGAGCAGTCTTACTGGTTTCAGACTGTTCTCACAGGAGCAACCTGTCATGAATTCCAGTCAGCAAGAGTGCATTTGTATTTCATGTTGGTGCATGCATGGTTCTTATGGAAGAAAAAGATCCCTCTTCTGACACCAATCTGCAAGGCTTTGGTTTCCTGTCCAAACACTGACATGTTGACAGATATAAAGCTCCCCATTTCGCAGACAATATTGTTCTGATCATGATGGTTTTGACAAAATTCCAGCTTTATCCCCAATCCATTTTATTTTTTATCATGGAGATCGCTTCCTAGTTTCCCTCAGATTACTTAGTAGCTCAACATCAATAGACAGTGGTACTAAAGGGAATACACTTTAGTGCTTGTACAAAGACCATCCATCATGGAGAGATGGATTTGGGTATTTTTATAGGATTCTCCTCCATGGTTGGCTGAGTGCTGTTCTGCCGCTGTCTAACATGGGGGGATTATAGGTGTCTCACTGTTATACCTGCTGCTTTCATATTGCAAAGCAGGGGGGTTATTAATAGCGATTGTTTTCAGCTGGAGCTTTTAAAGCTTGTAATACCAAGACATAGGCTTGAAAGTTATTAAATGAACTGCCACTTCTGCAGTAGCAATGACATCGTCTAGCTCTGGGCACTTTTTCTTTGCCTCAGTTTCTTCTTTTTTGCCTGGGTAAGCAGAGTCTGTGTTGAATGTTTTTTCATCACAATGCTCTCCTTTAGCAGATTGCTTTCTAGATATATGATTCCAAACAATGCTAATCTTTCTTTAATTCCTTTTTTTAACCTTTCCCCATCTTTTATTCTCTGACAATTTATACCCTTGTCACCAGGCTCTTCATCATCTTTCAGCTCATTCAGCCTTTCTTGTAGATAACAGCTTTCTGTGAGGGACTTTACCCTGAACCTCTTGCTTAGTATTTTTACATGGACGTATTACTACATCCTAGAACTTCTTGTCCCTTATTTTCCTTTTTCCTCACATAAAGAACTCAGTCCCAGTTTTCACTTATGAACATGGAAACAGAAATCTTCAGTTTATTTATGCAATGACGAGCTCAGAACTATTTAGAAATTAGGTCTCAGGATGATAAAAGATAGTGTTAAGAAAATACCAGCTCACCTATAGTTAAATTTAGGAAGGCAAGAGAGAGAAAAGCACTACAAGTCTGCAGTGCCCCTGCACACAATGCTGTGTGCAGTTCTACTTTTCCTCATCTCTTAAAGCAAGTCTGAAAATGAAGATTTTTAAAAAGGGCAACAAGAAAGATCACAGATATAAAATAGCATCCATGCATGAAACTCTGAAGCCTAAAAAAATAGATGACTGAGAGACGATGTGGTAAAGGTCTATGAAAACATTGTTCACTGGATCTTTCAAAATATGATCTAAGGCATGAAATGAAATTGGCAGATGGGAATTTATAACTGAACAAAAAGAAGTAGTTCTTGGAACTCCGTGCCGCAGGATGTTGTGTATGCTAAAATTTCTATGGGTTTAAAAAAGAGATGGAATGAGATCAAAATCTGTTGAGATTTATTATACCCTAAGATGCTTCCTTTGGTACAGGAACAGCTTGAAACAAGAAATCCTTGAGGAATGTTCTGGTCAAATAGCACTACACGTTTATACCCTTCTCATATCATATTTGTAGCCCCCCTAACTCTTCAATGGAACTAGTCAGTAAAAAATGTTTAAAACTGATTTCCATGAGATATATTATTTCAAAAGACATATTCTGTGTGTGTGTGTGTGTGTCTGTGTAGGCATGTACATCTATAAAAAATACTGCTGAAAATTTTTGTTTGAAGTATGTTAGGAGAAAGTTAGAGTATTACATGTTCTATCTGAATGTCTTAATGGAATATTTAAATTTAACATTGCAAAATACTATTAAACAAAGAAATATATTTCTCATGAAATACATAGATGTGCATATAAACAGAATTATATTTTAAAAAAGAAAATAAAAAAGTTCGACAGAGTTGAAACAAGTATTTTTATTTGTAGGGGGGCATTCCTAAATGTTTTCAGTCAATGCCACATATACTGATAACATATGGCACTGTTTCTCTGCCATGACAATTTGTACGGTAAAGACTGCACTTGTTTCTGCATCAAAAAATATTATTACCATATAATTTTGGCAGGCTAAGATCATAAGGACCTCACATTATTAAAATATTCCATTTCTCTCCCAGGGTAGGATTATTATCCACACTTACATTGTCTAGTGATTTTCTTCTATCTCTAGTTTTAAAAATCTAAGCAAATGGGTTTACTGAAAAAATAATAAAATAGAATAAACCATACAACTGCTGAAACTATTTTTATATAACTTTTCTCCACTTCAAAATGCCATTTAAGCCAAACTAAAATGTTTCTGGAATGTGCTAATTTTGATAAAATTCTCCATGGAAATTTTTCTAAACAGTTCCAGGTGGTAGTGATAGCTGTGTTTACTGTGCTTCTGACATTTCTCTCTGCAAATATTCTCTTTTGCATGAAATTCAAGACTACTTTTTGTTCTAAATTAAAACTAGGGGGAAAAAAAGTGTTTAAGACTTGGAATCCTTCTGAAAATTCCATTTTCTGGACAGCTCTATATGTCACTTAAAGATTAAAAGACATTTATTTATGCTTTCCTTTTCCTTGGTTCAAAAGCATTCTGAGAAGTCGAATTGCTCAATTGGTACAAATACGGATGGCACCTCCACTTGATATTTATGACAATTGCTTTCAGGAAGGTTTCATTCTTCTTATTGTCATTACTAACTCTGTGTAGAAGCCAAATTTTTTCTTATTTGCATTTGTATTTTTGTTCTTATTCTTTCTAAGCAAATCCATTCAACCTCTGTCACACATCCAATTTGCCGTGCTGTAGATCAAGTTCACTGGGACTGTGAAGCTGTGCGGGGCCAGGCCAGAGCCCCAGGTTAGAGGATGTTTTTCAGTGAGGTTCCCAGACAACACTGTAGCACCACTTTGACCCCTGAGTCTTCAATGGAACTGTTCATGTACTCAAGACAAATCAGGAAACAAACAAACAAGGTAGCACAGATTATACAGGTACAGACTACAGATTGTCCTTCAAGAGAAAATACAGTCACAGGCTGAAATCACAGAGAGCCCAGATCAATATTAACTTTGCCATCACATAGAGATACCTCTAGATGAACAAGGATGAAACAAGTCTGTTTAGTGAGACGGCTCCTTCTCTGCTCTTTTGTGAAGCTCCGCGGAAATTAAATCTTTTTCCTTTGAGAGGAAGGAAGGAGGGAAGGAAGGAGGGAAGGAAGGAGGGAAGGAAGGAGGGAAGGAAGGAAGGAAGGAAGGAAGGAAGGAAGGAAGGAAGGAAGGAAGGAAGGAAGGAAGGAAGGAAGGAAGGAAGGAAGGAAGGAAGGAAGGAAGGAAGGAAGGAAGGAAGGGAGGGAGGAAGGAGGAAGGAAGGAAGGAAGGAAGGAAGGAAGGAAGGAAGGAAGGAAGGAAGGAAGGAAGGAAGGAAGGAAGGGAGGAAGGGAGGGAGGGAGGGAGGGAGGGAGGGAGGGAGGGAGGGAGGGAGGGAGGGAGGGAAGTGGGATGGTGAGAGAGGAAGTTAAATTTTAAACAAAGACGTAGCTGCAGCTACAAAATCAGAGGGCACAGACCTAGTTGATCCCAAGGGAGGATGAGCAATGCAGTCTGCTGCTAACACTGTCTAATCTCATCTTAAAAAGCTCCAGAGAAAAAAGTTTCACGATGTTACATCTCCATCACAGTAAGTAATGACCTGACATTCACTGAGTGATTGTATACCCGTTCCCTTTCCCTTCCGATCTTTCATGAGAGGTGAGGAGAGGCTGTTAGCTTTGCTTAAGAGGGGGCACTGAAAAAATAAATATCTTGGCCAATATCACACAGACAGTCAGAGCAGAAGGCTGAAGCCATTTTGCTCAAGTCCCACTCTCTGATCCTCCTGTCCCTTCACAGTAATCTCTGTCTCTGGAACGAGACTTTTGTTATTACATTTTCTTCTTCCCTGCTGTTATCAGTTGCTGCCACAAAAGGAAGCACTTCACTGTGTTTTATTTGGGCATCCTCTTCATGTTCCAGTGTGAGCAGCCAATGCCACAGCCCTGAGGGACTCAGCAGAACAGGATCTGTGATCAGCTGGGAGATGCCAACCACATACAACGGCCTCATTGGGTCTCAGGCAGCAGATTCAGAATTAACTCTGATTCCTCTTCAACCTTCAGCTGAGGAATTCAGAGACAGATGAAGCATCAGGGTAGAGGGGGGGTGGGGAAAGGTGAGGCATTTTGTCATTAACAATATAGCCTCACTTATCACTTACAACTGGAAGTGCAGATAGCAGTTATTAAAAGATGTACCATTAACAGCAAAGCTCATTACCATGCTGTAATCCTTGTAAGCATTTGTGACTGATACCAATGGAGTTGGCAGTGTGTAAAGGTTTTTCTTTTCCTTTTTTTCGGTTGTGTTTTTTTTTTTTTGTTAAATAAATCTAGGATTGGAAAAAGGACCAGAGATTCAGGGATTGAAATATGCTTAGAGAAAATCCGGTTTCCACTTAATTAAAACAGATGTTAACTTGTCTATAAAGGCCCTGAAGAGTCATGTGTGAATATTTTTCCCCATCATCCAAAAAGTAGGACTGAATTCCCCTTTCTAGTAAGAGGTAACATCACCTGGAGTGGTGTTTCTCAGACTTCGTTTGCATTTGACTTCATTTCTCCAACCATTTTCTCCTTTCCTTTATGTCCAGATTATTTTCCCTTTCTACCTGTTAATATGACATATTCCCTTCATGCATTGCCCCACATTTTTTCTTCTTAACTGAAACTGAGACTGCTGGCTTAAAGAACAATTCCCAAAGTAATTCAAGGCACATTTCCAGATTTGACAAACTTAACCTGGAAACTTGCTTTTCTACCACATTGACCATCATTGACCCATTCTTCTAACCATTACACCAACCCCCGTTTTAACTTTTGGCAAATTATTCCATTTTTCTGCATTCTGGCCTCAGGAAAGCCAGGGTAAGAACATATCCTTGTTCTAACATCTAAGAATGGTACCAGAAAAAAGAGCTATAAAAATCTAAGTAGCACTACTGGTAGTAATAATAACAATCATAATGGAGGTAAAATGAGCGTGTGTTCCAAACTTTGATGCTTTTTATTCTCTTGAAAATATCATCATAGAAATGGAAGGAGAAATAATAACAGAGAGGAAGATGGGAAACCAGCATGGAATTTTGTATTTCCTTCTCCTAACACAGAAAAAAATACACCTTCATGAGATTTGGTACCCAAAGTAATATTTTATTCAGCCCAAGAGAGTTTAGGTGGCAGTTAGACTCAATATTCAGACACATAGATTTAGGTGCCACAGAGTGAACTTCAGAAACATCTTATATGCAAATTTTATCTGCACATAAGTCAATTAAAAAATAGAGATCTCTTGGTTTCAATGATTCCTCTGCACTGCAATTTAAGAACAATTGGGTCAACTGAGTAAAATCACCTTGATCCAGGATGAGCAATAATGCTGTCTTTTTTTTTTTTTATTCTGAGGCCACAAACAGGACGAAGAAGAGAGAGACTGTGTTTCTGATACTCAACTATTTGTTTCTCCTGCCTTCAGGGAAAAAAAAATGCATTTTCTTGTTTATACAAAATTAAACTCCAAGAGAATATTTAACTCATGTCACCTTAATGGATAGAAACACTCTTTACAAACTTGAATTTCAAACAAATAGTAGAGAGAGCAAGGCTGCCAACACCTGACTGAAAGGCTGAAAGGCCACCATAAGTGAATTTTGGATGCAGATATAAATCTCATTAAATGTATTGATGTATTAAAGCTAATGTTTCAGCCAGAAAATATCCTTCAGGCTCAGCAAAAAGAGGAAACAAGCTGTTCTTTGCAGCGTAACAGCTGGATTGTGTCAAAGCCCTGAAACTAGAGTACTTGACAGGTTAGGAATATGTAAGATGGAGCCTTCCCTGTAGGTAAAAAGAATACCAAGAGTTGCAATCTATAGTGCTCCTGAAACACAAAGCAATAAGGCAAGAAACTGTGAAAGTGAGTCCAAGAAAAGTGTTTCTTGCACAGAAGCCTCCCCAGAGTGCTGGACATACAGTTCTGAGTAAGGCAACTGACTTTTATTTTTGGGCCTATACTGCTTTAGGAAAGCCTGTGGGTATTGCATGTAAATAGTCTGTTCCAAGAGTTTACCTGGCTGTGATCCCTGAGGTCTCAGCTCAGTCCTGAAAAACACTGCAAGGCCTCAAAGGCTGTCTAATCCCAGAGGCAGGGTACAAGAGGTGAGACACACGTTCTGCTCTGACGTCTGGCTGGCAGTAATGAGAGATTCACCATGGAGATGGTCCCACCATGGGGAAAAGACTCCAGTGCTCCAGTGACATCAGAAGTGGTCACTGCTGAAAGAAAATAAATGGCTTCAGAGGAGACATCATTGGGCAGGAATTCAAATACTACTTGACAGAGAGCAAAGCCCAGGGGCAACCCACTGTATGGTACTCATCTCTCAACCTGGTAGGTGTGCTCACAGACCCCCAAGAGCCGTCACGTAGCATCCTACCTTCCCTACACAGATGGCTCAGCAGTCCTTTCTTCCTTACCATCAGATCCTGAAGCTCACATTTCTAATAATTCTTATGAAAGTCTTTCTTCCTCCCTCCCCTCAGCTTTTTCCCTCCTCCCCTCATTCCTCTGAATGATTCATGTTGAAGTTAGAAGGATTAAACAATATGTTATCTCAAACGCTCATAATAGCTTCAGGTTAAAACCATGCAGTCTCCAAGAGGCACCTTGTTGCTTAAGTTATGCAGAGACCAGAGGCTGCAGAGCACTAGAATCTTTTTGCAGACTTTTATCATGACCACTTCTATAATGTATTATAAATCATTACCATCCCACTCAGTATCCTGGAGCCACCATTATTCGACAGTGTGCTTTTCTTTCCTTGAAAATAAACTAATATATATTTGTATTAAAAAATGCTGAGTTAATTTACTGCTCAGAAAGGTGAATGTCTGAGGAATGGTGTGAATGGGTGGTGCGCGAATTCACACCGAAAGCTCTATAGTCACCACACAGCCCTGTTGCCTGGTATAGCCCAACTTCCTTGCTTTTTCTTCCTGGTTGAAATCTATGTCATTCAGCCTGGTATCGCTTTATTCTTTATTGTTCTGCACTTTTTCATCCTTTCCCTGAAGCCTTGTCAAAGCACTTGAGCTCAAAACCCTAATTCGAAGCCTGCTGAAGATAATAGCATTTTTTCCATTTATTTCAGTGGACTTTTGATAACATGTTCAGTGCTGACTCCCCTAGTTATTTTTGCCATCATCCCCTACAACCTGTTTGTTTACACCTAAACTTCCTTATCTCCTACTAGCTCCAACAGCTTTTAGAGTGGTCATGAAGCCTCTTCTCTTATTGCTATTTCTTGTTCTCACTCTTCTTGGTTCTTGATAAATCTATAACTTGGGGAGCCTGGGTAACATCTATTTATGTTTTAACTATTAAATGCTTAATGATTGTGCAAAAAACACAACTCAACTAGATAGATCTCTTTTTTTTAAAAAAAATACTGTTTGTAATTCAGTCTTATTATAATATGAAGATTAATGCCTGGCATTCCAATATCAGTATTTGTTTGTGCTTTTTTGTCTTATCTGTCCAATTACTTTTGAGATTTTTGGGTAGTCCAAATAGGTTATCTTTTTGCTTTTTTTTTTTTTTTTTCCCCTTAAGCCTCTTCTGTCAGAACTGAGAAGAGAAATAATGGTAATATACAAGGAAAATTATTATTAGAGCTTCCATTCCTAGATAAATTCCAAAACTCTTGGAATTCTCGTGAAGAAGTACTGTCATTAAACTGTCAAAAACCAGTAACGGTAAAGACAGTTGAGAAAGTTTGGGTACAGACTGTTTAATAAACCTCAACTGTGAGAAATTTGAATCACATGCACACACACACAGAACTTCCATGTTTTGAAGTACAGATTAGTACTCAGTCTTAGTTCATGACCAATATTTCTACCTGCTATGGTCAGAGACTTATCACATTAATAGTGTGCACATTGAAAGTTCTGCATTCAACATTAGTGAAAGATCAAGGAATTGGAGGCTTTCTGTCTCAGACAGATTCGCTGATGTGTGGACAACCATAAAAGTCTTTTGGCTCCAAGGCTATGTTAGAAGAACCTCTGAGATAGTCCTGTTTATTCTGGACAAATTCAGCATATGAGGACTGTTTAATGAGTCCCACACAGTGGAAGGAATAGCATTTCTTAACTATTTCACAGTGGGAATCAATCGTTTTCAATATCTGAGACAGATATCTCAGATGTGTGAGGTATCAGCCTGGCTTTACCTATCTTAAACTGTTTGAGGATTCCTTTATACAAGGCAGATTTCCAGTTACCTTGGTATGGTCCAAAATGCAGTTACATTACTGAGATTTGTTATTTCTGTTACAACGCAGAAGAGGAGGAAGGGAAGGGGGACACAAACAGTTGTAACTGGAAAATGACCTAATGCCTGTTCCAGAGACTGATAAATAGTGGTATAGTTTGAGGATTAACATAGGTTGCTTTTTTTTCTTTTTAATCATAGAATCATAGATTCATTTAGGTTAGAAAAGACCTTTAAGTTCATCAAGTCCAAACATTAACGTAATGATGTCAGGTCCACCACTCATCCATGTCCCTAAGTACCACATCTACACACCTTTTAAATATCTCTACGGATGGTGACTCAACCACTTCCCTGGGCAGTCTTTTCCAATGATTGACAAGACTTTCACTGAAGAATTTTTTCCTAATATCAGATATTAACCTGCCCCGGTGCTACTTGAATGCCAACACTTACCTAGCTGACATAGGTGACTCTGGAGGGTCTTTCCTTAATGTTTTTTTTTGTCCACATTCCTAATTTGTGAAATGTCATTTGGCCTATCACATCCTGTTTCATTTTTGATATTCACTTCTTTAGAACATTACATTATTTCCCTAAACCTAACAGAGAAAGAGAGAAACCTCTGGAAAGTGGTTCTAGATCTGGGTTGGAATTTGAAGTTCCACCATTATGTCTAAAGAAAAAGTAGGGTGATCTCACTCTTCACATGAACACATTGTCAGACAAAGTGGATGGATCTCACCCATTGGCCCTCAGTGCCTCCATTCACCTTCCATGAAGGCGACTGCTCAGCTTCTGCCTGTATTGTCTAATGTTCAGGCACCCTGACAGCAGAGAGCCTAAGGGGATTTGGTGCTTCTGTGATCCTGTTCTGCAGTTCCCCTGTGGTTCTGCCTTGCCCCAATGTTTTATACAGTGTTTTCTGGGGTTTTTTAAGTGCTGTTGAATGCAATGCTGAGAATGGATTGTTCTTGTTATGAATTTATACAGCACCCTAAGGGTCCCTTGATTTGTACTGTAGAGCATCTCATAAATAGTTCTCAGCTGGGACCTGAGAGCTATGAAGTGAGGCTGAGCAGCTCACTCTCTTCTAGATGAACTGTGAACAGGGGACTTCAGTGATATACAGAGCGAAATGCTCACTGCTGAGGAGAAGACTTGCAGGATTCTCTTCTTAAAAGACCAGCTGAGAAAGTGTTCAAAAAAGTAGTGTTCATTTCTAGCCTTTCCCTTTGAGCAAATAGCATCCCCAAAAATACATAACTCTCTGCAAACTAGCTTCTGAAGTTAAGGAAGTAGAGACCTACTGCAGCACGCTCAGACAACAGTCAGCCATTCCCATTCCGTACTTACAGACTCACAAACTTACAACCAAGGAGCATGGCTGAGTGGATGTCCTCAGGAATCAGAGTGAGCTGGTGGCTACGAGGGTGATACAACAGTTGATGGCAGAGACTTAGGTCTGTTTCCTCCCTGTGTGACAGTCCAGAAAGCAATAGACCCACTCTGGTGGTCCACAACCTAACACTGACTGCAAGCTAGCAAGCCCTGGAAAGTAAAGCTTATCTCTTCGGACTCTTTCACACAAAGTTTAAGTCACACAGCTTCTGAATACAAACTAATGGAAGTTTATTCTCTGAAGACATGTCCTAAGTGAAACCAGTGTTTCACTGCAATTCAGGCGAGTGAGTTCTTCTTCTTCCTGAGTCTGTTCTGTGTGTAAAGTTATGTCCTTATTTACTTTTTATCCCCACTGTCTATCAGGTCTCTAAACTCTTGAGGACATGGGCTGTCTCTGCCTCACAGCCAAGCTCGGTTGTCTTCTTTGGCTATTGATTTTCCTGAAGGCATTCCTTCCTAACATCTCACAGAGAAATGGAGACGTAGAAGGCCAAAACTGGTATATAATTCCCTGAAAAATGACTGCTCAGAGAGACTGTTTAGAGGCATCTCTCAGCAAAGTGTTCCTAGTTAAGTTATGGATTTTGTTGCTTTAGAAAAACTGACAATTAGATTGACATACTGTAATCACCACCCTTGAGCACAATAAGCTGTGCTAATGAAAGGACCAGGTTAACCAGAACAGATAACGAGACAGAGAGTGGAATATAGGGGGGGGGGGGGGGGGGGGGGGGGGGGGGGGTGTTTGAATTTGTTTATTTGGAGTTTTTTCTGCTTATGTCATTTTTAATTGTAGTAGAGGATTCTGCCAGCACTTGGAGGGAGATCATATTTCGTTACATTGGTAGTCGGCATTGCTGGTATAAACCGAGTTTCCTCTTTTTCCAGGGAGAAAGGAATTCACAAAGCAGGTTGGAGAAAGAACGAGTAGCTGAATTAAAGTTTCTGAGGTTTCAGATGCTAGCAGTCTATGCAAATACCAACCCCACTATATGGAAAGGGAAAATCTTTAACATCCTCCCCTTTAAAAGATATCACAAGGATAACCCAGGGTTTCTGCTTCTGAAAGGGCTTTTGATGAGTGCTGGGGAGATTAAAAAGGAAAAAAGCATATTCTTGGCGATACATTAGAATGAGAGTGTCAGGCCCATGTGCTGAATATATTCTGGCACAACTATTATCCTCACTAATGATGTTTCCATGAAAACATAAAGATCAAGGAAAGGAAAAGGAATAACAACAACATCTTTCATTGTGTTGCTATGTGTCTGATAAAGTCATTAGGGAAAACAACAAAATGGCTTTTTGATGCTGATGTTGCATAAACATGTTTTCTGAAAGAAAATGTTTTCACATTATCCTAAGAGGTGACAAAGAGGAGAGATTAAACTCCCAGGCCCCCCACACTGAGGGGTGATTTCCCTTAGAACCATTGACAGGGGGGCAAATGGCTTGGATAAATGATGTCAGAGGTCCTTTGAAGTAAATGGTAAAGGTAAAGGGGTGAAATAATGCTTTATCTGTAGGGGAATGACCCATGAACACCAGAAAAATGCAGTTTGTAAAAGCAGCTCCAGAGAATCTACACAGCTGAGCATTTCACCCAGAGTGATTACCCAAACAAGAAAGATAGTACCAAGGATGGTACTGCAGAGAACTTGCTTCAATTCAGACTCACATAACAACATCCATATTTCTCTGCTGGAAAGGCTGAGTTCTAAGTCAGTCTTTTCATTTTACATATGGACTCCATTCAGGCATGAGTTGAGGCCAAGGTCTTTAGTTCCCATGCTAGACAGTATCCAAGAACATTTAGATCTCTCAGACCAAGTTCTCAGAAGACACGCTGACTGACCACAAAAGATGCAGTTGGGATGCAACCCACGTTTTCCACACATGTCCTGAGTTCAGAACTTCTTGCTTAATATTACGTATTACGCTCAAGCTACAAGTATTAAGCTCAAGCTACAGACACAAACTAGTAATGGGAAGACCAACTGTCCTAGTGATCAGTATATCTGATACACTACTGAGATAACAGTTCTATATGAGGCCAACATTTAAGGCTATGTAGACTTCTTCTACCTGATGATTTGTGGAATGTGGAATATATTTGCAGAACAGTTACTTTGTACATTTTTTTCTGTGCAGAGACTAGTGTTTTGTGCAGGTACCACACAAAAAAAAAGATATTTTGGCACAGCTCCACGTAATGCAATCATTTCCCTATTTTGACTCCATAGCTTGCATGTTTAATGCACCGTGGACGTAATTGTTGAGTCCTGTAACGCTGAAAACTGTGTCTCTTACAGATATATAAATTAGATTATACCACATGGTGAAAGAGATGTATCACTCCTTATTTGATGTCTACTTTGCTTGGAGATGCCATGGAGAATCTCTGGACCTCAGTAGAAATGATGGGACTTCACACTGAGAAAGCTGAAACATTTAAAAGGTTTGCTATTTATGGAACTTTATTACCAAAACTAATTTTTCAGTAGCAATTAAAATGAACACATACCCTCCAAAACAAAACCAAAACAAAAGTGAAAATCGACCTTCAAGTTTCAACAAGCTGGCCTAATTCTGCTGCACTGAGTAACCCCAAGGGCAAGGAAAAAACCCAGATACCAAAGCATCGGTTGGCCAATTAAACTTAACCAGACACTTTTTGTTTGGCTGCAAGAATGAGCTGTGGATGGGGTGAGGCTGAAGGAACTCTTTTAGGGGATCCTAAAAGAGTTATCTCATTAACTTTTCCATGGGGGACAGAAGTTTTCTGTGCTATGTATCTAATGCCCACAGTCCATGCCAGAAGTAACCTCTTTGCCACCTGCAGCTAGCAGGCTCTTTAGATGTCTGAAGGCACAAATTAGCTCTGTCACATTATAGGGGGCTCTTCTGTCACATTATAGGGGGCTCTAGGAACAACTTTTCTTTAAAGTCATTTTACCTTTCACTTCTCCTCTTCCTCCCCCCTTCCAAATCAAGCCTTACTTTCTTTTCTTCCCTTTTTTTTTTTTTTTTTTTTTTTTTTTTTTTCATCTTTAACCCCTTTCCTTTGCCTCTTGGGTCTTTGGGGGTTTTTTTTGTGGGTTTTTTTCTTTCTCTTCAACCTCATTTCGAAGGTCTGGCAGCTCAAATCTGTAATGGGTGTTCCTGCTGGACAGCTTTATAATTGGGACTGCAGAGTTCTGAAAGCATGCCAGATGTGTCGTCATCAAACAGCAAAGCCCTCATTAGAGACCAAGTTGTAAGTGTATGTGTATGTTTTCAGAGGAACTTTCCCGTTAATGGCTAGTAGGTGTCCAGGAGCAAAGATCATTGTGTCTTTTGTAGCTGGCCTTTAAATAAAGTATTTTACCTAGTGAAGCGAAATATTTTCCTTTGTCCCACTGTGTTTTCTATTGTAATAGGGACTTGTCTATATCATTTGGCTTCTGAAGTGGTGCTTGATGTGACAAGAAACCACTCTCCAAATGCTAATTGCCCTTGGGTTGTATTATTTATGCAGAAGAAACAAAAGTGGGATTTTCCATTATTTTTATTTTTCGTTGTGTTTCTTTGATTCTTCAACATGATAGAACAACCCTTCCCTTCATGCTGCACATTACTGAGCTGTAACATTTATCCACAATAGATGATTATTTTTTTTATGTCTAAAAAAAAAAGGGAGGGAGGTGTGCCTAATAGTGTGTAATGTGACAATACCTCAGTTTGGATTCTGCATAAATCTCAATTTTTTTTTTTTTGGTAAATCATTTAAAGTCTTCGTATCTTAGCACGTGAATGGGAAAATGAGAATAGCTATCTTAGACTACCTTTTGGAACTGTTTTAAGAGTAAAAGTTTGTAGGTATGTTAAATATTATTGAATGTAAAAATAATCTTTAGATCCAAAGTAATTAAATCTCTCAGTGGAGGAACCATGATAGATAAGTCTCTAGAGAGAACCCAAGTGAACTTATTATCTATTTTTTGGTGGGGTTGCTTTTTCATTATTTTGTTTTCTTTTAATATAATAGAGAGACTTTTAAATAAAGCTAGCAGGATGTCCTCTACCAACCTTCTTTTCTTTCTTTCAGAAAATTCTTGTCAAAACTTCATGCTTGTGTGAAAATCTATCAATTCTAATAAAATTTCATTATGAAGAAATCTGAGAAGGTTGTTCTGATGAGCTTGTAATGGAACAGAACGTTCAGATGTTTCCATTTCAGTACAACCTTTTTTGTATCATTTTAGAGCTGCTTATAGTGTACGAAATCAAACACAAGCATTGCAATGATTCATCTCGTTCTCTTTGAAAAGGCAAGTTTCAAATAAAAATCACTATTTTATTTCAGTCTCTTACTTGTGTGTAAACTTTGCATTTGTTGATGTTATTATCTGGTTTCAAAAAGTGAAAACAATATGTTTTAATTTAATAATTTAATATAATATAATTTCAATTTTTTTTTCCAAAAAGAAATTTGCAGTCAGGCTCTACTTTTAAAAGTAGATTGGTAAAAATGTGAGTGGACAATTTTCTAGATACATGAAGTAGAATTCATATCATCTACTGTTAGACATGAGTAGTTCTAAGAAAGCATCTAAACTCTGTGAACTATACAGAAAAGCATATGCCACCAAAGGATTCATCCCATGGGTCTTAGAACAGGATGAAGTTCTGGTGAGGGGAAACTCACTATCCTGCTGTCAGGTATATATTCTGTTTCTTCAGCACAGAAATGGAAAGAAAGGATAAAAAATAAGAAAGAATTTATTTGAATAAGTGTATAGCACAAGAAGGCTTCTGAGTATACTATTTTCGTTCTTTTCTTATAGTAATTCATCTCAAAACTCAACAAGCTCTGCATTACTTGTGTTCCCACACACCTGGTGCTGTTGCTCTGGACCAGACCTCACACTCTGCTTGATGCTGTACAACAGAAATCAGACCACTCTCACCCTGTCACTAAAAGCATTCAATGCCAGGTGACAATGGGATGAATTGCCAGGTAACAGTGTCAGTTTAAGAAACCATTTAGTAGGTATTAAATACAAATGAAAATGTCACTCCTATCCTCAGCCAATAGAGAATGCAGAACAAGAAAGAGCAAGAACAAGAGGACACGTGTCATCACTCCTCCCACCCGATCCAAATTCAGACCTTAATTGTAACAACACAAAACTGCTCTGTAATGATTTTGTATTTGTACAATAGCAAAATAGGACCAGAAACAAGTCTATATTTTTTTAATCTAATCATATGTGTGACTCACAACACTGAAAGGCTCTATCACTTTTGTTGTCATCATCCTTTCTCTCTTCGCTTCTGTCCTTTCTCTTTCCTCTTTCTCTTCCTCAGTCCTGATGCGATTTACATCATTATAATTACACACTGTCTCCTGACTACTGATAATTCCAATAACCTGTCCATCAATACAACAAAAATTATTAGCTGCAAAATGATGCTCAATACAGAGAGAAACATTATTTATTTGAAGGCTTTCTTAATAATGAAACCTTTACCTCATCCCCTGAGGAAACAAAAAAAAAAGCAAAAGAAAAATTTCAAATGCCTACAACAAAGGAAAATGAAAATGCAAAGAGGAAATCCAATACTGTGTATTCACTCACAGAGAGAAACAGTGAGTAAAGTGCTGGGTTTATCATTGACAAGAATGAAAAAAAAAGATTATCCAACAAATATATCCCTTCTTTTCATACCGAGCTTTTCATAGACTCACACCAGAAATTGATCTGGACCTACAAAACTACTTTTATAAAAGAAATACTAACAGGGAAACCAACAAATCACTTCTGGATAGGATTATTTCTTTATTTTATGCCTATATAAATATCAACATTAAACATATTGCATCACATTTAATCTTGACACTTCACTTTTTATCTTTCCATTCCGTTGAGAAATTCAGATTTTAATGATGGAAGAGATGTCCAAAAAGCTCCCCAAATTTCATTCTTTTTAGAAATCCCAACTACTGAATCCAAACTTCATCAAAAACAATGGAAGAACTCACAATCATTCTAGATATTTTTCCCCAGGCACCTCGGAAGCTTACATCAGGACTGTGTGAAAATATTCTGCCATATCGGAATTCAGCAAACTGAGTATCGTCTCTATAATACTGATAATTGGTAGATACTCAGGTGTGGAATTTAGACACCGTTGCCTAAACTTTAGTTCTAACTGTAAGGCAACCATCTTGGCTGAAACATTGCAAGAGCGCTTGACCCTCAAAAAAAATAACCTTTCTCACAGCATTTGATGTGGGATAATTATCTAAAATTACTTAATTGCCTACATAGCATCGTTCACACATAGGAACATCAAGAAAATTTCCAGAACAGCATGTAGCTGGTGCATAAGGAGCTTTCCCCACAAAGGTTTCTAAGGTAACCTTGGGGGTTGGTAGCATTAAGGAAGCTTGATGTTCTGACTCTGAGAGAAAATCCCACGGAGCATGGAATGGAGTGGAGATACCGTGGTCAACTTTTGTGAACACAAAGGAACGTGGAGATGTCAAGGAACCAGCTGACAGCACAATTACTACCCTGGGCCAAGAGTCTGTCATTTTTTGACAGATTGTCCTTTGGGTGAACTACACTCATTTTAATCTCATTATAATACCAAAACACAGCTCCATCCCAAAAGCTACCCACCTCCAAGGTGTGACCATCTCTCAATGAGCTTGCATATTGAATTTTTCTAGTTCATACCTTTAAACGCGAAGCGAGAAAAATTTACACCAATCACAATAAAGGTATGCATGACTGGAGTCACTCAAGCTCCACCTGAAAGGTAACAAATAATATAAAAATGGCCCAAGAGAGAGGGAACTTTAGGGGAGACTCCACCATCATCAGGGGAAATACCACCCACCACACACCACCTCTGGCTTCTGCGATCAGTCGACGGCTTGACCCTCTCTTTTCACCCCATAGGGATGGTTCAGGTAATGTCTGAACACTTGGTCATACCAAGTGCTGCCCCAGGATACTAAGGAAATCTTTATAGAGCTGCTTGTAATCTATTACGTCTGTAACTTTTGCACGTGCTCTGCAGACAGTCACTATAACTGGCAATCAAAACGAATTTGTTTATCTGTTACTTCAATAAACTCTATTTGAATTTGATCTGGCCACGTGAGTCCCTGTTCACCCTTTATCCACAGAGTTTGGTTATGTGAGTATATTGTCACCCTTGTGAGGGCTGGCCTCATAATTCCAGAGGCACCACCAGGTCAGAGGCGTATGGGCACATTGCATTAGTGATGAAGAACTGGGCATCACTCAGAACCTGAGCCCAGCCACCCCCAGCCCCTCTGATATCTGAGGACAAGCTGGAACTCAAGGTGGTTTAGCTTCTGCCAAACCGATTTTTCCTTTTATCCACATGTTTGTCCATGTGAGAAATTGTTGCCCCTTGTCCACAACAGGAATCGTTGCATTCTCTTCTTTTAACGGAACACCAGGTGAGGTAAACATATAGTGGTATTTTGAAAGAATACGCTTTCACTCTTCAACGGTAACTGCAACTTGAATTGCAGAGATTTCTAAGGTAAGAGGTGGCCTTTTCATGTATTCACCTTGATGGCTTTTTCTTTCATGAAGAGCTTTTAATGAACCTATACAGATACTTAATTTCCAAATGTTCTTGAAGCACGGAGTTCAACAACTCATCAAGTTTTTAGTCTTTATAAACATAAAACTACCCTTCATCTGTTAGATTTGCATTTGTCTTTTACTGATTATTTTTGTTTGTGTGTGTGTATGTTGCAAATCTAGTCATCAAATGTAACCTGTAGAGCATAAAGTCTGAAAATTTTCTTGTTGACCTCTATGTCCTTTAGATCAGGATCATAATAATATCTTCTATGGTATCTCAGGAGAGATCCAATATTAGGATACAAGAGAAAGCTTGGTACTTGTCATTCATTGTTTCTAAGACTAACTCTTCAATTAGAGAGAAATAGTAAGCTGAAGAATAAGACTATGCTTAAACAAATGAAAGTTGGGGGTAAATTGACGGTAGTGACTGTGAAATGGTAGAGTGGAGGATCGTGAGAGGCAGTAACAAAACAAACAGCAGGATTACAAGCCTGGACTTCAGGTCAGAAGAATTTGACCTTTTTTAGGCACCTGCATAGAAGAATCCCATAGGATACAGCCCTAGAAAGAAGATATGTCTACAACACCTGGTTGATTTTCAAAGACCATCTCCTCCAAGCACTAGAATAGTCCATCACAAGCAGCAGAAGATCAGGGAACGGCAGCAGTATACCTGCATGGATGGACAAAAATCTTCTGACAAAAACTCAGATTTGAAAAATAAATTTACAAGAGGTTGATTAAAGGTCAGGTGACCTCAGAGGAATATAGAGATTGAGGGTGTAATGATGGTGATAGGAAAGCTTACTTGTAGTTGACTGGCAAAAGACCTAAAGGACAACAGTAAGTCCTTTCTGTTCAGAAAAGGAAAACTTATAGAAAATTTAGAGCCGCTTCTGAATGGGGCAAGGTAAAGGACTGAGGTGCTCAACAGTTTATTTGGTCTTTAATGGTGAGATTTAACATCAGGAATTCCAAGGCCCTTGAGGAATCTTCAGAAACAGTGGACAAGTCTGGGCAAAGATGATTTACTCTTCATAGAAGAAGATCAGGTTAGAGAACATTTTAGTAGACTAGACATACACAGGAACATGGGTCCTGGTGGGATGCACTCACACATGTTGAGAGTTCTAGTCAATGTCACTGTGAGACCATTTCCAAATAATCTTTGAAAGGTCATGGCAACTGAGGGAAGTTTCCTGAGGAAGCAAACATCAGTCCTGTCTTCAAGAAGGGCAGTCAGGAGGATGTGGGGAACTACAGGCTAGTCAGTGTAACATCTATCCTTGGGGAGATGATGGAGCAAATAATCATGGAAACAAAACACACAAAAAGTTGACTGGAAGTAGTCAGATTCACAAAGGGGAAACCATGATTGAAAAGCCTGATAAATTTCTATGACGAAAACACTAGCTTGGTGGATGAGGGAAGAGCTTTAGGTCTTGCTTGAGAATAACAAAGCTTATGACATTGTTTCTCATTGACAAGAGGATGAAATACGGGGTGGTTAAATAAACTATGAGGTGATCTGAAAACTGCCTTATGACTGTCCTTAAAGGATTTGTGATCAGCAAAATCCACAGAGGCCAGTTACTTGTGGCGTATCCCAAGGGTCAACAATGAGGGTTAATACTGTTTTAAAACTTGATTAATTAATTGACTGATGGGACAATAGATCTCAGCAAGTTTGTACATGTTAGACAATGGGGGCAAATGGAAATACAAGAAATCCCATTAAAATGCAATAAGGAACTTTTTTACTGGGAGAGTCATCAAACATAGCAATAAGTTGCCCAGAGAGGTTTTGTAGTCTCCAGCTATGGACATGCTCAAAAACCCTCTGGAAGGTTCTAAGAAACTTGTTGTAGGTGACTCTTATTTGATCAGGGGTGTAGGACTGGGCAGTCTCTAGAGGTCCCTTCCAAATTCAACAGTTTTAAGTTAAGTTTCCAAGTGAATAGGGGCTTGTGCTAACAATTTCTTTTCTACCTATTTCAGACGCAGGATAAGGGGCTGGGCAGAGGATAAACAGACCATGTAATATGCTCTGGAGTGTTATTAATCCCCAGTTCATAAATGTTAATGACTTTCCTGCTCATGGCTAATCCAGACAGAGAAAAGTGGTTCTGAGATTAGAAGATAAATCCTTTCCTTAATGGTGAACCCAAAGGACTCTTTGGGAAAATGACATGTTAGCATCAACACCAGTTCTGCATCAGGATGCACCAGCACAGATTTATGTTCCTGAGAGGCATCCCATTTATCACATGATCTGTGCTGCAAGATCGCACTTTGCATAGTTTTTTTCCACAAAAGTTCAAGGCCTGTTAAGGTTGAGAACGTATAAAAAGGAAAAATATCAAGAGAGATTCTAAGGTAAAATGACAGATAACTCCTGTAACTTGTGCTTCTTGCAGAAGCTGCCCCTACAGCCCCCCGCTGCTGAAATCTGGCCAGGCAAACTCAATACAGCATGATAGGCTTTGGTTTACCACACTGCTATTTTAGGGTAAAAATATTCTTAATAATAAGAAGAGGAGTTAAATTGTTGTGCAAATGGTTCTATTTTCAAGATGTTTATCAATACTAGGTTCATGCAATGTTCAGAGTTGTTTGTGCTTTGGGGCTGCCAGCTAATGCCAATATTTCTTTTTTCATTATTTATTTATGAGCCTCAAGGGAAGTAGGGGTGATGGAGAGTAGGGGTCATGTAGATATTTAGGGATGTTTCCTGGCTAACCAAACTGATTTAACATCTGGGACAGAAACTAAGACTCCTTTTTGCAAAATGCTATGAGTAGGTCAATTATGTTTCCAGCTACCTTTACAAATGGCTTTGCCAGTAACCTAAACCAACGGCACCCATCAGTAAATGTTAATTCTCTATATCTTTTGTCTTTGTTGGTTTAAGTAGGAAAATTTTTCCAGATAGAAGAAGAAAGGGTGGTCAAAAACAGAAACAAAAAAGGACTGCTAACAATAAACTGTCCATGTCATTTTTTAATTTTAGAACATGTTTTTTACTATACAGACATCATAGCCAAAACCTCTACCCTTGCATGTGACAGTATTTATTCAAGTGATACATTAGCAACTGAAAACTTGAAAATAGTATACCTGCAATGGCTCAATCCTGGAGAGAGCATCAGTGCTTGTAGAAAACTGAAGTTCGTCCAAACCGGGTACAGCTGACAGTATGTTTACTGAATATCTCAGTATTTTGCCTTGTGTGGAATAGAAGGTAAAATGTAAAGAAAATTCATAAAGGCCTCAAGGTAAAATCATGTTTCTTGCAAGGCTCAGAACAGCAAAAAAAGAGATATTTTCAAGTGTGCAAGAAGAAAGGAGATCCTAAGAGTGGAATATTTCCATTACTAAATTGTAATAGACAAAATGATAATAAGGACGCACAAAACCAGGCATTTTCTATGAAAAGTTAGCTTTCATACTTGAAGGAGGTAACATGAAACACTTGTATCAGATGAGGTCAATGAAGTACCTTTCAGTCCAGTAGTAACTAATAAAGATAAAAAAATATTATTTCTAGGCACAGGCATTTATTTATTAGGGGGGCTGAAATTGTCATCTCAAGAACTTGAGCATGGGCCTTAAGTGCCCTTCTTCCTGTTAATGTGATTTTGTAATAGTTTTTGGGAAAAAAACCCCAACATAACATTCTAGAAAAATAACGCTATTGTTCCATTATTTTTAATAAATAAAAAAAAAAGACAAGTACCAGTTAGATGTCAATTCTGGGTAAAACAATGGAAAATTTTACAAGAAACTCAGCAAATAGAAAATCAAAGTGGAAGAACATAAACCCAATAATAATAGTAATAATAATAAAAAAGTTTTATGGAAAATAGGTTTCATAAAGCAAACCTGGCTTTATGTTTGAAAGTGTTTACAAGTTGCTACGTAAAAATAATTCTACTGCTATGTTATATGTACTAGCATCCTTTATTTCAGCACACCACTTTGATTAAAAATATGTACATGAGACTACTAGTAAAGTACTCACAGTTCTCTGTATGAGCCTGAGAACTGGTTAAATGACAGCTATGAAAAATATTGCTATCAGTAGAGAATCCCCAGAAGTTTAGAGAAAGGTTTAATGCTGTATTCACCTTGTCTGGCCAGATTTCAGTGACAGTGGGGGCTGTAGCAGTGCCTTCTGCAAGAAGCTGCTAGAAGTTTCCCCAAGGCTGACAGAGACAATTCCAGCTGGCTCTAGAGATAGACCTACCACTGGGCAAGGCTGAGCCTATCAGTGATGATAGGATAGGAACTCCTCTGTGAAAGCATATTTAAATAGCAGGGGAAAAATACAACTACACCACACAACAAGTGGCAGAGAGAGAGAGGAGTGAGAATATGTGAAGACACTAAGGTCAGTGAAGGGGGGGGAGTGGAAGGATGTGCTCCAGGCACCAGAGTAGAAATACTCCCAGGCCGTGGTGAAGACCATGATGAGGCAGGCTGTCCCCTGGCAGCCCATGGAGGTGATGGGATGTAGATGTCCACCTGTGGCCTGTGGAGGACCCTACGCTGGAGCAGGTGGACGCCTGAAGAGGGCTGTGACCCCATGGTACTAGCACTGGAGTAGTTTCTCCTGAAGGGCTACACCCCATGGAGAGAGACCCACGTTGGGCAGCTTATCAAGAACTGTCTCTTGTGAGAAGACTCATGTTGGAAAAAAAAAAAAGGTGATTGTCTCCTGTGAGAGGGACCCCACAATGTCACTGCAGAAGACTGAGGATTTCTCCCCCTGGAGGAATAAGGAGCGGTGGAGAAAACGTCTGATGAACTGACCACAATCCCCATTCCCCAACCCCCTGCACCAGTCAGGGGGAGAAGTTGGATAAATTGGGATTGATGTTGAGCCTAGAAAGTAGGGAGGGGTAGGGTGAAGGTGTTATTTTTAAAATCTGTCTTTATTTCTCATTACTCATCTCTGATTTTAGTTGTTAAATAAATTTAACTTATTTCCCCAAAATCAAGGCTGTTTCACCTCTAACGGTATCTGCAGGTGTTCTCCCCATCCTTATCTCAAACCATGGGGCCTTTGTTATAGTTTCTTCTCTGTCTCGCTGAGAAGGAAGAGCAGCTATAGTGGACACCTGGCCACCAGCTAGGGTCAAAGCACTAGAAATGTTAATCAACTTTTTAAACATGGAGCTGGAAGGAAACATAAAATTATTACTGATAAAATTTGCAGAGTACACGATATTTATCCTTCCCTTAACTGGTAGGAATAAATATTAATGATATCTAAACATACCATACAAAGGCATCTGTTTTTCTGGGTAAACTGTCTCTGCTATCTATGATTCTTGATAATCTTGCTGGTTTCGGTTGTCTAAATGACCAAATAAATTCCCATATATACAGGAAATACATATGCACACTGGAAAGAATGAAGCACTTCATGCTGGAAACTGAAGACTTTGAAAGAGATAAGCGTAACAACGGTTTTAAGAGCGGCACCGATCAAAGAGAAGCTTGTGTGATCCTAGGCTTCATAAATAGGAAAGAAGCAGGTAGGAGTGAAGAAAATATTTTATTTCAGCATCCAGCCTTCATAGGACTGATAGTAGAATATAATTGTGGCATCTACATGAATAAAAATAAGGAGTTTATTAAAAAAAATGAGCTGGGTGCAGAAAAGAGTCATGGAAATGATTTCAGGTCCAGAGAATATGCTTCACAGAGAGAGAGACTTAAAGAGCTCAATCTGTTTAGCCTATTAAAATGAAGACTGAGAGGTGACTGCAGTACAGCGTATCAGTACCTTCACAGAGAAAGAACGCTTGGTATTAATGGTCTCTTTAATCTAGCGGGGAAAGGCACATCAGGAACTAATGGCGGGGAGCTGAAGCCAGACAAATTCAAATTAGAAATTAGGCACAATGGAGGAGATGATTAACCAGTGGCACAAACTACTGAGGGAAACAGTGTATTCTCCATCGCTTGATATCTTCAAAATCAGAAAAGACTTTTCTTTTAAGATCTATTTTAGCTGAAGTTTTATTTATTGAGGAAAAAGCATAGTCCAGCAGAGTTTTGTGCATGGTCAAGGTGATACAGCTGGGTGGGAGATCTCTCCTGACTTTCCTGATGTGCATTGAGATGATCAAAAAAGCTGAGTGACTGTAGTCAGTATAGTGACAACTCTGAGCTGAAGAATCTGGCCCCTTTATTGCTGTTTCAGTTCCAATAGGCTCATTTTTGTACCTTCCAGCTGGCACAAGGAAATGCAGTTTGTCTTTTTTTTTTTTTGTCTTTTTTTTTTTTTTTTTTCGTGAAGCACCCTACAGAAATACCTTTTTTCGTAAATGAGGAAATGTTTTATACTCCTAAAGAGATACAGTATTAACATAACTTTGTCCCGGCACAACATAAGGAACTTTGTTTCGGGTTTTACAGTTCACAGAGTTCAGTCCCCTAATTTTAAGGGCAAATATTCTATATTTAAAAACTAAAAAAATATATGTGGCATTAAATAAGTGAGTTCTATATCTCTTTTCAAATTTTTTTTTTTTTTGTGTGTTCTTGGTTTTGTTTTGGTTTGGTTTGGTTTTGATGTAATTCAGAGAGAAATGGGAGACAAAACACAAAGGAACTAGAAAATAAGAGAGTTACAGGTGAATGTTTCTTGAAATTCACCAAAGACAATAACAGACAGAGCTACTTCCTTTATGATAAACCTGACTAGGTGAATACAATGTTAGCTGTGCTACTAAGACTTTCAGATTTGTGAAGCCCAGCAGTCTGAGTTGAATGACTATGGACATTTTCTTAAAGAATCACAGAATGGTAGGAGTTGGAAGGGACCTCCGAAGATCATCTAGTCCAACAACCCTGCTAGAACAGGATGAACAACCAGTTATTCTATAGGAAACCTATACAGTCCCATGCACAAGTGTGGCATGTGTTCTAGTACACTGCTAGATACTTAGTACATTTCTCACAACAAGCAGAAACTTCACAGAAGCTAAGACAGGTACTCAGTATACCAGCCTGGAAGATATCAGAGATAATGATTACCTACAGAATGCCAGATGCAAGGACAACCAGGTTTTGAGGAAAACTTCAGTTCAACACCAATGACATAGTGAATTCATCAATCACAGCTGTTCATTGTCAATAAATGAACTGCAGATGCAGTCCCTTCCTTCATAACTGGTGGTCCGTATGGACTGCAGCTTGTGAGGTTTTGCAGTTGCCGTAGTTATTCTGTGTAATATCTGCTCCTTTTGTTATTTCCAGGTGGTTGGTTTGGTATTTATTTCTTAAAATGGTGATGGTGGTGGTGAGGTGATTTAACACGTCAAATAAGAACCATAGTCCACATATATTAAGCACTGCATACATTTCTTTTGGAAAAACTCCCTTATTCCAGAAACTGCAACTGGTAATGGAAAACAGAAAGTTATTACAACAAAGAAGTGAAATGTGCAGAAGGAACCAATAAGCTTATTTAATTAATATAATCAAAAGTGAGAAAACAGTGCTTGGCTTTTGTTCAGGTAATTTCAAAATTTATTAGTAGTATGTACTTTTTCTTTTCTTTAAGCACAGTCCCCTTCTTAGTATAGGAAGACGATATTTTCAGAGTTGATCACTACACTGCAACTTCCATCAGATTTGATTGGTTTTTTTAAGGACAATATAAAGAAGTAGAAATAAAAATATGTACTTTAACTTTAATTTCTTTGTGCAGATTTAAAGAAGAAATGCACAAATTTATAAAGTTCTTCAATAATTCATTCAGTGTATTTCTGATTTAGTCCATCTATTTAACTAGTTTTTAAAGAAGTGTTCACTGTTTGATTACCATTTCAATGGTTACTATTTCAATGAATAGTAATATTTACTACATTTCAGATTTGTAGACAAGCAAAGTGCAAATGAACCTGACCTCTTTTTTACCCTCGCACTGCATTAGAAAGGATTCTGCCTGTAGAATGAACTTTTGAGATAAAGAATGTTTTCCCCATTTTTTCTCAGTATTCATGGTAAGCCATTTGAAACAATTGATAACAAGGTTATAAAGAAATGCTAAACTTCAGATCATGATGGGCATACTGTTATGTCTGGAGTCTTCAGTTTGGTCATCATCTGAGCTATATCCAGACCAAACCTAATGCTGTGGTGGCACTGAAAAGTTTCCAGTTGGAGTAGAATTTACTATTGTTAGACCTTATACAAAGCCCAGCAATTTCTAGAGGACAAATCTTTGCTATAAAAGGGTTTGGATCACGATTTCAAAAAGAATTTACAATTACGAGCTTCACTTTTGTGGAAAGTCTTTGTGCCACCCGGAGCCTGAAGAGTATATTTTCAAAGGACTAAAACTTAGACTGAATAGCTGAAAAAAAAATTTAAAGGGTGATAAACGTTGTCAACATTTCTGTATTCAGTTTTGTTTAAATGTCTCAGGATTTTCAGTAACATTGGAAAATACTTGCATCAGTTTGTAGCCCGTTTCACTTTATAAGCCCTTAAGCGGGCAAATTTTCCAAGGACTAAGGTACATTCAATGTATCCCTGAAAAATGAAATGGTTTAAGTTTGAAAATTTCTGCCTGAGATTACCTATGTTGCAGCAATCTGATGCAAAACCCCTTGAATCGCCCTGACGAGAAGGTGGTGCATCCATATGAACTTCAGTAAAAATTTATCTAAAATGCTGTTTTACATGATTTCCAAATAACAGAAAGTTTTGTAATAGTATTATTATGCTATTTTTATTTATTTGATTTTATTGTCACTGCATAGAAGTCAAGAATTTTTATCATTCATTGCATAGAATGCAAGAGCATCAAAGAACAGTCTGTTACAAAGATTAATTTATATTAGCAGTAGCAGATATTACAACAAGCAGAGCAGATGCAAAGTGCAGCTTGGGCAGTTCTGTCTGGACAGTGGAAAATGTCCTCTGCTGGGATAGTGCAGCCCTGGAGCAAATCACCCAGGACACTGAAGGAGTCTCCATCCTTGGATGCTTCCAAGATCAGGTAGAAAAAGCTGTGTCTGACCTAATAAAATGCTGACAACTGTCCGATCCTGAAAAAAACAACCAGATTAGAGATCTCAAATGATGTCTTTCAAATAATATTTTTATGATTCTAGAAGTAACTGAATAACTGCAGCATATAATGGATCACTTCTCTTTTCAAACTAAAACCGTTAATCAAGGCCCACTAAGTGATCTGAAATGTTACACAGGAACACCATAATTTGTATATTAAAGACTCCAAGTCCTTTCAATTCAGTACTCCATCTCTTATCTTGCTTCATAGAAAGCCTCGACATTTTTTCTGAGCAATTACTAAATAATTTGGATTTACAAAGAATTTCTAAGACCAGGAAAAAACATGTTTATAGATTCACAGAATTATTTAGATTGGAAAACACCCTTAAGATCATTGAGTCCAACTGTTAACCTAACACTGCTAAGTCTATTGCTACACCATGTCCCTAAGGACCACATCTGTGGACAGTCTGTTCCAGTGCTTGACAACCTTTCGGTGAAGAAATTTTTGCTAATATCCAATCTAAATCTCCTCTGGCACAACTTGAGGCTATTTCCTCCCATCCTATCCCTTGTTATTTTTACATGTGTTAGTTTTATTTTATTTTGGATTTACAAAAAAAAAAAATTGTCATCTGAACAAAAATAAAGTTTTAGTGTCAATTTTATTATGATACCATACTTTGACATATTTGAGAATGAAACATTATGGCTTTCCATTTCCAAAATATCATTTTCTATAATACCCTCTGAAGATTAATCCTCTCCTTCCTGCTGCGTCTTCAAATGAAAGAAGAAGTTTAACTTTTTTATTTGAATATTTTCTTCCATCTTCAGTCTGTGGTTCTTTTTATGTATGTACATGGAAATGAAAATAAATGAAAATAATGACAACAGTTTCATACTAATACTTTTCCTTCCTTTCCATCTCTGTAGTTTTCTATTTCAACCTTCAAGAAAAAACAAATAAAGAATAATAGGTGTTCTTAGTCTTTTACCAATCTGTTACTGATTGCATTAATCCAAAACACTACTTACTGACCTAGATTTCACAAAGACTAGTTTCTGTACCAGGCAGACTTGGAATGTGACCTTAAAGCTTGTGTATTCATATTTTTTTCTCTTTCTTATTTTTTTTTTTTAAAGATGGTACTTTCCCAGTACAATCTTTCAAAATTTATATGTATAGAATGCTTAATACTATATAGTTATTTCTAATTTACCGCTGTAAGACTCTCCTAAATACGATGCTTTTACTGTGATTTACATCACTGTTGCTGAGCTCTGAATCACAACCACGTCTATATTTATGGTTTACACAGTCCCTGTGGTTGTATGTAATTTTTACAGTTGAATAAAAATAGCAGAACCCTAGTTAAAGGACCTTATCATCATAGTTCCTTAATTACAGCTATGTTAAAGTAACCTCCATGGTGGCCCATGAGCCAAAGCAACAATAAATAAAATGGACTCTAAAGTGAGTAACTTCTTCCAAAGGGAAATGTCAACCTGCACATAGAAATGTCACCAGTGTAATAACATTTCCTGCTGCATCACAGAGCACTGAGTGGGAACAAGCACAAAGACAAGCTGGTGTCTTTGTGAATGGTGTTCATAGTGAGGAGCCGTGGACAGACAGATCTGTCTGTCCTCAGGGCAAAGGAGGAGAAGATGCCAGGTGGGTGAGCCCATGGAGGAAGTGGACTTTCAGAGCGAGGCAGACCAGACACCCTGTACTTGACTGCTGGAATAAGGCTATTGCACCCCTTTGACATTGATGCCTCTTTTAGGAACTATTTATTTTAATTTAAACCCTGCATACTCTTCTTTGGAAGCAGGAGAGCTTTTCTTTCCCCAGAGTAGTTCCTGTTTCTGTAGCAGTTGCCTCAATCTTATCAATCAAAAGAGAGCAGACTTGGAAGACTTCACATGCCTCTGTCTTCTGGTTTATGTAGTCTTGGTTTTGTCTGGTAGGATGAGAACACAGTGGCAGAAACCAGGTATTCTGCAGTGGAAAACTTGTATTTTAAAAAAAAAAAAAAAAAAAAAAGGAACCGGAAACTTCATTTTCCTGCAGGCAGTGAGTGTATCTGCAGTATTTTGTTCCTTTCTAAAAGCTTTCTTGCATCCTCTATGAACTAAACCACAGTGTTGATTTTGTTCTCCATCCAGTTTGACTTTGCTCATGTTCCAGGCCTACAGGCTGCAGATACAACCCTTTGCTCCTGGGTTTGCAGTAGAAGAACCCTCAGTGCTTGTCATCTTCCCTTCTTTGCCTCTCATGCATCAGCCTCTTCATATTCCAGATCTCTAAACCCTCAATATTTTTGTTGCAGAAAGAGGTCTTCTTGCTTCATTTATTGAATCTGAAAGATCATGCCTAACTCACTGTCTGGCTTTAATGAACTCAGTGATATTTTTGTTCCAAGAGCAGTTTTAGGAGCTCTTGGTGTAGTAATACCAATGTACAGACCACTCAAATCACAAAGAAAAAGAGAATCTGTTGATTCAAAGCATTCATTAAACTTAATACCTGTAGAAAGCAATAACAAGGTGTCGTGGATTAAGCCAACTGCCTCGGCTGACACAAAGAACCATGCAGCCACTTGCTCACTTTTTCCCCCATCCTGTCCCCACAGGGATGAAGAAGAACAGAATTCACCTAAAAAGGGTCAAGGATTGTGATTAGGACAGGGGGGGTTCATTCACCACTTGTTGTCACAGGGAAGCCCAGAGTAGGCTTGCAGAGAAAACATAAATTTAATTTACCATCACCATTTATTTACTAGATCAGAGCAGGAGAGTGAGAGGAATGCATAAATAAATACCATTGATCTTAAACATGTTACCCCCAAACACTCTTTCCTTCTTCCCAGCTACCTCCACTCCTCATCAGCACAAGGTGGGGCAGGGTTGGAGCGAGCAGTCCGTCTGGCCACTACTCATTGTCCATGGCAATCCTTCCTTCTTAGGAAAGAGGGCTATTCACAATCTTCCCCTGCTACCATATGGTGTCCATGCCACAGGAGGCAATCCTTTTCCTTCACATGAGCTCTTCCCGCCAGTGTGGGACCAACCTCAGGGTCACTTTGAGTGCATCCTCTGTTTCTGCACCGTCTCTCGGCACCCTGGCATCGGGTGTTCCACACGTTGTTGCATCCTGGATGGTCTCACCATTGTTGATCCTCTCAGTTCACAAGCAATCATCTCCCTACCATCTCATTCATCATGGGGCTCCAGGGAAACACTCTGCTCCAGTACTTTTCTCCTTGCTCTTTCCTCACCCTGTTCTTTTGCTTTCCTCTCATCTCCCTCTCCTGCCAACAGAAAAACTTTCCAATACAAAAGACAGGACAGAGAGAGTTAATGAAACAAAGAAAAAAGGAGATAATGAGACAAAGATGAAGTGGTCCAATAGTTTCTTCTTTTAAATACCCTGATTGTAGAGGTGCTGATTGGCCTGGCCGTGCCCAGAGGTATGTCCAACTTTTTACCTGGTGCTGGGGGAGGCTCTCAAAGTTTTGCCAGAGTCATTCTCCACAGCTCTCCCTCAGCTTCCAAAACACCCCTCCAGACTCAAACCAATGACATGAGGCAGGTGAAATGTAGAGAACTATCTATGGCATGGACTGAAACACAGTGGCAACCCAAGGATTGTGAGTTAGTATTGGGGAGTAGGACTTAAAGAAGAATTTTCAAGCTGAAGATATGAATCTGCATAGTGAAACCTAAATGATACTGCACTATACGCTATATGCAAATGATGAATAACACACCTAAAATTCTGCTTATGAGCATGAAGCATACGATTCCTCTGTAGATGGCTTTAGCAGGCAGTTGAAAAGTTTTGCTGGGCCTTTCTTTCCTCCTGGTTCAAAGACACAGTGAGAATTAGACTCTGCTTAAGTGGAAATCAAACACAGCAGATGCTTCTGGCCCTGTCCTTCCAGTCTATACCACATCATAATACTAAAAGATCCCATCTTATATCTGGAAACAACTACCATTTTCGTGTTGCTCACAGATGATATCTGCTACCAGCGTCCTTTACCATTTTTATCTGCCAGGCTACTAATCCAGAAAAAAATGGCTTTGTTTTCCCAGCAGAGGTAAAACTTTTCTTTTTCTTTCTCCTATTCCACCCCTGCCCAGCTCCTTTGTATCTTTTCAATTTACAAAATGCATTGGGATCATTCTGGGAGAAAAGCTCCATGTGATATAACCACGTTAGCTTGTAAAGCAAACACAGAAAAAAAAAAAGGTCTCTCGGCCATAAACAAGCTGTCTGTAAATTTGTCATGTGCAATCTATGCACTGGATCTTATTCAGGACTGCAAGATGTGGTGGTTTGTTTTATACTGATGAGCACTGTTGCCAGGGTTTCTATCCCAATATAGATGTTTGTAACACACGTTGTGTGTCAGTCTCTTCAGTCAGTTGTCAGTAAAAGAGTTTGAAAGGCATATAGTGACAGTATAAATGCATATGGTATATCCGAGTGTTTTGTTAGAAGGCTAGTGAGTCCTGGCTGCTTAGGATGCTACATGGACTCTCATAGAACCTGCATTTTTACCAGCTCTGTCTCCAGAACTGGAAACAGACAATACCCATATCAGTCTCCCTTTATTGTCAGTTGAGAGAAATCTGGAGTGCAAATCATCTGACCTGGTTTTGAACGGTATGAACTTTGTATTTCTCTCCACTGACTATGAAAGCAAGCCTTGAGCAATTAGCTTAACCCATAGAGCTCAATTAAATTGCTTAAACATAGTCCTTGGGCTGTGTTTACCTCTTGGGTTTCTGGATGCAGCATCCCTTTGGTCCTGTGTGGTATATGCCAGCCCTTCTTCAATATCTCAGACAGTGTAGAACATCTCAAATGGCACTAGATACCTATGCATGGGCATCTGAAAGTCCTAGGACTCATCTAGGCCAAGCTCAGTGGCTGGGGGACATTTTCAGTAGACCACAGACAGGCAATTAGTGTCACTTGAATTGTGTTGGGCGTGACATCTGACCTCCAGTATCTGACGCAAAAAAGCAGGCATCTCTGTAATGTCCTGTGATACACAGGTCAGCTCTCTATGGATGTCTCAAGAACGCAAGGACAGATCAAGTGTTGTCAGACTTCTATTTTCAGGCAACTGACCCAAGCCACTATGTCTAAATTTAGGTGTTTGCATATGAGCTAGGTGTCTAAGCTATTGGTTGACCAGATATAGACATTTGCTTCATCTCTTTCTAAACCACTAATTGTATTGACCAGACCTCTATTCTCTATAATGGGAACTTGGGCATTTATCTCATATGCGTACATCTAAAATTAGATGTCTTAATCCTTAAGCCAAATCACACCATTAACTTTTAGATTCCTAATTAGGATAGATTAATTGGAAACTGCAAGATCTTTGTACCATTTTCTAGCCTTCTTATGCCTTCATCTGCCCCTGGTTGGAAAGGATAGATGACCATATTGCTTTCTTCTGCCCAGAACTTTGATGAATTGCAGGAATTATGAAAAAAACCAGGAACTGTTCCTGGGCTTCCTTGAAAAAAACAGCAGTTTCAAGTACATAGAGATTTGCTTTGTCATTCTGAATGGTCATGAAATACAAATCAAAACTTCATACCTCTGTTCCTCTGTTTCCTCATCAATAGTGGCTAAGTAACAGAAGTGTTAAGATATAGCTACAGAATAAGTAGCTCATTCACTCCATCCTGGTGAGTTAACTTGTGGGCTGTACTGGCCAAATCTGGCTGAAGATTTGGGTAATATTACTGCCAGATGATCATGTCAACAATTGCTAAATTTGAAAAATAGCATCAGAATCAGATCTGCTTTGGCTGATCTGTCATAGAGGTGAGTAGCTGTCAGCTGTTTGCAGCTGTCAATGTAGACTTTGTCTTGTTGGAAATGTTTACTAATGCTTTGGGGATTTTTCATTCTTGGTGTTTTTTTGGTGTTTTTTTTTGTTTGGTTGGTTGGTTTTTTGGTTTTGTTAGGGTTTTGTCTGGGTTTTTTTAAGAAATACCAGGAGACCATTTGTTTTCTTATTAAATAAAGGAGATACAAAGGATTGATTATCAGCTAGAGATAAATCTGTTGAAGTTTAAAGACTGTTATCACTACACGAATACTAAAAATGTACAGTAAGCAAAACATGCACGGAACAAGATAGGACAGAAGTGAAGAAATGTTTCAGAAGATTGTACGAGAATGAAAAATACGCATTTTTGCCTATTTTGTGGTAAATTGTGCCTCTCCCCAAGAAAATGTTCATTGAAAATTGGCGGTGTCATAACCAAAGAGTGTCTGTCTACGTAAATTGCTTATGTTTTCAGAAGTATGGGATTTGATTTCTTAAATGTGTCAATTATTTTCTGCTTCAACAGCTATGGAAGGTAGTGAAAGCGCGTCTGTTTCCACTTTACAAGATGGAAGCTGTGACAAAGAGGACCAAACTAAAAAGTATTTAATGTCCTATTTCCTTTTGAAATCATAATACAGCTATACCTTTGGACATATATCTATAAAATTTAAAAGTAAAACTCAGACTCCTCATTTTCACATAATAATGGCCAGAAAATCAGTTTCTTTCTATGTTAACTATTGAGCAGTGAAAGCACCTTCTTCTTATGTCAGAGGCTCTGTGGTGACTGTTCAAGAGTCACCAAATACCTGTAGAGTTTTTTGAGGATACGCCTGCATTGTAAAAATGGCTCACTCATTGCATTGGGACCTAGCACCAGATTTATCACACTAAATATACCGTAGTTTGGTCCTGTTTGGAGGGAGGTTAAAGATTTCTCTCCAAGACGTTGAAAATGTTATTGAGAGCACAGTCCATTCTCAGGTCCATCTCTTAAAAGCAGAATGATTCTGAACCCTGTAGGTTTCATTTTAAGTGATAAACTTAATAATCACAGACAGACCTCTCCAGAAAATACAGGCACAAACCCAGTCCGCACCACTCAGCTGAGGGCTTGTTGATTTGTTATTTTGGGTTCTTTTTCCATGGCATGGACAACATTTTAAGTTGTACCTTAAGTAACAGAGTGATGAAAGGCATTTCATATTTAGAAACTGACAAATTCTATGTATGTGGTGGGCCTGTCTCTACTCTAAAATCTCAGGCCAGGCAACTCATGATTTTCCTGTACTTCCTGAGTTCAGGCATGGTGGAAATTTGCACTGAGATTTGTGTGGCTCTAAGCTTAGACAATCCCCTGAAAACAGCTTCCTGGAATTTAAGGTTTGAAGTTCATTCAAAGCCCCATTTGAATGCTGAAATAAACACTCAGGACCACATCTCAAGTGCTTTGCTCAAGGTCATCTGAGAAGAGTTCAATGGAGCTGGGAAACGAGCCCAGATCTCTGCTTAACTCTAGCCATAGATCCACCCATTTTCATTCCATGGCAGTATAATAGGGATTTGGAAAACTGTTCTAAAACCTTGAGAACTGAATAGACATCAAAATCCTTCTGTATTTGGAACCATCCCACAGATTTCAGTGGAGGAATATATTCTTTCTTATAATATATTGAATGGTTAAAAACCTATACAAATCTCTCATTACTTGTTAAAGTAAGTACAGCTTTCTCATAAATATCGTAGAGATACATGCAGAGGGTTAAACGTGACAGCTCAGTGGTCTGGAATTAAATCTGTTGCAGGTATATAATTTAGTGTGACGTTAATTGGGTAGTGGGGAAGCATAAATGAGGAACACGATGTGTATACATTGGAATTTTTTGTTAAAGAAGGAACACTGCAAATGCTAGCCTCAGCAACCCAAAATCAAAGAAGGTGAGGAGGAGGAGGACAAAGGAAAAAACCAAATCAAACCAACCAAAACCATAACAACACACAAAACAGGGGACAACAAAACAATTCTGTCTCATTTCTTCAGGAATGAGTTTACATTAATTACCAGTGATTAAAATTTTCACATGAAAGAGATCAGTTTAGCTCTCAAGTTGTTGATTTACCTGATTCTAAGTTGCTGCAGAGCAGCTCATTTTAATAAGTCTGTGCACTCCCTGATCTGGGGCAAGTAGAAGGTAACTGAACTTTACAGGTATGGCTACTGTCCAGCCAGGGAAGATGACTGTAGGAAAACATGTGCAAAGCAATTCATACCTACGTGACATGAGTGAGGGAATCTACACAACCAATATTCAAACAGATACTCCAGCCTACCATGGAACAAATAGTGACACACTACGTCACAAGTCACCTGGCGTGTGCCTTTATTATCAAAAGCTGAATGACTTGCTGAAACATCTCAACATCTGTTACAAATGAGCAATGATACAGATTATGAACACACAAGGTATGATTTTTGTGTTATCTCAGGGGAGCCCAGGTCCACCTGTCCTTTATTTATGATATGCTGTACGTTGTTCTTTCAAAGAATCATAGAATCATGAAGTGTTAGGGGTTGGAAGAAACCTCGAAAGATCATCTAGTTCAACCCTCCTGCCAGAGCAGGATCCCCTAGGGCAGCTACACAGGAACACCTCCAGGCAGATTTTGAAAGTCTCCAGAGATGGAGACTCCACAGCCTCTCTGGGCAACCTATTCCAGTGCTACGACACTCTCACAGTAAAGGAGTTTTTCCTCATGTTGGGGTGGAACTTCCTATGTTCTAGCTTAAACTCATTATTCCTTGTTCTATTACTGCGCACCACTGAAGAGATTGTCTCCTTTCCCTTGACACCCACCCCTCAGATATTTGTGTACGTTAATAAGGTCCCCTCCCAGCCATCTCCTTTCACGGCTAACCAGCCTCAGTTCTCTAATTCTCTCTTCATCATCATCTTTGATGATGTTAGGTCAGGTTCCTTTTTCATTATTCCTTTCCATGCCTTCACTGCCATCAGGCATCCCTTAGAGGCTATGGAAGTTAACCTGAGCTACTTCTTTCCATCCAGTCTCAGGCTTTATCAGAATCACCACAGAGAGCAAGCCTTCATTTCATATTTCCTCCTATTTGTTGCAGTCTTCAAGCTTGCTCTGTTTTGTTTTCATTACCCATGAACTAGTTAAAATGCAAGTAACCATGTCTTATTATAAGATCAGTTGTTTTTTTCTGAGTTTCTTTCCCATGAGCTCTCTGTTTAGGCTGTTTAGAGGCCTAGACAAGCCTCCCATTTGTTGTGCAGAGACCATTGCAACAAATGTGCTGCAAAAGACCCTGGGAAAAAACTCTGCCTCCACAGCAGGGCTTAGGTTTCTGCACAAGATTTTTTCACTGATTCATATCTACTTTCATATGCATTGAGTAAGCTCATTGGCAACGATCAGTTAGTGAATATTAGGCGTCATATGATTAAGTCTTAGCATTTTGACAATGAGACTGAATCCACTGTTCATCAATATCAGTAGCAGAGCCGTCTATGTCAATTCACTGTCACTAAGAGTCCAGACACACCTTACATAACTCATCGAGGTGGTTCTGGTGCATGAGGAATGTTCTTCATGACGTTCAGCAATCAGCACTCTTTAATTTTCCCATTCTCTGTTTCACATTCACCAGCTAACCGATATTGACTTGTAGTAAATACGTCACGCATAGATAAGTTAACAGGGTGGGTGACAACTTGTGGGAATTGAAATGTCAACGGGAACATGGTAACTGGGGAGCACAGGCCATGCCTCATGAAGACCATGAGGGTCATAGACTTCAGTTTCCTCATGTCTCAGAAAACCTTTTTCTAGACACTTCTATGCCAAGAATTAATACCTACCTTAAATGGAAAAAAAAAAAAAGGCAAGTAAAAAACCCTCCCAGCATCACAGAACACCCTTATCTACCTAACCAGATCCCTGTACCACAATAAACCAAAAGCCAGAAATCATGGTATTTGCCACTTGAAAAAAAAAGCAGCAGATGTAAGAATATCACCAGTGCCATGTCTCTTCCTCTCTAATTGGACATTATTTCTGGCTTAGGGTAGGGCTTGTTGCTCTGTTTGTGCTTCTTTCTCTTTCGTTCTCTCTCATTCTGTTTTATAAGGTGTTAGAGGTAGAATTCTCTCGTGTGAGTATTCGTTTGGGTTTTCAACCACTGACCCGGACAATTAAGTCATTTCACTTATCTGCTATGCTTCTGGGTTCTTTCTCGACTGTCATGTTTGGGATAGGGTCTTTCTTGTGTGTAATAGCTACTGCTATGGGACCTTGGTCTCAGCTAGGGATATTAAATCCTGCTACAATACAGGTATTAAGTGTGCCTGCAGTTAGGCATGGGTAATCTTACACTGAATAGAAGGGAAAAGAATAAATTCAATGCTCTACCATATTAATTTACACAGTTGCAGTTTTGGAGATTAGTCTTAAATTATTTTGAATTGCAAATCCAACTGTATTTTAATTATGATTATGACCTTTACTTTGTGGCAAACAGTTCAATCTCTACAACCACAGTCTATGGTAAATTACTATAATGGTGCTGTAGATGATGCACCATAACACAGAGTCTTGCCCTATATCTCTAGACAAAGGCATGCATGCACATGCACATTTTGACTTGCAACAACCTCCTAATAATACAGATTTATTCTCCTCTGGTTTTGCTTTTTTGGCTTCCCTTCTCCCTCCAGATAGGGTAGCAAGGACTCAGTGACTTGCTGAAAGAAATCTGTAGAGTATGTTAATTTCTGTGGAACTTAGGCAGCCTCATAAGTCTTGGAGATTAATAAGAATCTGGGAAGTATCTATCTTCTGGTGATGCTTTCATTTGCGCAGTAATAAAGCTCGCCTTTCTTGTTTAATAAAAACAATGAGGAAACAAATGGGTGTGCAGGCATTGGAACTTTTGAGGAATTAATTCAAAAGCACGGAGGAAAGTTTTTTATCATGCTGCAAGCACCAGAAAGGTGAAAATTACTCTTCCCTGGAGCTCTTACCCTCTGTGTGCCTTATCTCTAAGTTACACCAAACTTAAGAAAAATCCTCAGAAGGCACCAAATGTGTCCTGGAAAGTGCTGAACATTATCCTGAAAGGTGATGGACATGTTTCACTGAGACTATTAGGAGCCTGGGAGAGTTCTGCATCATTCATTTTCTTTCCCTGCTTATTGGAATGGTTTCCTGGTCAAAGATGCTCTTTTCATCCAAACAAAATTTCTGTGGAAATTTTCAATCTCTGTGAATACTTTTTTTTTTTTTTTTAATTCCTTTTTGGTTTTGAAGAGATGGCAGTGATTTTCCCTGGCTGTTCACTTTATCCTCCCCCCAGAAGGTTCTTGTCAATTTTACTTTCGGTGCACAGACAGACGATTGACAAAAGCAGGAACCTTGCAACAGGCAGGAGGCCAGGGGCTGAGCACCCAGCTCCCGCCCTGCACCCAACCTCCCTACAGCTCCAGCTGCCAGAGAGGCACAAGCCCAAGTTGCTTAGCATCCCCATATCTCCTGCAACTCTGGCTGCCAGAGAGCTGGAGCAGAGTGAGAACTTGTAAAAACAATTTTTTTACCCCTCAGAGAAAAAAAGAAAAAAAAAGAAAAAAAAAAATCAACCTTTGGAAGTTAGCACGGTTTAATTTCATTTAAGCATCAGGATTTAGAAAAAAAAAAAACTGTTTCAAAACTTTGTTTTCCCTAGATAGACATTAATGAACATATTAAAAACAGCTTTGATCACTCAGTCTACAGAGAAGAGGAATGTGACACAGATCTTCCTTCAATACTAGATCGTCTGAATACCTAGCCATCTATGGGCTCTGTTCTGAATTTTCTTGTCTTCTAATACATGTATTCCTCTGGCTGCCATAAAGACTGTGCACCTCTGTGGTTATTCACTGAAATAGCCCTCTGCCTGTGGCCAAGAACTACCCAAGTCTTCCTGCAGCCAGTAGTTCCCAAGCTCCCTTTCAGGATGAACACAGTTGCCTACAGTGGCTATACACAGTGCCAACAATGAAAGGATGGTGCAGCAGTTACTTGCTGAGGATCCTGAGCCTCCTTGTATTGTTGCAGTGGCACTTATAATGCACAGGGACGGGGCTATAATATACAGAAGGTTGTTGGTTGATTTGTGCTCCATGCAGACATTGATATTGTTTGGGTTCAAGGATGAACTGGACAGATGAGTTTTGCTTCTCTCAGTGGCAGATCATCTAAGCTCCTTGTCCCTGAGTCAAAATTTGTCTAAGTGTCAGTAAAAACACATGTATATGTCATTGTGGATAGCATTTCAGGATCTTGAGAAATAAGTTCATTGGAATATTATTTTTCTCTGCAGCAGATTGCCTTGCTTTATATACCTACAAAAGATTATCTGATGGCCAGGCTTGTTTTGTGACTTGCTGAGATTTATTTTAGTATATTTATTTTTGCAGATGAATCCCACCTTACGTACAGTCTTCATCCACCTTTACGGATGTTTTTTCTCATACAAACTCTGCAGAAGTCTTTACAGTGGCAGGAACAGAGTTACAATCAAGAAGCCTTTTCTCTGCTTCTGTTTCAGAGCTGATACTATGGCTCAGGTCTGGGTCAGAGTATTATGTTTGTAAGCATATTACAGTGGATCTGGTTTGGCCCTGACTTTAACCTTCACTTAATAAAAACGTGTTCTAGCCACAGGCTATGAGTTCTCATGACTAGTAAATGTAGGGACCTTTGCAATGCAATAAAACAGGGAGGAAATATTGCGATAGATAGATACAGCACAGCTTCTGCTCCTCCCCTCTCATATTTTTGCACCCTGAAGTGAAACCTTTATTTTAGAAATAAGCATTTTGGAACTTAAATCAGTTTTTCTTTAATCAAGGCCACTTTTTAAATAGTCTTAAGTAAAATACTGCTTAAAATGGGTAATTTTACATGAAGTGGGAGAGAGTGCAAGAACTTACAGTATATCAGACTGAATTAGTTTTTCATGCTATGAGATGTAAACAAATCTATTTAATTAGAACACCTTGTTCTTACTGCATCCAGAATCATTTTTTATACAGGCAGAAAGGGGGAGAAAAAGAAAAAAAAAAAAAAAGAAGTTTTGGCAGCAAATTCCTGCAATACTAAAAAATCAGATCTAAATTGTGTGTTTACTTCACTTAAATGGATGTTCTTTTTCTTTTTCTCACTGTTGTTTGAACTGGGATCTCAATGATGAGACTTCTAACACAAAGATGTTCCATGGGCCAAGTACAAACATTCCTAGAGAACACCTCTGATTTTGAGATCCTTTCTTCCTACTTTATCAGTGCAGACAAGAGATGTGTAGTCCTGCAGGGTGAAGCTGATTCTTGAAGTAACTTGTTTAGGTCATGCATACCAAGACCAGAGCTCCACACTGGAGTTCTCCTGCCTAAACCAAGGCCATGGTAATCCCCATATTTGCTCGCCTCTGGTGCAATTTGTCAAAGTTTCACTGTTATCCCTTCTGTGTAACCCAGAGGCATTAATGTTGCTGTTGTTTTCTCTCCTTTATAAGGTAGAATGAGATCTGGAGCAGCAACAGAAAAAAATGAGGCTGTGTGCTCCAGGGCTTTATTCAACCCCATAAACTCTAATATCACCTTTCTTTTTCCTCTCTAGTAGTCATGCAAGGAGCCTACTTGGCTATACAGGCTCATTAGTCACAACAGAGAGGCAGCACAAGGTCCAGCACTGAAAGGCTGCCACCTAAAACTAGGTAATGTGCCATGCTAAAATGCTGTACACTGGCTTGCAGCAAGACCTCAGCTCCATGTTAAGGTGATGTTTTCATTTCTTTCTGAATTCTAGACCTGGATTAACCACCTTTGTGGCCCATTCCTGCCCGGTCCACATTTTAAAATATATAGTTTCTTGGCCATAGATACCCAAAGTCTCAAATGGGCAGTAAAGGAACACAAATGGTATCTGAGGATATTATCCATAATGCCAGATATCTAAATTCAGTCATCACATGGAGATTTTTAGGCCAACGTTCAGGTAGGTTGAGCCATTAAACACCCATGTGAGTGTCTTCCCCTTTCTCTATGCATGGTAACCAGCTCTGTCCCACCAGGCTACTGCAACAAGAAAGATTCCTTGACTGTGTTGTGATGTAAAGGTCTCATGGTGGGATCTGGACAAAGAAAGGGGAGAGCTTCACTTCATGAGGAATAAGCGCTCCAAAACAGTGTTTGTCTGAGAGTGTCCCTGAGCTGCATGAATGACAGATGTACACCTGAATTTGGGTTATTCCTAAGACAACATAATGCTAACCATGACAATCTAGCTGCCCACTGAAGACCTCAGATGCTATACACTGTGGCTCTGATTAGTGGTGGGCAACATTACCATTCTTCAAAAGGATAAATGATAATTAAGAATTCAGACAAGAACCAGTATCTCACCTGGGTGTAGTACAATCAGACATGATCAGTGAAACATCCGATTTCACTAGAAGTGTCCAGGGTTACAGGATCTGTCTTCCCTTTGTAACCAGATCCCTCAGGTCCTTCTTCTGCCCTGTATTTTCATATAAAGCATGCATTTTTTTCCCAGTCCTTCCCTTTTACATGATGACCATCCAAACTTACCCTTCACCAGAAGAGCCTGAAGAAAAGAAGTGATCTGACAGTCTGCATGAGGTTGCACAATGCAGTCAACGAACTACATCTTCATCCCATAATATCTTGATTATTTCTTAGTGTATTAAACAGTTATGCTACAGTCCAATGGCAGAAATCTGTGAAAGCAGATTAAATAGCAGTTTAGTAATCAGGAGGTACGACTATTTTTCCTTTCTTGGCCAGAAATCTGCTGTGCCTACTGGAACAAATCTCTTCTCTGCATTTCTTTCTTCTCCTCCCACCTTTCCTTTGCCCTGCCCATTTATACAACCGTCTCTTCAAGGCAGTCTGTTTTGTTCCACACCGATCACCAGTGGACCCCAGTCTCATCTGAGCTGTCTAGACACAGTTGTTGCTGAAACAATAATAATCACACTGAAAGCAAAATGCCAATATTTTTGTATTGGTGTGATGCCTGTTTTGTATTCCTTGAGCTTTGTCCCTTACATTAGTGATGCTTGGAGGCAAAACAAAAAACTGGTCATCTTACGACCATTAAAAGTTATTAATGACTTTTAAACAATTGTCAGCGAACTTAAGTGCTTGTGTAAGTAAGGGATCAAGAGTGCCAACCTAATAAATATCTCAGATGCTGGCACACCACTTATGGGCAAACTATCAGTAACGCCTGGCCTTGAAAGTCTCCATCTGGAGAAGCAGCCAAGCAGCACACAATGACACTCTTGTCTGAGCCATCCTCCCTGTTCCCGTCCAGGACCCACAGATCACTTTGTCAGTCCTCCAGCCTGCTCTCTGTAATGCAGCCTTTTCTCCATCCTCATTCCTATCCCACTAATATTTTCCCCCTGGTTGTCTTATCCACCTCCCAAAATACACTGCCTAACACCTTTTTTTCCTGTTGTCTCCATCAGCTACAGGGAACACAGCTACAGCACTGATCTCTGCACCAGGGACAGAAGAGGACTTACAGGATCAGAATGATACGGTCAAACAACACATTGTGTTCAAGTGCAGTCCTAGTGGAAAGAGCCACCAGTGTGAGTTTATGGTGAAATCTGAGGCCTGAACAGCACACTCTGTTATTAAGTGACCCAGAACAATAAGACGATGTTAGCAGAAAAGTGATGCCCTTATGTTATATTCTTCCCATTTCTGTTACCTTTTCAAACTCTGTAGAAGTATGTAAGTATTGTTAAAGTAATTTCACAGGTCTCTATCTGCAAAACTTTGATAAAGAAAGGTTATCTTGTCCAGATTTAGAAAAGTTGCTTATGGCAGAAGAGAGACCTTTTTGCATCGTGATCACTGATCTTTACTTCCTATTGCTCCATGATTTCTACTCTAAATTTTCATTAATTCCCAAAAGGTAAGATTTTCTGTGAGAAAAAAACCTCAATGTTTTTACTGTCTGTGTGAGGAAGATGGTTTAATCAGATGATGTTCAAAACAAATCCCAATGCCTTCCAGAATCTTTTTACCCTCCTTATGGTCTTACTTCTGAGTATTTACTTCAGGAAAAAAAACGTTCCTTTTCTCTTCTCTCTGCTATCTCTAATACTTGCCTCACGCTGCCCCCTCTGCTTGGACCACATGCCTGAAACATTTCTCTTGTCCCCTAGCTATCTACCCACACAAAAAATGAACTCACTTCTGCATTGCCCCCAAGGAGGAAAATTTCCTTTCTTATAAGGACAGCAGGAAATAAAACCCAAATTTGAAGAAAAACAATGGCCATTTCCTACTGTGATGTGCGAAATACTTTCCCGAGGCTGGTATCAACTCCCTCCACTTAAGTGAAGATCATTTGCAGGCGCTCGCCTATTCATAGTGGATGGGCAGTGAGCAGAGCCAGTGCTGCCTGTCACCAAGACAAATAGACAGATGGCGGGGACAAAAATGGTCACATTTGGTCCGAGCCAGGGGTGCCATTTTTAAGGTCAGGCCTTCATCTCATAGTGACCAGGAGGAGGCCTGTGATGATGATGATGATTGCATTTGGAATGATGTTTGCTATTTGTTTATCATGGCTTTTGCACAGGAGGTACCAATTTTAGCAAACACAGGAGGAAAGCAATTGAGTTAGCCCTGCAGCAGCATCTGAGGATCTTCTTATCTGCATGGATGACTCTCTCTTTACCCACTGCACATCAGAGTTTAGATATCGAAACAAAAGCTGTTTTCTTTCCTGGGGAGACAACGAGTACTTCTTAGACATTGCTGAATTTCTTTCCATCTCTTGGTGGAAGGAAGAGCTACCCATAACTCCATCAGAGGTTTCCCTGCAAGTTAGAGCCATCAGAACGACTGAATCCTTCCCTGGTTCTTACCCTGGTGTCATGGATCTTTCATGGAAGTGAATTTATTTTGAAGTTTTGCAAGCATCACTATCCTCAGATGATTAGACTTAGTTTTCCCTAGTTAAATAGAACATATCACAAAAATGGCCTGCCCCTCTTCTTCCCCATTTTCAGCCCTGTGCAGACAGATGCTGGATCACTAACACATTCTTCAAGTGGTGCAAATTGATGCAGATTCTTAAAAATCAAACATGATGTGTCAGTTTACCTTGAACTGAAACTCTAAGTGTAAACGAGTTCCAAACATCTCCAGTAAGTGCAAAGACAAAAATATAATTATATTTTACTTTATAAACAGCCCAAGAAAAGGGCATTAATGTTCAGTGCATCTTCCTCATTAATTGGAGACTAAAACTTGACTTGAACTAGAAAAAAACTATTTATTTACTAGCTAGAGATATGCTTTACATAGGAAACTGAAAACAGATAGCTGTATAATGAGGAGGAAGGTTGATAAAAAAAAAAATACAGAGAAAAACAAAAAATTTCCAACTGTGTTTCACATATGACCTCTTCAGAATGTGATTAAGAAATAAAAACAAACAAAAAGTCCCTTCTGGTATATGTAATTTACTTCTACTCACAAATAAAGAGTAATTTGGGTTAGTGTTGTGTTAGACCATTGCAAAATGCAATTCTGTGTGCATGTGTGTTTGGTTTTGAATAGTCAAGTTCAGCAATGTGATGTCAGGAAAAAGGTCTTATTCCAGAATGGAAAGTAAATCAAGTTGTTGTGGTTCTGATGTGATCCTGGTGCTATGGCAGCAGAGAATTTGAGGCTGGAAAGAGACAAAAGGTTGCCTGACCTCTTATATTTTATAACACAGAGTAAAGAAGGGAAAATAAAACATCTTGCCTCTAGCTCATGGTGTGTATATCCATACTAATGACTTGTTTTACTGGACAGGTTCCTACAGTTTCTGTCTGTCTGTCATGACCAAAAGAGGAAAGAGGAACACCAGCCTGCCCAGATGACACTTAACCTCTTACTATTCCAGGGCTCATTTCTGGAGTTCATGGAAAGTGGAAGAAAAGCAAGAACATGCTTGTGCCTTACAGGTGACTTGAGAATAGTTTCCCCTCTCTTCTGCAGGCACAAAGCGTAAAGAGGAGAGTGGACTGATTCCATCTCTCTCTCTTCCACATGGAGCAGGGAAACCCATTTCCTGTCTTCTAGCACAAATCTGTTCCTTTTGGTTGTGAGTTCCTTCCCATGAGAACTCCCTTTTACCTGTGCCATACTCTGTTCAGCCCAATGGGCAGATGATGAGGGAAACATGGAGTGACAGGCAGTAGGGACACCCGCTCCCTTAAGTATTCGCTTCCCAAATCATTAGATGCTGCCTTTCCTTCCCTTCATCCTTCCTCTCCAGTGAATGGCTTCTCTCAGTGCTCTCCACCACAGTTTTTCCTACATTTTTGGGCTGCAGCAGGACATCACAACAGCTTTTCCAAGGAGGATGAGACTGGCTGTGTGTTGTCACGACAACAAGAGGAACTACCTGAGGAGGCCATTGCCTCACCTCTGGTTGCTAAGGAAAGGATGGTGTCACCAGTGACGTCAGCCTCACCTGATATCTTGTGGCACCTGTCCCCATGCGCAATCTTGGCTACCACCTCCTGGTGGGAAAATGTTTTTAGACGGAGCATAAACCGCTTCCTGGGGAGAGCATTATTGTCTCATTGGACAGAGTCCAGTACCGGAGGAGGCTGCAGTTTATCAGCTTTGTCCTCACCACTCCACTCAAAGTGTCTGCGCTGTCAAGGGGATTGATGGAGTTGGGAAAGCCCCCAAAACCATATAACTTGACATTAAAGAGAGGCTGTGAAGCTCTCACAACCAAGAGTACCTTTCAGGGAGACATGCAGAGAAAACTGCTCTGTCTCTTTGGTGGATGACTTTTATCATGAAGCAGCACAAAGCCATTACTGAAGAAAAGCACAAATTTGCTGGAGCTTGGAGCAGGGAGGAAAGGGGAAAGAACCAACAACAACAAAAATAAGACACAAGCTGCTTTTTTTCCTCTTTAGAGGCTTTTGGGAAATTTTCTAAGGACTGCAAAGGTGTTGCAAAGAGGGGAAAGTGCACAGGACCCACTTGTAAGTCAGCCTAAGAGTGAGCACTGCAATGAACTGTAATCCTCGGATGGGATTACACATCCCACCCCAATAAATTCACCTGGATTTCTCTTCCAAGAATCCCTATACCACAAAGAAGTTTGTTCTGTGAGGCTTAGGGCAGACAGCAAGAAGTGAAGAGAGCTGGGATCTCGTGGCAGCTCCAAAAGTGAACTGCACCATGAACCCTTTTCTGGCCTCTGAAATGATAAGTAGAGCAGGAACCATGAGTAGTGTTGATGGAGCTGTGTTGGCAGTCTCGGTTGTCGCATGGTGAACTCTGTACTGCTGTGGCTGCCTTGCTAACTGTGTCAGAGCTTGCAGCCTGCTCAGGTATATCTACGTGGAACTGCTGCAACTATAGCAGGTGAACCTGGCAGTTTCGTACAGCACCCTGCACCATGGGCAGCCTCCCACGGGAGCACTCGCTGTGCACCATGGTGCAGCGGTGTAGATGAGTAAGGAGGACTGAAGGATTTCTTTTTTCTTTTTCACATGCTGCATAAATAGAATGAAGGAAAATATAATGTAATATAAATAAAAACAAATGGCTCAGTCAACTCATCTTTAATGCTTTGCAGCATGACATCTATTTTGTCTAATGGAATACGACTTTCATACACCAACTGGATATTTAACCTTGGCCAAAAGTTATGATATACATTACAATACACTTTTATTATGTTACACTGTATTGTTGTTGTTTTTTTAATCTATTGCTAAGCCCTTAACAGTATGTCTGTGTCTATGAAACCCATCTGTCAAAAGCACAGTAGGGACATTATTATGTAAATGTAGCTGGGTCTTCCTTTCATGGAATTGGGGGCGGGAATTTAATATACTGTCCTAATATTCCAGCCAGAGGGAGAAAAATATTTATGAAAAATCTTTTCCTTTTTTTTTTCCTAAGAAAAAAAGTCTAGCTGAATTTGGCTTCTAAAAAATCAGATCTTTCTCCTCATCCTTCCCAGTAAAATCTTTTAGAGCTAATGATACAGTTTCTAATAAAAAATAAAATAAAATACATGAGAGACTTATTTAAGTGCACCAGGAGACAGATAGGTCATTAATATCAGCACTGCTATCTTTTCTATATTACACTCATATTTAAATAACCTACATTTTGGGCTTTTTTTTTTTTAACAGGTGCCATTTTGGATTATTTCTTTATTAGAGTTTTTTCATAAAATATGCACAAAGACATTCAGATTTCTGGGAGAAGTGTGGGTAAGGGGGAGATTATTTATTACCACTCGTAAACATCAGACAAAATCTATTCATCTAAATTCTCTTGCCTTAGATGTGTTGTGCCATTATTTGTAAAATTAAGAGATTTGTCCCTGTGCAGAAAAGGGGCTAAAATTGAAATAGCCAATGTGTGACATGAAGTATCTACACAGTCCTCCCCTGGGCAAGCTCCCAACCTGAGGAACAGGCATCAGGAGGTTTGTCCGAATGTGATGCATGAATTGAAGTGTGTGTAGCTCTCTAAATCCAGATTACCGGCTGATTTCCTCCCTTAAATTCCAAGGCACCATCTGTTGAAATCACGAAGGCCTCCACAATCAGGCCTTCTGAGATGGGAGACTGTTGTCATCTTTATCTCTGCAGATGGGGTACTGAGAAGCAGAGCAGCTGAGGATGTGTTCTTATAAAAAATAAAATATATTCACAGTATAAGGAAAGGCACACACATGCTGGCTACATTTCCTTACACAGGTAACAGCAACAAGGAACAGACCACAGCAGAAGCCTTAACATAGACAACAAATGTTTATGGTTGCCTCACAATCAGGGTCATCCTTTGGATCCTGAGTCTTTCCTCTTGTTTCAGTGAGCTTTGGTTAAAGCTCTCCCTATTCAGAATTTTTGTTCTAATTCATTTGGAAGGCAAACCATGCAAATAGCATGGTTTTGCTGAGAGACCTTAGCAAAGCACATAGTTATCATTGTGCTTCTAAGAACACTTCTAGGAAGTAACAGCCAGCATCAATAACAGATCTGAGCATGTCCCATAGGATTAACAAAAAAATTTAAGTGTCTATATTTGAGAAGTCATGGCAGTCTGGTGAGGTTCCCACAGATTGGAAAAGGGGAAATATAACACCCTTTTTTTTTAAAAAAAAAAAAAGGAAAGCAAAGAAAACCCAGGAAACTACAGACCTGTCAGCCTCACCTCTGTGTCACGTAGAATCATGGAACATATCCTCCTAGTAGCTGTACTAAGATACGTCAAAAATAGAGAAGTGATTAGTGACAGCCAACATGGCTTCACTAAGAGTAAATCATGCCTAACTTATTTTGTGGCCTTCTATGACAAAGTTACAGTGCTGGTTGACATGGGAAAGGTAACCGATGTCATTTACCTGGACTTGTGAAAGGTGTCTGACACTGTCCCACATGACATCCTTGTCTCTAAGATGGAGAGACATGGACTTGATGGATGGACCACTCAATGGATAAAGAACTGACTAGAAGGTTGCACCCAAAGAGTTGTGGTTAACAGTTCAATGTTCATGTGGAGACCAAGGACAAGTGGAGTTCCTCAGGTGTCTCTTCTGGGTCCAGTGCCCTTCAACATCCTTGTCAGTGACATGGACAATGTCATCAAGTGCACCCTCAGCAAGTTTGCCAATGACACCAAGATGTGTGGTGTAGTGGACTCACTTGAGGGAAAGGATGTCATTCAAAGGGACCTTGATAGGCGTGAGAAATGGGCCAGTGCAAACAAGTCAAAGTGCAAAGTCCTGCACCTGGGTCAGGTCAATTCCAGGCACAAACACAAACTGGGCACAGAGTGGGTTGAGAGTAGCCCTGAAGAGAAGGACTTGGGGGTGTTGCTAGATAAGAAGCTCAACGTGAGTCGGCAGTGCACTCATGAAGCTCAGGCCAACTGTGTCCTGGGATGCATCAAGAGGAGTGTGGCCAGCAGAGTGAGAGAGTTGATTCTCCCCCTTTACTCTGCTCTTGTGAGATCCCACCTCGAATACTGGGTCCAGTTCTGGTGTTCCCACTGTAAGAGGGACATAGGTCTGTTGGAAAGAGTTCAGAAGAGAGCCACAAAGATGATCCAGGGGCTGGAGCACCTCTATGAGGATAGGCTGAGGGAACTGAGATTATTCAGCTTGGAGAAGAGAAGACTCCGAACAGACCTTACAACTGCCATCCAATACCTAAAGGGAACCTACAGGAAGGTTGGAGAGGGACTTTTTAAAAGTGTCCACCAATAGGACAAGGAGAAATGGATTTAAGTTAAAGGAAAACAGATTTAGATTGAATCTTAGGAAGAAATTCTTCAGTACGAGGGTGGGAAGACCCTGGAATAAATTGTCCAGAGAAGTTGTGGATGCCCACTTCCTGGAGGTGTTCAAGGCCCGGTTGGACAAATCCTTGAGTAACCTGGTCTAGTTGAGAGGTGTCTTCTGTCTCAGTCTTGGAGGTCTTGGAAGGACTCAGTTTGTTAATATAAAGAAGGTTTCCTCATATTTGAACAGAACTTCTTGTGTTCCAGCTTGTATCCATTGTCTCTTGTCCTGTCACTGGGCACCAGTGAAAAGAGTCTGGCTCCATCCTCCCTGCAGCCACCCTTTAGATATCTATAGACATTGATAAGGTCTTGTCTCAGCTTTCTCTTCTCCAGGCTAAATAGCCCCAGCTCTCTCAACCTTTCCTTGTACGAGAGATGCTCCAGTCCCCCAGTCATCTTTGTTGCCTTCTGCTGGACTCTCTCGAGTAGTTCCCTGTCTCTTGAACTGGGGAGGCCAGAACTGCACACAGTATTCCAGACGTGATCTCACCAGGGCAGAATAGATGTGGAAGATGACTTCTCTTTGCCTACTAGCCACACTCTTCTTAATGCCTCCCTGAATACCATTGGCCTTCTTGGCAACAAGGGCACAATGCTGGCTCATGGTTAACTTTTCGTCTACCAGGACTGCAAGCTCCTTCTCCTCAGGGCTGCTTTCCAGCAGGTTTACCCTTAATCTATACAGGTGCATGGGGTTATTCGTCCCTCGGTGGAGGACCATGCATTTGCATTTGTTGAAATTCACTAGGTTCCTCTCTGCCCAGCACTCCAGCCTGTCCAGGTCATGTTGGATGGCAGCACAGCCCTCTAGTGTCTCAATCACACCTCCCAGCCTTGTATTATCAGCAAATTTGCTGAGAATACACTCAGTCCCCTCGTACAGGTCATTGGTGAATATGTTGAATAGGACTGGACCCAATACTGACCGCTGGGGAATATCACTGGTTATAGACCTCCAACTCAACCCTACACCACTGGTCACAATAATCTGAGCTCTGTGATTCAATCAGCTCTCAATCCACCTCACTGTCCACCCATCTAATCCACACTTCCTGAGTTTCCTAATGAGGATGCTATGGGAGACAATGTTAAAAGACTTGCTGAAGTCAAAAGAGATGACATCCACTGTTCTCCCCTCATCTGACCAGCCAGTTATGACATCACAGAAGGTTATCAGACTGATCAAGCATGATTTCCCCTTGGTGAATCCATGTTGACCTCTCCCAATAACTTTCTTCTATATGTTTTGAGAGGATATCTAGAACAATTGGTTTCATCACCTTCCCAGGGATGGAGGTGAGACTGTTTTAGAGTTTCCTAGATCACCCTTCTTTCTCTTTTTAAAGACTGAAGTGAAATTGGCCTTCCTCCAGACATCAGGCACCTCTCCTGTTCTCCACAATTCTTCAAAGATTATGAAGAGTCACTTAGCAACGACATCTGCCACCTCTCTCCACACTCATGGGGGTATCCATCGAGGTCCTTGGATTTATCGATGTTCAGTTTGGCTAAGTGGTCTCTAGCCTGGTCCTCGTCTACTGAGGGAAAGTCTTTCTCTCTCCAGATCTTTTTTCTTAGCTCTGGGTAAAAGGGTCATTGGATGCCTGTATGTGTTTTTAGACTTGATCCATAATGTCTAGGTCCTGGGGACACTAAACAGCTGAGTGTTGTTCACATCTAAGTCACATTCAATAGATATCCTCAAAGCATTTGATAAATTGTCATGCTAAGAAAAACATCTTTTATTCAGAAGTTCAGGAAAAAAAGTATTGATACAGGACTAGAACCACTAATTTTTCAACCGTCACGTTTTTTGAAGTGATTTGAACCAACTTCCTTCTATGAAACCAGCACTAACAAAGGATAATTGGAGGTGTGGTGGGATGCTTGATGTCCATGGTGGTAATATTCTGTACCCTAGGGACTGAGACGATTATTGAGAAAAATGGAAACCTTATATCATGTTCCCATTTATTAAGTTATTGTGTGGACACAAATTGCATCTCAGTATTTGCATATTATGGAACACAGAAATGCAAAATTATTACATCTGTCTGTCTCTGTCCAGGTCCCATGTCTTGAGCGTAAGTTCAGCCTTTCACTCATTTAAACCCTCAGATGAATGACAACTTACAGCCTGTTTTCTTGATGTTGACAGTGTTTGCTAGCCTGACTACATATGATCATGAATATCAACATTCTCATTTAGATCATTGAGATCATAGAATCATAGAATAGTTGGGATTGGAAGAGACCTTTAAACGTCATATAGTCCAACAAGTTTCTTCCTGTGAAACAGGCTTTCAAAGCACTATTAGCCAGCCCTCTCTGTTAGGTGCTTCTGCTATACGTCAAGTTCTCTGCCAAAGGAAGGTGAAGCATAGTGCTGAATTAGGATAAACATAATGACTGAACTTAATTGGGCAGCATACAGTGCAGACAAATATAGTGACATTTCCTCATCCATAGCTACGTTTCACTGCACTCAGCCAGTAACATACTCACACTGGTGTGTTCATCAGCAGAGCTAATTTTCATTAGATGATTGAGCAGACTCACAGCATCCTCCAGCTTCAATTACTCCCAGCTCCCTAATGAAGGAGGTGCACTGTGTACATGTCCCACCTCTGAAAGTTCAGCTTGGAGGGGAGCTGTCTCAAGAGAAGAGAGGATAACCAATGTTGTTCCTTGTGCACGCTTTTCTCTATTGCTTTTCACAGACATCTGCTTCTGCAGATATTTCTTAATTAAAGTTTAATCAAAATTTCTTTTAAGCTCTTATGTCACATTGATATCTCTAAAGACTAAAATCTAGATCTATAGATATCTGCAAATCTAAAAATACTTGGCCATTATTAGTCCAAAAATTTAAGTAACCGTTAATTCTCCTTCAGGGTCAGGTACTAAGCCAGGCTGTAGAAATGCAGTGTGTGAAGAAGGATGTGAAACACTGTGCATTTCACTCATGGGAATGGCACGAGGCACAGAAGATAAATAACACTATTTAGTAGTCGTGAGACTCTGAACACTGGTTTGTGAATCTCTTAAAACACCCTGCTAATCAACCGGAACTTCTTTGGTGTGTGACAGTGGAAGAAATAGCAGAGATGACAAGGCCTTTTTGCTATCACTGAAGCTGGTGAGAAAAATAGATTACATGCTGTTGTTTGTGGGTTTACTTTGTTTGTTGTTGAGGTTTTTTAAGTGTAGAACTTTTACAAAGTTTTAAAAACAAAGACTTGAAATATTTCAATTTGGTATGTCCCCTGAGTCATTCATGGGAGTCACAGATTTCACAGATTTTATGGGATGCTTCATGAGTTCTTTTCCTACATTGGCTGAGTTGTCTGGTGAACTACATTTCCTATTGCACCTTAGAGTTTCTGCATGCTTAGAGGAAACACTAAAAGACTTTCTGAACACAGCTAACCATGACAGACACAGGCCAAGAGAATGATTTCTAAATTAAGATATTTACGTTTGCTGATACAATAGCTGAGGGGTAAGAGGGCAGTTTTCCAGAGAATTATTATTTGTGAATAAAAATTCAATATTTTCTTCAGAAAACAGACTACTTTTATAAAATATTGTGTTACAATATGCATTAATTGATAGTTGCTGGGTTTTGTTGTTTTTGTTGTTGTTGTTATTATTATTATTATTATTATTATTAATTGCAAAGAACTAATAGTAATAGTAGGTTTTGTTGTGGGTGTTTTAACAGTGACAGATAGTTACTATGACTCGTGTTTTTCAGATAGGAAATAAAATCTAAACCCATGTTTATGGCAACAATTAGAGATCCATGGGTGACAGAACGCTACTCTGGTGCCCAGCTGAACTTTTCACTGAATTGTTTCCCCGCCTGTCTTTTGCACACCCAGGTAAGTGCCTCCCATCCACAGGTTGTGGTGTGATGCTTTCTGCAGCACCAAGTGATGCTTACCTGGTGGTGACTGGAGGGAAAGACTAGTGGAGAGATTTCATCCTGCAGTGTGTGAAGTCTCTTCAGCTTCAGGCACTTTGTTTTTACACGTGGGAGAGAAAAGATGGTGCTGTCTGAGTCTTGGGAGAGAGGACAACTGCTCTGGGTTGGCAGCAGAGAGGTGGCAGATCGACAGGTAGGTCAGTCCATGGGGAAAAAGCACCAGTGGTCCTGCCTTTGTGGCCTTGAATATTTTTCTGTATCCAAGAGAGCTGTGGCGGCAAGCCACCTTCTGTCAGAGCTGATCCTGAGTACAGCATCCATACATCTTTTTAAGCACTTCTGAGGCATATAGGCCATAAGGAGGTGGTACAGGGACAACACTAGAAGCAGAGATTAGCTTTCATAAGGTCAGCTGTGCTCCATGATTGGCAGGGTAGAAGCTTCTGATCAATAACTGCAAGGGGTTATTGATTCAACCACCAATCTGAACTCTTAATTACTGATATTAAATGTCAGAAACTTTCAGAATTTAAGTCATATGACTCTAATCTCTCACTCCAGAAACCCTGCTGTGGCAAACTCTCATCAAACTTCATGTGGCAAGGGTCTGCTCTCAGCTCGGCTGCTGTACACCAGGAGTGATGGGGCTGGCTCTGGTCTGTCTGCTCTGGGTTTGCTTCAAGGAGAGAGGTTGCAATCTGTCTCCTGTATGTCATTCAAAACTAAAGAAGAATGAAAAAGAAGAGTCCTTTTCTCTCACTAGCACAATCTGGAGTTCTCTATGCACTGAAATCCCTGCTTTAAGCACCTCAGAGGAATGTTTTAAGCTAGGAACTGAAGCTTTCCTTGGTGGTCACCATATAAATATATGCATATATAAAGAGAGACAGCCATCAGGTGTGTATTTCAATAGAGAGATAGTATTCTTATGAATGTATTGTGAACATTTGTGCAGGTGTCACCATCATACAGACAAGTATGTGTGTGTTAGCAAGAGTTAAATGCACAGGAGTGCAAACACTGCTATAGCCTCTAGTAACTGCTTAACTAAGTTAACTTATTTCTACTTGATGCTTAGTAAGGGTTTGAAGCTCTTCACTGATCATATAATTCCTTGCCCTCTAGGTCCAATACGGTGAGAAACACTAAGAATTTATGCTCGTTTTCTGTTCTTCACATCACTCATGATTTTCATAGAATCATAGAATAATTTAGGTTGGAAAAGACCTTTAAGATCATTGAGCTCAATCGTTAAGGCAGCGATGCCAGCTCCACCACTGAACAATGTCCTTAAGGACCACATCTGTACTTCTTTTAAATTCCTCCAGGGAAAGTAATTCAACCACTTTACTGCCCAGCCTGTAGCAATGCTTGATAACTCTTTAGTGAAGAGTTATCTGAAACTCCCCTGGTGCAACATGAGGCCATTTACTCCTGTCCTACTGCTTGTTGCTTGGGAAAAGAGACAAACCTCCACCTTGCTACAACCTCCTTTCACATAGTTGTAGGGAACGACAAAGTCTTCCCTCAGCCTTCTTTTCTCCAGACTAACAACCCCCGTTCCCTCAGCTGCTCCTCATAAGACTTGTGCTCTAGACACTTCATCAGCTTTGCTGCCCTTCTCTGGACATGCTCCAGCACCTCAATGTCTGTGTTGCCATGATGGGCGCAAAACTGAACACAAGATTTGAGGTTTGGCCTCACGAGTGACACACAATCACTTCTCTACTCCTGCTGGCCACGCTGTTTTTGATATAAGCCAGGATGCTGTTGGTATTCTTGGCCACCTGGGCACACTGCCAGGTCATGTTCAGCTGGCTTGTTGATCAATACCTCCAGGTGTTTTTCCACCAGGCAGCTTTCTAGCCAGTGTTCCCCAAGCCTGTAACATTGCCTGGATTTGGTGTGACCCAAGCGCAGGACGTGACATTTAACCTTGTTGATCCTCAGACCACTGACCCAGTCTGCCCAGGTCCCTCTGTAAAGTATTTCTTCCCTTGAGCAGATCAACACTCCCTCTCAATTCAATGTTATCTGCAAACTTACTGAGGGTCCACTCAATTCCCTTGTTCGGATCTTGGATAAAGATGTTACACAGAACTGGCCCCAAGATTCAGCTCTGGGGAATACCACTTCTGATAGGCCACCAGCTGGACTTATCCCAGTCACCACATATAATCATAGAATTAGAGACTCATAGAATCATTCAGGGTGGAGAAGACCCTTAGGATCACCAAGTCCAACCACTAACCTAACTCTACAGAGCTCATCCCTAAACCATATTGCCCAACACCTCATCTAAACGACCTTTGAACACATCCAGGGATGGTGACTCAACTACCTCCCTGGGGAGCCTGTTCCAATGTCTGACTACTCTTTCTGTGAAAATTTTTTTCCTAATGTGCAGTCTAAACCTACCCTGCTGAGGTTTGAACCCGTTTCCTCTTTTTCTGTTGCTAATCACCTGTGAGAAGAGACGAGCATCAACCTGTCTACAATGTCCTTTCATGTAGTTGTAGAGAGCAATAAGGTCTCCCCTCAGCCTCTTCTTCTTCAAACTAAACAGGCCCAGCTCCTTCAATCATTCTTCATAAGATTTATTCTCCAGGTCCTTTACCAGCTTCGTCACTCTCCTCTGCACACGCTTCAGCACCACTCTTTAGGCCTGGCCATCCAACCAGACTTTCATGCAGTGAAGGGTACACCCATTCAAGCCATGAGCAGCCAGTATGTACAGAAGAATGCTGTGGGAAATAGTGTCAAAGGCTTTACTATAGTCCAAGTAGACAAAATCCACAGCCTTTCCCTCATCCACTGAGTGGGTCACCTCATCACAGGAGATCAGGTTAGTCAAGCAGGATTTGTCCCTCATAAACTCATGCTGATTGGGCCTCATCAGCTGGTTGTCCTGAACATTCTGTGTAATGTCACTCAAGATTATCTGCTCCATAACCTTCACCAGCACCGAGGTCACACTGACAGCTATGTAGTTCCTTCTTATTCCAGCCCTTCTTGTAGATGGGCATCACATTTCCTAACCTCCAGTCCACTGGGATCTCCCATTTGTACGTGGAATATCTGTACCATGACTACCTTATGAGAATGCAAGAAAACAAGTCCATCCACAATTATTATCATTTCTAGTTGCCCTTCTCTTTCCCTTTTCTGTTTACTACATCCTTTCCTAGTGTGGAGTAGAGGTGAGACAGAAACATACACAGGACTCAGAACATAGGTGCACTTTATACTGATAATAGCATAACAATATTTTCTTTTTATTCAGATTTTTTACCTCTGCTGAGCAATATGCTGATGTTCTGGTGGTATTTTCTGCTGTGCTTTCCAGATAACTTTCCAGTGAGATTAAAGTCTAGCACAGTGTCTGTATAGCTAGGATTCTTCTCCCCCTTTTTCATTACTTCGCATTTATAGGCATTGAATTTTGCCTGCCATTTTGTTGCCCGATCATTCAGCATCATGAGATCTGTGCTCTTGGATGTCAGATTTATTTTTATTACCCTGACTACCTCAAATACGTTTTGTTGGATTTTGTCTCCACTGCAACAGAAAAGATCCCTTTGGGACTACCTCGATCACCTCCTTCCAATAAGAAAACTGACCATTTATTTCTGCACTTCACATCTACTTCTTTAAGCAGTTATTAATCCAAGAAAGGTCTTTCCTATTTCTTTCTGCAATACCCTGCTTTCTTTGCAAGCCTTTGGTAAGGAACTTTTTGAAAATCCAAGTGTGCTTTTATCTGTATGCTTGATGACTCTTTAAAAGCATTCTAATAAATTTTCTAAGGGATAACTACTTCCTATAAAAGTTGTGTTGCCTATTTCACATTACATTATATCCATCTACTTGTGTGCCAGTTCTGGTCTTGATTACAGTTCTTTCCAATTTGCTTGATATTGTGTCATATGCTGATTTGCAGTTCCTCATTTCTTACACTGAGAAGAAATCCCTGGTATAAAGAGTTACTGTTTAGCAAGAACTAATATTCAAATTAAAAACGACAATGAAGTACTTTTGATTGCTAATAATACTATAGGGTAGAAGGAGTTATTTCCAGTTACTGAGTGCCATTTAATTTTGTTTGCTATTTATAATCTGAAGAAATTATAAAAGGTAGAAGCTAAATCTTAATATCTGGCTCTCTGGATGGTGAATCAGGGTTGATTTCATTCATTTAGTCTCTTGAACCGAGTTCTTTGTCATGTCTTAATTAAAGGCAAAAAAAAAAAAAGGTGAAATGGATCATTCTTCGTTATGATCATTTTATTCTCAGAAAAACGGAATTAATTAAAAGCAAAACAGTACACAAACAGTGATTACTTTAGTCCCCTGCATATTTTTCTGTAAAGGGTTTTTGAAAGTTATTACACCTTGGAGAGTCAGCTGACTCTTGAGGGAACCAAGTACTCTATTATCAAAATTAGTAGCAGACAAGTAATACCGTATCACAGGTAATTAAAATAATTTATGGATGGGCAAAATTCATTAAAGAGTTGGTGAATCCTACTTGGTATATCATGGAGAACCTAAGTAATTTATAAGTGGGCAAATGTGACTAATCTTAAATAAATCCTATGAAACCAAAGAAAGCCTTTAAGTCAGTTAATCAAAAGAAGCCAGTCAGGCAGTTGTCTTGAGACAGGCAAATCAATGAATATCAAGAACCTTAAATCTGTATTAAATCCCATTACTTATCTTTGTTTACCAAATTTTAGCCTCAGTGTCCTCTGCAGTAATATATTCTAAAAACACTGGCATTCAAGAGTAGAAATGCCCAGTCAGCTACATGACAAGAGCATTCTGACATTTTGGTAAAATAGTTCAAAGAGAATTTAAATTAAGTTCTGTGGCAAAGATTCCCAGCTGCATGCCACCTCTTCTAATGTCAACTCAGTGATGTCATCACATGGTAGGAATAATGCTGAGTTATTGAATACTGCTGGTTTATGTCAAGTTGTACTCTCTTTTTTTCTGAGTCCTTCTTAGGCCGCTGGTTCCTGCAAATTCCCAGGATTGAACTGGAAGAGCTGTTGGCCATACTACAAAGCTGAGCACAAGGAGACCTGCCTCTTTATTTCAGAGGATTTTATAACCTCCTTACTTTAGGAAAGGAGAAATGTGAATCTCTTTCAGGTTTGTCTGAATTTAATATTAGCTCTTCTCATCCACTCCTTAAAACCCTCATGGCCTTAGAACTCAGGACTCTGCAGTAAATTTAATACTTACATAGTACAATTCTAACTGTTTTTTGTATGTATGTATATCTGGTAAGAATGACTCAGAGTTCCTTTCAAAGTAGGGCTTTAACTCTTTGCATTTATTTGGGCCATTTATTTTCATAAACCTTAATACAAGCTGAAATCTGTGTCAACTAAATTGTAGTGAACTTCCCTTTTATAAAAGAGTAAGGGAACAGTCTTCCTCACATCAGAAGAAACTTTTTAAGAGTTGGTCTTTAGGGGGGGCTTTCCAAACTGAATGACCAGGAAAAAAAAATTACTGTGTTCATTAACATCCTGGTTTTATCTAAACAGAACCAATTCTGTTCAGTGATTCTACTTTCCAGCTCGGTCCCTTCTGAGAGTCTGCACCTTCTGAAGTTAACACCACGTTTTTGCAAGACAGTGTCTGCTACTGGCAGTGATAATGCCTGATGTTTACAGTCACTGCCTGGGACTGGTATGCAGAAAGACTCTTGCTTATACTTCTGAAAAAAACAGGATCACTACTGGAACTCATGTAACACATTAGGGTGCCACGAAATAAAAGGGGTCATAAGAAAGTAAAATGATGCACCTCTGGTGAGGAAGGGACAGAACAGGTGACAAAAAAAAAGGTATTCCATTCCATAAACATCATAGTCTGTTTAAAAGTAAGAGATCATGGGAGTTAATCTCTGTTCTTCCATGGCTGCCATCCAAGGAGTACTCTGTCTGATCTTCTGCCTTTAATCCCAATCCTGCATTCCTGAATCCAGCTCCTGTATCCAGCTCCCCTCTGCAGCTCAGCCTGAGGTTTCCCCAGTGCCTGCCTTCTCTGAAGCATTAGTGGGGTTTGCTATTGGTGGGAGTTGGTCTCAATATCAGTTCTGTATATATTTGTATATAGTTCATTATGTTAATTATTTCCTTATTAGTACTATTATTGTTTTATTAGAGTTGTTTAGCCACTCTATTCTCTTTCCCTTCCTATATGGGGAGGGAGAGGGGTTAGAGAGCATCTATCAGCATTCAATGGTCAGCCCAGCCCTAACCCTTAAGTAGCTTCTATGTACAGTCTTTAGCTTCTCTTTCCTTTTTTTTCTTTTTTCTTTTTTTTTTTTTTTATTGGTAAGAAACCCTGTAGGTATAACATAAACTGCAAGTAAGAAGAATGATTCAAGTCCTCTGACAAGTTGATCAGAGTATGTAAAAATTTGGTTTAAAAATACTGAGCCTGAATTAATATGCAGTACTGGAAATGAATGTTAAATTTTGTTCAACAGTTCAACGTTGCAAGACACTTCTGCTATACCTCAGCAATGACTATAACAAGTTCTCATCAGCCTAGTCTTTAGCACAGTTATACGTTAATTAGTTCATCCAGTGCTAAAGAACAAATATGTGGTCTTACTGAAGTCTTAATTTGATAATATATAGACTATAAAATAGTATATGGTCTTATTTTTCAGAGGTCTCCAGTTGTTAATAACCAGTCAAACTACACAGTTACAGTCCATTTTTGTCCATGCAGCCAGGCATGGCTTCTGAAAGCTTTATAAGTAAAGACAAAGCAATTAAACTTTACATGTCCCTAAATTTGTTTGCCTCCTGAGGCAACACATTGAACAGTCTCTCATTTCTCTACTTTATAGAAGGAAATAAGCTTTTGAAGGCTCTCAGAGAAAGATAATATCTATGTAAGTTTAGGTATTTAAGCTAGCTGGACACAATCTCCCCTCAGATAAAACCCTGTGACGATATCAGCCTTTTCACACTGGCTTGCTGAAAGGTTCATCTCACTTGTCTTCAGCTGTGTAATTTTTGCATCTCCTTCAAATTGGTCAGTTCTGATGTCCCCTTTTTCGGACAGGTAGTTGCAGAAGATTGGGCTTTGGCTGGCTTCATTTTATGAGCCACATATCTTTGCCATGGGCAAACGTCATGAGGGATGAAAAAATCAGTATTCTTATACTCACTGGAGGGGGAGTCTATGAGGCTAGTTTAAATTAGAGTTCTTTCTAATAGGTAGTAAAATGTGGTAAAATTAATCATATTTTTATTTTATGATAACTGCCTCAGTTACTGCTACAGATTAGGCTCATATGTACTAACTAAAATCTAACACTTACAGATAGATATCTCAGAAGAATTTTACTATTTCATGGTTATCAGGAGATCAAAACAAAAGGTACCTATAAGATTAAGAGAAATCACAAGTAGTACAGAAGTAAACACCTTCCCCTCTAGAGATCTTTCAAGCCATAAATATATGTGTCTTCAAGTTGAAAAGCTTAGAGCACTTTTAGAAGAAAACACATTCAATAAGAAATTGTCAGGAAGTTTTGATTTGATTCCAACACGAATTTTTTTTAGAGTGTGGAATGGGAGCTGTTTGTGGTATATTCTGTTAACATAGCCCTACATTCCTCTTTGCTCTTTACATTTTTGAAAGTCAGGAGTCTTTCTAAGGCATATTTTATAAAATCTGTTTTTGTGAGATTATGATAATGTCTATACCAGCTGGATGTCTAGTACAAGGAGTCTTGTTCTTTGGGGAGACATTCATGTTAGTTGCTTGATTCTTGACCAAATGGTTGCTAGCTTTACAACTGCATTGTATTTACAACTTTCCAATTGCAAGCTCTTACAAAATACTCTATACAAAGCACAAAATATAATACTTACATCACTTCTAGTTTAAGCTCTAGTTTAAATCTACTAAAAAAAATTCATGATTTTCTTAATGAAAGTGTTTTCTTCTGTAAGTGCTATAAAATATTCAGTGTTTATAAATATATTGCCAAGTATAGCTAAAGACAGTGAAAGCTAAAACATGTTATAATTACAAAGGCTGATTTTTAGAGTTCATGTAATACTGGCTGCTCTATAGCCTGTGGTATTATCTCCTTTAACGTGTACAGCCTGTTCTTGGATGAAAGGAGTAGGACCAGTGTGCACTATTTTTAATTAGCTTGAATATTTGAATAGCCTGAATGTTTTAGTAAAATACACATCCAGATACTACTTAAACCTATTTTAAACATAGGAGATTTCAAACAATTACAAAGCTATCTTAAAATTTCCCAGCAAACTTCTAACCACCCAGAGTAAATTCTGCTAAGAATATGTTCCAATGCTATGTATAGGTATTCAGGGATCAGCAGTGATTACGCTCCCCCTCTAGCATCCTGCTCCAGGTTTGTACATCTCAGTGCCCTTTAGAACTGGTTTCAAATTCATTAGGTACAGCTGGGAAAACCAAAAACGAAGGGGAGAATTGACTTGCCAAATGTAAACCAGAGGCAAACCCAGAAATTTCCTCAAGACTACCCCCATGTCTTGATGGTAAAGATAGATTAAACTGTTTGCAGGGTGTCACAGAGGTCCATGGTGGACCAGGTGCTGGGTAAGGTATTGGAAGAGTCCCTCAGTGTGATACAACAGCAATAATCAGTGTCTACAAAAGCGTAAGATCTAGACATTTTACTTATTTAAGTATCTATTAAACGGCAAGAAAAAGTTACATATTATATTTCCTGACAGCTCAAAACTTTCATGCATTCTTCCTTTTGGATGGGGTTAAAAGTATCCTAAAAAAATAGAGTAGCTTGGAGATCTAAAGGTGATGATTTTGTTTCTGGGGAGAAAGAAGAAAACACAGTAGCTAGGAAGGGAGGAAAAATGCTAAGACTTTGTGTTTGCTTGTTTGCTTGTTTAAAATAGAATGTCAGTTCAAAAAATCAAATGTATTTTTGATGTTTTTAGTGTTTGCTTCAAAGAAAGAGCCACCAGTGCATATGGAAACTTAAACAGATATGCCACCAATAATGATATTCCTAGAAATACCTTTTCCTCTTGTATATATGTACCTGATATTATCTGAAGCATCTGAAAATGTGTTTGTGTACAGCAGCACTATAATAGGATTTTGTGAATTGTTCTTATCTAAGCGTTATATATGCATCCAGAGGGAAAACTTTACTTTAACCAGGTACATTATCAGAAAATAACAATCTGGGGGCATAAACATCCCAAGTGTGCACCTTTTTTATGATGTCAAACAGAGTAAACAGTACACATATTTTCCCATTATTTTATGTTTGATTTTTTTTTCATCATTATTATTATGTTAAGCTGCCTATGTTGGATTTGTGAATGGGCTATGACTGTTACATTCTGGCATCTGCTTGTCCAAACATCACCTGATAACGGTGCCCAGTGCTGCAGGAGAGGCAGTGGCAGCAGGTGGTGAAACAAAGGGTATGTCTTTGCCAGTGGCCACAGGTTTCACTGATCACTGATTTACACAAATGTAATAAACAATTCAGCACAGTTTTCCAAAATGCCATTTCAAATGGGAAAACATGGATACAATGCCCCAAAATGCCTAAAATCAAGATCACAGAGAACACTCAAGACTCTAATGGCAGTGGTCACACTGTGAGTGGTCACAGTCCTGTGAGAGCAATTCAATGGAAAAGAGAAACAAAAGTCAGCAATGCAAGTAGGCAAAGGTAACACTCTTCATATTCTTGTTATCTTCCGTAAACTTCTTTTTTTTTTCCCTTTGATTTCAGCATTTCTTTTCCACTGCAGTGTTACACGTTCCCAGCTGTAGAACACATGATATGCCGAGAAAGTTTTCATTTAAAGAAAGTTTGCAGGACTGCAGTTGCAAAGGATAGAAAAAGGGATATAACTATTCAGATGACAAAAAGACACATATTTTTAGAGAATTTATTGGTAAGCAATTATCATTTTTTTTGAGACAATGTCGGTGTTCTCCATTTGATCTTGGATTAGAGGCAGAGTGGTCAATAGTTTATGTAAAGATCCCTTAAAAAAAGTAACTCCTGCTAGTTTCAGTAACCAGATGCTAGAATCTGCTTGATGATAACAGGAAAATGGTGAAGAGAGGTGTGAACAGCCAAAAGTGGAAGAAGACCCTTGAGATCGTGATAAAGATTGTTTTTAACTTAACATTCTTGATACACACACTTCATTCTTGAACCAGAGCTGGTAGAGCCCCAGTGTAGCATTTCTTTTCATTAGTTGAAGGGGCAAGTTCCCCACTTTTCATACTGAGGAGAGGCTGAAATTCTCTGCAACTCCAAGGGATAAATTTGGTGTAAGAAATAAAGATAAGATTCTCCATGTTTTTTTCAGCTAGCTGAAGCAAGGAATACAGTGGAATAACTTGATATTCCATGTCACAGATTCAAAAAGTACCTATTTCACTGCATGATAAGTGTTTATAGTCATTCATTCCTTACACTCATGAAAATTAACAAGTATCATTGGAAAATTCTCCAGTCCAGCCTTTTCTGCATTTGTAGAAAACCACACAGCATAAAGATTTTCTATCTGGATTGATTTTTCTTTTTCTCTGCCAAAACCTGCTTCTTCATATAGGTACCACTGGGTTAAATGCATGGTAATGCTGCCTGGGAAATGACAGCAGCTATGTCATAATAACTTTATAGTGGTCTGATGTTTGAAGGTGTTGAGATACCTTCACTTTCATTGAGGTTGATTTTCATCATGGCAGTTAAAACCCCTTAAAAATCAGTCCCCAGCTGCAGTAAGAGGAGTGAAGATATAAGCAGCAGACTGTTTGCAGAAACTAAGTATTGATAAAGCAATAATTTATAGTCTAGGTAATGAAGGTATCTCTTTTTTCCTCTACTTTTTGTTTTATTGGTTTTTTTGGTTGGTTGGTTTGTTGGTTGGTTTTGCCTCTGAAACTCTAAAAATGAGCAATCACTTCATTAAGACAAGTTTTAATTTCTTGTCCCATTCACTGTACAATCTCAGTTGCACTCGTTTCCTTCAGAGCCCACTTGGCATGACAAGTTCATGGAAAATCCATCACCTTATCACAGAATTTCCCACATTAGAGAGCGACACTTTGAAGAAGAGGCTCAGTACTCCTCCTTTCCTTTTGTAGTGGGATATTTGGAAAGTACCATGACGTGGCTGTACTTGGAGTGTTTAGCAGTAGTTTGCCACCTTTGCACAACAACGTGAAGCACAAGCAAATGCAAGGGTAGCTGAAACCTGGTTTTGCAAGCCCCCATAGCTGTTGAGTCCCAAAGCTGAGGAAAAACTTGAAGGTAATTTATTACTTTTCCTTGTTTACTTTTTCCTGAACAGGAACTTTTACCCCCACACACTTGTTTAAGTTACCTGCCACTTCTGCCCGTCCAAAAGAGAAGTTAAAACATATCACGTGGTGCCATCCAGAAAAGAAATCCTTTGCATCCAGTGAGATGAACTGCAGCTGAACAACAAAGCGTGATGGTAATACCTGGCATGAATCATTAGGTCTGGGGAGCAGAACCGCCTTGAGAGCTTCCACTGCATGCTAACAAGTCCTCTGGAGTCAGTAAAGTAGTTTGGCTACCACAGGTTTTGATTCCACGACCAACGTTCATGGCACAGTAGCATTCATGCCTCTGTCCATTGACTTCAGCAACGCTACTTTCCCAAGCAATTGTTTTCCAAGCTGAATAAAACCTACAGAACGTGATCAGTGGTCTGTGAAGTTACTAAATGTTTGCAGTGGAGTTTTAATACAGCCAAGACCAATAATGTAACAAAGATATTTATTTATATTTCAAAGTGATACTGTGAATTGCACGGATTCCATTTAATGCATTGCAAAGTTAGGTAACATAGAAAACAACCTGATAACAGGCAGGCTTTCAAATCCATTAAGTGCCTATGAATATTGCATCCTAAATGTCCATCTCTATTACAGGATTTTATGTGAGAGTACAAACATATAGGACTTAAAAAAACCCTACACTGAATAAAAAGACAGTAATAAAATGTAAGCTTACTGAGTTTCTTCTTCAACTACTCTTTCTTCTTTTAATCTTTATTTGACACTTTATTAAAAGTCCAGAGCTCAGAATTTCAACCCCTGGTTAATCACCACTTAATCACTTGGCATACGTTAAATGCACATCTCTGCTGCATTGGTTTTCCCCCTATAATACTCTCCTGATTAAGCATCAGGCATTACTATTCATTAACATTGGCTAAATCGGTTCTTTGAGATCTGTCCCAATAAAGCATCTATCTTGGCTTTAGCATATCTCAGTTAAATGAAGAACATTCAACAACAAAAACTGCTTTAAAAAGAAGCCATAGTGAACTTGTTTTGGGGAAAAAGATTGCTCCACAGTCCAAATACTGCAAAGGTCACTGCTTTATTTTTGTCATGAGAGAAAATAGTTTTTAGTTTGGAGTTCCCACATACTTTGATATAAATCTGCACCTTTTTCACTTGTCATCTCTTCTGCCACTCTGTCTTTTCCAAGCTATGTCTCTAACTTATATGTAGCCAATTCACCTTCTAAAATAGTGCCAACTATAGATGTTACAAACAGCAACACACAAATACGGGTCACCCTTGAAAGAGAAGTCACCCTAAACTGTTTTGTGAGCTTCAGAACAAGCACACGGGAATGGATCGTGGATAGCCTTGCTCACAGCATCACTACATGACTAAAAGGATAAGCTTTAAGAAGCTGATTTACACCGTGATCTGGCTGGCGATTGAGTTGGAGAGATCGAGTAGCTGTGTGGGGCTGTGTGTTGTTTCAAACCCACACTATTAAAACTTGGAATAAATGTCCAGAGACACATATTCAGTGCTGACTACAATTTAGAGATGGATACAAGGAATTACGTTTTCCTATAGCACTGCAGAAGTAGTGCTGGAACAAGCTTTCCTCCCACCTAACTTTTATTGCCTTGTCTACATGGCACTTTCTCGTCCTGTAAATTACAGAATTAATCACAACAGCGGTATGTGATGTACGAAATTTTTGAACCAAGGAGGATGCCTGACATAATGAATCACAGAGCGACACCATGGAACCCATCAGCCGTGATCATCATCTGGGCACTGAGAGCAGCCTGAGAGTTTGGGATATTTTCTGTAAACACACACATCTTTAGTTTGTCATGTGTTTTGTAAGCGAGTGTGGTAGAAGGCTTTTCACACTTTTAGCCTGAGGCCTTTTATTGAGTGTGGAAGAAGAGTTTATAAATAGGTCTTCACTTTTTCCTTCTCATGTCATTTAGCTCTCATTTTAACAGAGTTTAGAAATAAGTTACATTTATTCTTTTTATTGGCTAAAGAGGACAGCTGTCTATCAAATGTTACTGTTTACAAAATCCTCTATGATAAGCCGTGTTTGGAGACCTTCTGTGGGTTATTAGTAGGTGTTACATAAATAACGAAATCCGTGGTATTAGATCATGTGTATTTTCTTCAACTATACTGAAGTTCTCGTGTAGGCAGTGGTCCAGAACAATATCCATTCACCTCTAAAATGCCTCCCAAGACCTTTTTGAAGGTCCTGTGTTAGATCCCGGCAGATAGTGCCCTAGGGCTGCACAGATCACATGCCGACAATCTGTAGAGGACTGCATTTCAGCCCTAATGAATTAAGTGATTTATTTCTTCAAAAAGCAGAAGATATTTAACACAAAATCTAAGACACACAGTGCCAAAGAGGGAGGTTTGTGCTGTCAAGAGGTGTCAAACTGACAGAGCTGGAGACCTAAACCTTCTGTTCCCCAACAGGGAGAAACAGATTTCAAACCACATCACACACTAGAAGCACTGACAGTGGAAGCTTTCATGTATAGAGGCATCAGCCTCAGATATAGAGTCACCAGATGTAGAGACGTGAGAAGATTTTAGCAGCCATCCCAATTCCAGCCTCAACTTTAGACGTCTGGAATTTAGTTCTCCAGAAATTTGTCCAAGATTACACCTTTATTTTTGTAACACTCCCCAGCATTCATCTCCAGTGCTCATTAAATAGAAAATTTTGGTTCCAAAGCAGTTGAAGATTCACTTTTTCCTTTCCCAAATATCCCTCAATTATACAAATGAAGGAAAGCTTTCAGCATGTGTTTAATTCCATCTTTTAGAAGTAGTAGATGTTCAAATTCTTATGGATACAGTCCAAATTAAGCGTATGTTTAACCCATGTCCTGACTCGGTTCTTACCCTGTGTGTGGGAGCTCAATGAAAAAGAAAAAAGGAAATCCTGATTGCAATCCTGACTTTGGGCCAGGATTTTATTGCAGTATTTATAAATAAACTTGTGATGGCATTTAATTATTTAAGAAACAAACTAGTTGTTGAATTTCATAGAGATCTAAGGTCCTTGGACTTGTACAAGAGATTAACCTGGCCCACTTTCTTGTGACTAATATATATAGTACAGGAAAAGAAAAGGGTGAGGGAAAAGCCATTTTCTTTCATAACAGGAACATACAATATTAAGGAAACTGAAAACTGCATTTCTAAAATTGTTTCCATTTCAGAGTCCTTCTGCCTATGGAGAATCAATACGCCAGAAGAGCACAGCCTTAAACGTTAATATTACAGAATAAAATTCATTTTTGATGGATTGATGGACACATTTTCTTAAGGCCAAGAAATAATGAATACAAAGGTGTTTTTTTTTCCTGATAGTCTATCTTTCCCCTCTTCCTGCACAGAGGATGTAGAAAATAATAGGATACGACTTGCCTGTATATAGAAACATCCATTATTAGGCACCAAGAGGTTTCACCAGGATGCATGTCCTCATCCCCATATATCCATTTGTAACAGCAAGGGGAAATCAGAATACAGGAAAATGCTGTTGTTTGCTCTGCTGCAGCCTCAGAAACCCAGTCAATCAAGAAAAGGTTGGCCGATGTGGTGTTGTTTAATAATTCCCAGAGGAATTTATTCTGCCCTAACTACAAAATTCCTAAGTATGCCGAGCTTAAAAGCAAATCCATGTACACTCTAATTTCAACATGCGGTTTTACATCATGTCACACCTGCTTTTCTTTCTGAATCAGCAATAACTAGGAGGTGCTTCCCCAGTAATTCTGATCTTAGATACGAACTGAGTTTGAAAAATAATCATTTAGTTATTGTCCTGACTTGCAGCATTTCTTTGCAGGGAGGCAGCATGATTCCATTTTTCTGGGGCATTTCTAAATTCCTGTGGCTCTAAGAGATACTTCCAAGATCACTGGGTAAGCATTTAAGGTGAATTTCAAATTGTGTGTGTTTCACTGTCCCTTTTATAGTTACAGAGGGATAATTATGGTTCCACAAATTCCTCCTTTTCTTTCCTGGTCTCTTTCCCACTTATTAATAATACATTTGGTATATGGAGTCAAATCCCAGTATTCTTTAGAGGGAGAAAATGCTACTGGACCCAAGTAAAAATAGTTTGCCTTGAGGCTGTTTTCCTATTCAAAAATATTTGTACAGAGGAGCTCAGTTATGTGGAAAAACAACTGTGCTCTATTTTGTATAAGCCAAATACGAGAAAGACACGACATTAGTACACTTGATCATATCCAATTTTACTCTGACATGACACAGTTTATGCAGAATTTAGAGAAAAGACTGACCTTTCGTTGAATGTCACATTGTCACAACCCACAGTTCAGTCTAATCAGATTTTTAAATGAAAAGTAGGGAAAAGTATTGTCAGTCTAGCTCAGTGGAAAAAGATGGAGGGTCTGTCTCAACTCCCTCCAGCATCCTTAGTTTCATATATCCACTCTGACAGACCTCAAATCAGTGTATGAAAAAGAAAAGAAAAATCTTCTGAAATCAAATGTTGAGGTCAATGTAAAAGCTCAGTTGGAAACCAAAATTGTGCAACTTTGGCATCCCCTGAGATTCTTGGCATCTTGTCTAGCATCTTCCAGAATTCATGTTCACACGTGCAGAGCAGAATACTGTAGTCATTGATTGTATTTTGTTATTGCATTCTGCATGCTGGCTGAGGGATTGCATTAGTGCAGCAGACAGTGAAACCTGAGTTATCCAAAACTTGTAATTGTCTTGGATGGAGTTAAAGATATCACCACAAAACTGGTTGCATTGTGTGACTGCCGAAGAGCCCCAGGCCTTTGGCAAACTCCAGTATGTTGGCTGGTGCATACAAGAGAGGAGAAGCTTACCCCTAAGTCCCAGATTTCACAACCTGAAGCTTCCTCAAAGAGCCTACAAGTTAAAATGGAATGCTACAACATTACATGTTTATTTGCAATAATTTCAGTATTTTCACATTTTAATATGACTTAGGGATATGTTATTGATTTTCTTTGCTTATCATTCAGGGATCAACACTTCTACCAAGGCTCCTCCACCTTGCACATGTTGTATGGCAAGTGATTGTGCCTCTATAGAAATGATCCTTTCTTATTCTTTTCAGGTTATTGCAGTCCCCAGACTGTGCCAGGTGCTTCTCAAAGAACAAAACTTAGGCAATAGCTTTGAGATCTGTATAAAAGCTCATTATCATTATACTTTTTTTCATTCTTCTTTATATTGAACTACATCTTTCAACTAGTGCAAATCAGTAAGCAACTTACTCCAAAGACTGGGCCTTTGTTAAACTTTTTACAAGGTTTCTTTTCTCCTTGTTTTCAGTGCAAGGGGATAGGAGGTTCATTGGTTGGTTGGTTAATGAAGTGCTCTTCATTCTTTTTCATTTTCTTTTTACTTTTCTTTTCTTTTTTTTCTTTTTTTTTGAATTTTTTTTTCCCTTGAGAAGAAACAGATGTCTTTGTAGCTAAAAATATAGTGTAACACACCTCTGGTCAAATCTTCTGAAATATATTTGTTCTTATTTGGTTTGCTGTACAACCATAAATATTCAAAATGCTTTAGAGTATGACTGTACAGCTGACTTGCACCTGGTAAAAGAGAATTAAATTTAACAGGAAGTCTTTACAAGTCTTTGTATTTCTATCTATTTTTACTCTGAGGCTTGGAAACTCAAAACTAAAATGTCTCCTGCTCTCTATAAGCTCCTTCCTTTAAGATATTTGTACCTAGATCTTTTAGTTAAATGGCTATTTATGTTCATGAAATAGTAATTTTCAGTTCCAATCTCTCTTAGACCAAACAGTTTATTTATTGTTAGCAGCTGTTCGTTTTCCATCTAGCACATCATCCATTTCTTGCACCTCGTAGGCCCATCACATCCTGAAATGCAAGTAACTAGAAAAGAGGACCTTGAAAATTAATTGAAAAGTAAATGATCACAGTTTTTTTCAACAAGTACATTCCCACTGTTAGACAGTTAGCTTGGATTGAGGTAAAGCAGTAGCAAAGTCTCTGTTTTAGAAACACAAAGATCCCATATATTCATGCATAGTTATTTAGGTTTTTTAATTATTACTGCATTCCTAAGAATCTTTGTATGCACATAAATTGCTTATGATGGGAAATGCTAATCTTGTGTTTAAAGAAAAGGACCAGAAATAATTTCATCTATATTCTGTAACCAGGATTTATTCTATGACCTTTAACAAATCACTTCTTGATGGCTCAGTTTCCCCATCTGTGAGATTTTGATTAATAATGACCCTTAATAACACTTGTAGTTCAGGGCAGGGTGGTGAAAGTGAGGGCCCAGCCCTGACCACTTTTACTTCAGCAGGTAGCAATTACTCCTGAGAGTAATTTTATCAACCTCAGTAGAAGGTGACTGAGAAGTTTACATGATTAAGGATTACTTGTATAATATCCATAAAGATTTTCAGTTTGTGAGGTTTAAGATGGCATTTAAGTAAAAATTTTTTTTTTTTCTTTATGAAAATCTCATTTTAGCCCACACTGCTTCTTGCCCACCCAAATAATTAAACACTGTCTGTGGGGATGGAAGAGCAATAAAAGTTTGATGCCAATTGACGATGGTTTGGATATTTTTTTATTTGCACATGGGGTATGGAAGGACGCGTTGTATATGTGTCATTTGTGCCAGCATGGGTTTACACCTTCAGGCAAGGACACAAGTTGTCCGATGATACTCTCAGCTCAAGTCTTTCCAAAATTTAGGTCCTATACAGTCGGATACATGCGATGTGACTTATTCTTTATCATAGTGTTGTGCAGTAATGTTACAAGGGCTATGGCATTGTCCCACACAAAGAATAAACTCTAAATGAATTTCTTTTTGAATGCAAAACACCATTACGGTGAGAATTAAAAGATCTGAGAAATATTCTTACCACCTTCTGGCTCTTTCCAGAACTTCAAAAGATCTCCCTTTTCAGGTACCCAAGATATTTTTCTTTTAGCATCTGAACACTGACACACCCCAGAAATTGTGACACACACTCCAGTTTAGAAAAATGCATGATCAGTTGTTTTATCAAAATGCACAGTAGTAGAATTTTTATGTAGGTCCCTCCCGTAGCTTCAGGACACCTCGTGTGGGTGGCTTTATATGCATTTTGGGGAAAACTCTTGACTCACATAGTGCCACAAATCTGTTTTTCTCTTTGAGTAGATACTGAAAGATATATTAGGTGTATTGCAGTGAGCATCCAAGCTATGAGTATCTCCACTACTTTCCTTTGATAAGCTCACAGAGCTTATTGTGCCTATAAAATTATCTAGAAGTTCCCTAATTATCATTTTATAGTACTTGAACCATTATTTCAGTGTAGTTTTCAGCTGGACCTAGGAAGTGATAACCACCATGCTCATTCCTTTTCTTTTTTCTTTTCAAAAATCAATATTATACTCATTTTCCTCTCTTTCTGTTACCTCCCCAGATTTTAAATTACTTTGCCAAAGTATTTTTCTTGGATAAAATTAAACCAATTACTGCTGATCTCGACAAGTAATGACACATGCCCTACGAACTAGCAGTTCTTTTTGTGCTCTGAAAGCAGTCTTTCATGGAGCAATTGTGTTTATTTGTTCTTCTAATACTTCTTTCTCCAGGAAATGGTAAACTTAACTACCATACTTTTTGATAGACCAGAAACCTTTTCTTCTGCTGAGCTTTCAGTATGACTTTCTGTCTGAAGATTGTACTTGTTAACATTACATCATACAAATACACTTTTTTAATTTCACAAAATTTATTTTCCGAAAATTCTTTACCCAGCAAAGATCGTAAGCACTTCCTTAACCTAAATCATAAAAAATACAATACTAGTAATACTATCTCACATGCTTTGCATTATACACATATATAGATGCTTTCTGAAGCTGAACTTATCTTTGTTATGTTTCAACCAGTTAACTCAATATGTACCATCATAAAACTAGGTAGCAGCTTTTTTTCTGTTCTTCATCATGAACTGTTTGGTCAATGGTGACAGAGCTCAGCTGAGCTCACAGGTCAGCAGATGGATCAGGCTCACAGCGAGCAGCAAGTGTCAGACACAGCCCCAGCACGGCTGGGCAGAACCCTGAGGACAGGACGGCGTGTCAGTCCATGGGCTGAGATGCTACCGTATAAGAACAATTTGCATACTGAATCATAATGAACAAAAAGAATTTTATGCCTCTAGAATCAGTAGAGTCACGTTATTTCCCTTCTGTATTTTCAAAGAAAATGAAATGTTCAATTTTTTTTAAAAAGCTCCTCCAGTAGTTTCAAACAAGTTAAGAGATATGAAAACAAAACAAATCAGCCTTTTGTTTCTCTCCAAGGTTTGAGTTTGGTTTTTTGAATGAAAAAAAAAAAAAAGGAAAATCTTTTTGGGTCTACCAGCCAAGTAAAAAATCAATTAGTTACACAGGTCTGTCTATTTGTTAGGATTAGCGATCAAACAATACATGCATTTTGGTAGTTATTTTTTCCACATAATAAGACATACCATGGAATACAATACTGCTGGATTTTTGTTTACACCTCTCCACTCAAGGTAAAATTTTTAGCACAATTCTTTAAGATGCAGAAGAAAAGGTAATAAAAAAAAAAAAGGAGAGAAGAAAAAGGAGAATGCGAGTCCATCTACATTTAAAGAATATGTGCATAGCTTTGGGGGAAAAAAAAAAAAAGTGATTTCAAGATAATCCTACAAAATCCAGGACTCAGAGTTCTTTCTACATGAAACCTCAGAATGAGACTCCATTTGACCCTCTCATTTAGTGGAATTTTGTTTGGTCACTACCAAATTCAGCTGCTCACAGCTATGTTGGACTGATTCTTTCTTTCACTAACAAGAAGCTAATTAGAGGGTAAAGACTATCATATAGTCTCTAGACAGGGCTCGGCTAACCATTATGTACAATCTTTCTCTGTCCCTTTTTTTCTCGAACAGCTACGAATTCCTTCTTAAAACCCATTTTTTACTACGGCAATTCTAAGCTGCAGCTTGTTCATTTTAGTGTCAATGCATTCAAGTAAGCACTAAACAAAGAATTAGTCCTAGTTACATGCATAGGTGATGCAGTAATAATGCGGCCAAACCATCAGCTGCTCTGAAGCAGTCCAGCCCCACTGAGTCCAGCGTAAGAGTTTCTGCTTAAAACAGAGAAGGCTCTGATGAAAAATCCTCTCTGCTGGGAGGCACTCAAGAAAAGAAACTAGAAGAAAAAATTCATGATCAAGAGGCAGTTCATAGGTAAGGGATGAGATTAAAAATCCCCACCATCTCACTGCTGCCACCTCAGCTGTTTTCTATGGAAAAATAAAAGCTGATGCACAGGAAAGCTGCTAAGGAAGAGAGAGAAGAACAGCTTCTTACGAACATTGCCTTGGACTAGTTAATATTCATCAGCAAATGTCAAAGCCTTAAATAGAAAGTATATTTCAGGAAATTGTATGGAATACCAAGAATCAGAATAGTCCAGAAGTGTTGAACTTGGAATTCAAGTCTTGAGATTTCTAACACCTTAAATTTCACATGACAGATGTTCAGGTGTCAGATTGTTTTCTAATTGCTCTAAATCTTCTCTTTTTTTGACCTTTGTGCATGATCCTAAGGAACTGTTTATCTGAAAATTGTAATTATTAATCACCAAGAATCCATTGTATTATTAATTTATTTAGTGCTGATGGACTGAATTATGTGATGGGTAAAGACAGTCAAGTAGTAGTGATTGGCAGGAGTATACTGGTTTCCCTGAATGGGGACAGGAAGGATTTTACTCAAGAAAATGGCAGTGAAAGCCATCCTAATAAATAACTGAGTTGAGTTGACTCAAGCACTTATAATGCCAATGTCTGTGATAAGCAATGGAAACATTAATATAAAATGCTTCACCATAAACAAATGCAGCAGAGTTCTCAATGATATATTGCAGCACAGCCATCCCTAGCATGGCACACTTTTAAAGTGATGTTTATAATCATTATTATTTCAGTAACAATGGGGGGAGGGGGGGGAGGAGGGAGAACAGAACAGCAAAAATTGTTATCTGCTAAAGAGGAACTGCAATAGTAAAGTTTCCTGATAAGAACCCGCATAAGGATTTAGCTACAGAGTGAGAACAACTGTGCTCAGATACAAATGCAGTAACTAAGAACATGGTTGTAGTTTGTTCATTTCTAATTCTAGCTGTATGTTACAGTAAGATAGTGAAAGCAGTTGTTTCATGAAATAACAGAAATTTTCAGAAATTTTGTGAAATGACCGGCATTATGGCTGTTCTATTACACTCTTTGACTGTTTCATTCTGTCATTAAGTTAAATGACTGCTGTTACTGTGAAAATCACTTTGGTGTGACTTCTGTCACTTACATTTAGGCATCTGAACGGAGATGTACAGGTCAGTTTAGGCTCTCACAGTCACTGAAGCAAAGGTAGCATGTCCAGATGGCAGTCCAGTTGATCTACCTTAGCTACCTGGATGAGATGAACCATCCTTTGGATATATTTTCCCTTAATTATAAAAGAAGTCTAATGCGATAGATAAAGATGCTTGCTCATCGATTAATCCTCATGACTCCTAGTTGCTGTCTCTTAGTGCTATGGATGCTCACAACTGCTGTGAAAAGTATTGCAGTTATGACATACTCTCTGAGACATTCACCATCTACACCCTGGGCTCTTTGCCACAGGACACATAAATGCATTGCAGACATTTACTCTCTCTTTTTAAGCCTTTCTTTTTTTTTTTCCTCTTTCTTTCTCAGTGTGCTGTGTGGCCTACAGGGTAGAATTAGTATTATACTCATTTTTTTTGTTTTGATCAGAACTAATAACTTGGCACATATTTCTTTGCCCAGTCTGGGACATTGATTAAACCTCTCCACAGTCAGGACTTTCCTAAAATCCCTAGACTTAAATATTTGCCCCTGTTGTGACAGTCAAATTCTAGTGACAGATGAGCATGTTAAATGCCTTTACTGCCTTGAAGAAATTCTGTCTCATATTCCTAGTAAATGCAGCATTTGTTGGTCCTTTCCCTTTCAGGCCAGAAAAGACTAAGAGCCTGTCTTTGTAACTGCCTCCCTGGGAAGTAAAAAGTTCTGTCTTCAGACAGTTATGATAAAGTGGTATCATTCACAGGGAAGACAATATTAGTTGAAGTATGGATGTGGTGAATGTCCATGAAGCTATGTGACAGGTTCGCTCTTTCCTAACGAGAATCTGAGAGGTGCCAAGGGATTCTGCACATCAGATTAGGAAAGTCCAATATGGTTCTGATAGAACTGAGAGGCTGGAAACTACATCTCAAAAACAAGTTCTCTGGCTCTGAGTATACGGAAGCAGGAGAGGTACAGTTGTGGATTTTTGTGGATCCTAGTAAGAAGGCAAAACAGGCACCCACAACACAAAGGAGATCCTTTACCTCCAAGAGACTTACCATAACCCTTGAAACTGTAAAAGAAGCTGCGTCCACCACAGAGAAAAGCATTATTTAAACAGATAGGGTTGAAATTCTGCATGAGGTTGAAGATTACCTGTCAGTTCTAGTCTTTCGGTCTTTCTGGGCTGTGATATATGGATAGGGTAAATATTAGTTCCTACTTCATCTGCATATAAAACCCAGAGCTGTGAGGAGTCACTGATCTTCACATTTGTTCATAGAGCTGGGTCGTCTGAATTTGTTCAGAACAGGCTCTTCAGTATGTACTCCTACGGATCTGGGATATTACACTTTTGGATCTGGGATATTACACAGAAGAGTAGTTGAGAAGATAAGCAGATGTTGAGATCTATGATCCTTCCTGTATAAAACCTTTCCACAAAGTCATACTCTAGATGGGAGTGGCAAAGACCTCTAATGACGTAATGAGAGACCAAATGAGATTATTAGGATGTTTCACAACTTCTTAATGAAAACCATGGGCAATGAGACTTAGGGAATACTGGTCACTGAGAGGCCATTCTTGTTATTCCCCTTCACACTCTGTTTTGCAAGCTGCAGGTTTTACCATGAGTATGTGCAGATATCTCAGAACATATTTGAACAGCAAGAATATTTATCCATGTCAGCAAATGTTGCACAATCACTGGAGCTTAGCAACTGCATAGTAACATTGAACATAATGCCCACCAGAACATGCAAGAACAATTCAAAGTTACCTGGCAGAAGTCACATAATTCTGAGGCAATACACAACTCTTTCATGTTTTTTCCTGGCCCCGTAAATCCTCAGAGCTTCTCCCTTTCCAAAGTTGAAGAAATGTTAAAAGGAAATTCCTTTCAGATTTGGGTCCTTTTTTCTTTCATAGTCTGCCTTGATGCTAGAGTAATGTAAAATTTAAAATCTTCTTCCTGAGAGTTTTGTATTCTGGTTTGTTTCTGGCTTGTTTCTGGTTTTGTTGTTGTTGTTGTTTTGCTTGGGTTTTTTTTAATGAAAAATTATTTCATTACTTATTTTTTCTTTCGTATTATTTTTATGACTATTGCTTTAATTTCATTCTGATATGGACAGAATTTATGGGTTTTACGGTTATTTTTAGGGTTACTATGGTTTTCAGTTAGACAGTAAGATACTCTAGGCAGTACCACTGAGGAAAGATAATCTGATTTCTGAACTCCGTCTTGCCACATTTCAGATCAGAGAATCAACAGAGTGATTGTGATTGTAAAGAACTTATGATTGGTCAGCATGGCTCAAAATTGGGCCAATTCAAAAGTTATACCATTTGACTTAGGCCCTTGCTCGGGCAAGTTTTAAGTATCTCGAGGTATGAAGATTTCACCTCCTCTGGGATTCTGCTTTAATGTTTGACCACCCTGATCATGACAAGAGTTTTTCTTCCTATTTTTCTATTCAGAATTTCACTCTTTGTAACCTGTATCCGTTGTCTCTTTTCCTTTTGCTGTCTAGTTCCAAAATGAGTCTGTCCCAACTGTCTCTTTACCTACCTAACACATATTTATACACAATGATATTTACTTATTCTGCTTTTCTTAAGACTGAATAAACCCAGCTCTCTCAGTTTCTCCTTGCTTATCTTATGCTCTGGACACTCATATGTCTTCATAGTTCTCTGTCTGGCAAGCCTGAGATTTTAAATATCTTTCTCATACAGGGGAGATGGTTTCACCAGTGTTGAATAGAATATAATAATCACTTCCCTCAACCTGTTGTCAATGTGTTTGCTCATGTAACCCATTGTGTGGGCAGCCATCATCTCTGCAAGGGTACATTGTGGGCTCATGTTCAACTTAACGTCTATCAGGGCCCTCCAAGTCCTTTCCTGCACATCTGTTCCCCAGGCAGGCAGTGCTCAGCTGGTGTGACAATGCAGAAGTGCGTTCACTGTCTACTGCCACTCAGATCAGAAAGCTCTTGACTCAAGCAAAACCACTCCAGCAGCATCCAGTGTCCCAGCACACCAAAGTCCAGCAACACTTCATAAAAGAGTTTCAGCCTAATGAGCAATGCACACCCATCATATGAGAGGCTAAGACAAGGCAGTAGAAGTTGTATTCCTTCAAGGTACAGCTGTCACAGGATGAGATGAATTGAGAATGATAATTTTCTTCACAGGAACTTAAAGCTTTAACAGTGAGCTTCACTCACAATGGACGAGACAAATATTCACCGAACTGGGACCAGGAGAATGATTGACCTTAAAATAATCTGAAAGTGTGACAAAACAGTCATGCATTTCCAGATATTAATGAAATGCAATTATGCATTTTAAATGAATAGATGTATTATGTAGGAATTGCTTTAAAATAATCAGATTTCATTTCCTAAGATATTTCATGTCCCTAAGAAATGGTTCAAAGTAGTAAGAATACTTTAAGCCCCAGTCTATTTTGTCCAAGTGCTCAGTAACAACATCACCAAAAACCTTAGCTATACCTGGATATCCTCAATGGGTGGAAAAACAAACCTTCAGTAGCAAATATCCAAATTATCTTGGATAATAATTACAAAGACAGAATGTGTCTGTTTTAGGAGTATTGGTATAGTTTTGTTAACTTCCAAATAATCCAGGAAGATAACATTCTCTGCATCTAAACTGTTGATCTTCAATGTTGATCTAAAACAGAAATAAATCACTAGAAATCTCTAAAACAGGAGATAAGAATTTTATATTCTTCTTAACAAAGCTTAAAGCCTAAACAAGGCTTTAAATTAGGAGACTAGATGGTCTAAGTTCCACCCAAAGTCAGGACAGATATCTGACCCTCTCCAGAGGATGATCTAACCTTGTACCGTGTGAGCTGATGAATGATGGTCTCAGGTCCATCCACCAAGGGACCCTCTGACTGAGACATGTCATTCTGTAAATCCGTAATGTTGTATGAAGCAAAATATTAGCTTCTAAACCTGGCAGAAACAGGATGTATTGAGTATGTGCTATGACTGCATCTGGTCAGAAAAACACTGAAATTGTAAAATGTGAGGGTACAGGGTTCCAATGAATTTGAAAAAGCTTTAGGAAACAAGTCTGATTTAATTTACAGTTCAATTTGAGGTAATATGAGAAGGATTCTGATGACATTGTAATGCCTGTTTCTATATTTGTGGAACAAAAACAATATTTGTGTTGTAATATGATTTTTATGTTGCTGTAACATTTTGTCTTAGTTTCTAATGTATAGACAGGTTTTTAAAGACTTGAATAAAGATAGAGCTTCATTAATTTGTTAAAGTATTCTGAGATGAAATAATATTTTTTCTGATAAACACTTTTTGTTATATTTTATCCAGTTCAGAAAAAAAAACAAACTTCATGATGTCAGAAATTGTTGATGAAATAGAATTTGTTTCTTTTCACACCTTTAGGTTAGTATTATCCATTTATTGCACTACTTTTCATTCAGCATCTGGCATTCATTTTCAGCTGAAACTTTCATTGTTGTGATGGTTGATTACTCATACCAATTATTGCTGTTCTTCTGATTGTACTCCATTTGAAAGTACAGGCACAGCAAGAAAATGCATTATTACCTATTACAACATTTATTATGATTATTTATATGTGTAGGGAATGTATGCAGATCATTATTCATATGATAATTAGATGGTTCCAGAATCTTGAAATTTTCTATCTTTGGTATTAGGCAACATCAATTATTCCACTTTATGTTGTCACAGGTTTGAGTCTGGAGGGGTTTTGAAAGTGAGGGGAGGGCTGTGGGGGATGACTCTTCAAAACTTTAAGAGCCATCTCCAGCCCCAGGTAGAAGTTGGACCCGCCTCTGGCCAAGGTCAGGTCAGTCAGTGCCTCTGTGATCAATGTGAGGTGACCAATAAGAGGTGACCACATTGTTTCTCTTTCTCTTTCAGTTTCACCTTGTCTTATCTGTCTGTCTTTTATGTTGGCAAGTTCTTCTGCTAGATGAGGGGGAGGTGAGAAGAAAACAAAGAAACACAGTCCATGAAGAAAGAGGGGGAGAAGGGCGACAGAGTAGAACCTTTCCCTGGAGCCCCATGGTGAATGGGATGGCAGGTAGAGGATTGCCTGCCAACTGAGGGGTTTGAAAGCAGCAAGAATGTCCAGAATGCTGCAGTACATGAAGAACCACATGCCAGAGGGGAAAGAGATGGAGCATTGAGTGCAGGACACACCCAAAGTGACCTGCGACCCCTGAGTGGGATGAACTCACAGGGAGGAAGAGAATTGCCTCCCCTGAGATGGATACCACGCGACATGAAGGGGTAACTGTGAGAAGTGGTCTTCCTCAAGAAGGAGGAATTGTCATGGGCAATGAGTAATGGCCAGATGGACCACACCTGCCAGCCCCTGCCCCCCCTTGCACTGATGGCGGGCAGGAGGTAGCTGGGAAGAAGGGAGGGATGTGGGAAAGTGTATTTAAGATTGGATTTTATTTATTTATGTATTCTTCTCACTATTCTACTCCAAAAATTGTGGTGGTAAATTAAATTTATATTTTCTCCACAAGTCTGCTCTGGCTTTTTTACCAACCATCTTAAGTGGCATCATCTTAGTATCCTCCCTGTCCTTAATCTCAATCTTTGAGTTTTTTCTTAGTTAAACTTGGGGGTAGAGGGAGGAGTGAGTGAGGAACCATGTGGTCCTTTGTTATCAGCCTGGGCAGTCAGCTCGAACCATGACATCTGTATATATGTATTAAAGGTGGAAGGAAATAATGATTAAAAATTTTGCCCAAGGTTAGGGAGAGAAAATGAGTTGGAGCGGGGAGACAAAGTCTTCTGTCTCTAGTTGTCTCTAGAGCAATACATTTCATTGTATTAATGAGGCTTAACTGAACTAAGATTGACAGAAGAAAAAAGTCGCAGTGGGAGAAATTTGACTTAAACCTGAAACCATGTCATCAAAATATATTGTTTTCCAGATTAACGGAGTTTGTTTAGGAAGTATTTGTCTGAAATACAGAAAGCCTGAATACAGCAATAAATACAGAATAAGCCAGTTCTCAGGGAACTTAAGAGGAGCTTTCCAAGCATTTTCTTTGAGCTGGAGAGTTGGTGGCTTTGCTTTATCTTCAACTAAATTAAAATAGTTGATTTTGAGGGCATTGAAAGAGACTTGCCGATATTGAAGATGAAGGTGAAAGACTGTGTCAGTTGTAGCAAAGGCTTTCGGAAGAACTTTTTATATTTTCTTACTAGTCTGGGATCCCTATAACTACAAGAAAAGCACAGGGGATTGATGGGATAGCCATGCCATTATATGCTAAACATTGCACTGAAGTAAGGAGTATAAAATCATAGAATCATAGAATGTCTTAAGTTGGAAGGCACCTCAGAGATCGTCTAATCCATCCTCTCTGTCATGGGCAGCGAAGCCCTTAACTAAGACCAGGTTGCTCAAGGCCTCATACAACATGGTCCTGAACACCTCCAGGGAGGGGGCATCCACAATCTCTCTGTGCAATCTACTCCAGAGTCTTGCCACCCTTGTACTGAAGAATTTCTTCCTAAAATCAGGTCTACACCTATTCTGCTTCAGTTTAAATCCATTTCCCTTTGTCCTATTTCTGGACATTCTTGTAAAAAGTCCCTTTCCAGTCTTCTTGTAGGTTCCTTTCAGGTATTTGAAGACAGTTATAAAGTTCCCCCAGAGTCTTCTCTTCTCCAGGCTGAACAATCCAAGCCCCTGGAGATGCCAGGAAGGGGTGCAGCAAAGTTGCCATTTTGGACTTCAGTAGGGCTGATTTTAACTTGTTTAGCACTCTTATTGCCAAAGTTCCTTGGGAATCAGTACTGAGGCATTTAGGAGTTCAGGAAGGCTGGATGCTCTGTAAGAAAGAGGTCTTGAAGGCTCAGGAGTGGGTCATTCCTGTTGGCTGTAAATCCAGCTGGAGGCGTAGACAATATGACTGGTTTAACAGAGAGCTTAGGCTGGTACTCGGGGAGAAAAAGAGAATTTATGGCCTTTGGAAAAAAAGGCAGACAACTCACAACAACTACAAAAATGTTGTGAGTCTATGTAGGAAAAAAATTAGAAGCTCCAAAGCCCATCTTGAAGTTCATCTAGCCTCTACCACAACTCTTTGAGTGTGAACTTCCACCTATCGAGTGGTCCACCCATCAAGTACATGTCTCTCCATCTTAGAGACAAGGATGTCTTGTGGGACAGTGTCAGATGCCTTGCACAAGTCCGGGCAGATGACGTCAGTTGCTCTTCCCATATCAACCAGAGCTGTAACTTTTTCACAGAAGGCCACAAAATTAGTCAGGCATGATTTGTCCTTAGCGAAATCACGTTGGCTGTTACCAATTAACTTGCTACTTTTCACGTACCTTAGTACAGATACCAGGAGGATCTGCTCCATGATTTTATTTGACACAGAGTTGGAACTGACTGGTCTGTAGTTCCCTCGCCTTTCCCTCCATAGGTGGTGCCAAAAGGAGGAGTTACTCGCTGGAAGCAAGAAAGACAAGAGCCTCCAGTATGTAGTTCAATCCACACAATTTCGGCTTTTTTGGTCCTTTGGAAGCGCTCCTCTCTCTCTCATTCACATCAATCAAATATTTAGTTTAACTTTTAACAGGTTAAATTAGGAAATATGCATCTTGCTATACAGTCCAGTTCTGGACCCCAAAGCTATAAACAGGTCACAAAGAGTGAAAGAAATGAAGACTTGGAGCTAGGTAAAATCACATTCAGGGGTAACAAAGACAGAAAAACCAAGTATCTAACACACGTAGAACACACTGTGTATAATAAACTATAATGTAATATAAAGCTGCAAACAAGGAAGAAGGAACAAGGTGTATAAGGATCTCAGAAAATAAAAAAAATGTCCCATGAGAATCCCTCCGCCAAAAAAAAAGAGGAAGAAGGAAGATACCTTATTAACATCACCCTTTTCCTACTGAAGAACTCAGAACAGTGATGACCTGGTCCGGATGTTCTCTTGCTTGGGGAAGACTAATGTTGGGGGTAGTGGCAGGGTGACCAAAATGCTCTTAAAAAGGATAGATACTACCACGCATATAACAATTAGAATTGCTTTGTTATATTACTGAGATTTTTCTTGATAAAAGTAGTCTGTATTTTCTTTTTATGTAACAAATAAATCTGAACAGATAATATTTGTCTACTTACACTGCTAAGTTTTCAATTTTATTAATAATAAATTCTTGATTTCATGTATTTGCTACATTTCCCTTCAGTCTGTAATAAGATTTTAAACATAATAAAAAGTTTAAAATTTTAACAGGAAAACAAGCTCCCATTTGACTTTTATACAGCAGCTTCAGGAATCAGCTAACACAACCAGTAATGTTTGGTTTATCTCATTTTTATTTCTTAGTGGAATTTACTGCTAGCCAGCAAGAAGAGTGCCTGATCATAGTCAGATATTCTGGAAAATATGTTTTATTACTTTGAAAAAAATCCCACTTAAATAAAAGGAATTATAAAATCATTTTTACAGCAGTCTTTGGTTAATAAATTGTCAAGTCTTAAATATCAGCAGATTCTTTTATCTGAGTTTATCTTGTTGAGATGGATCGGAATGCTGCAATCAATCACTCATCTTAGCCATAAAATGGCTTCCCCATACATGTGTATTCTCCTCAAAATCAAGTTGTAACATTTGCACATAATAACTTATTGGGTTGCAAGGTTAGTCCAAGCCTGTGTTCAATATTATCTGACATTTTATTGGCTATTACACAAACTTTTGTCTAATACAGTCATTTTACTTAGAAAAGTTAATTGAAAGGTTTCCTGTAATAAACATTTGTTTTAATATAGGATGAGTAAGGTACAAGTACTTGAGACATGGGAGGAAGAGGAGAGACAGTAAAATGTGGGAGAGAAGGAAGGAAAAAAAGAGAACACTCATTCTAATGAGAAATGGAGTTGGAAGACGAAGTGAATTCATTCCCTAAGGCAGCTTAGTCTGTGTTTGGTGCCTGGATCAACACACATTTCAAGATGAAAAGAATAAATCACACAGTTATGTGATGGATTATGTTTATTTAGACTGAAGCTTGTTAAAGAGGTGCTTACCAGGAAACAGGCATCTTTTCTTCTTTCAAGAAATGAGGTCTTGATGCAGGCATTTAGACAGTATGGAGGGGAAGACAAGACGTTTTGAGCTGGCAGGGGAAAACATCAGCAGCGTGGAGAAAAGAGCCATCAATGTACGAGTATCTGGGCTTTTTCAGAGAGACAGGACAACAACAGAGAGGCCTCCACAGGAGGTTTCAGACAGGAAATAAGTCTAGTTTACCTTGACCTGCTTCATTTCAAAGTGATAAGGCTTTCCAAAAAGTAAAATGAAAGTCTTAGTACTGCTAGAGATGCTTAAAAATCTAATTGATGTATTGGCTGATGGACATGTAGGAGGGAACATTCTAAACAGAAATACAACTAAACCCCATGTTTCCTCATGTAGGTGTATTTTTTAGTTTTCTTTTTCTTCCCAACTCTTAGAGGTTTATCACTCTGTTGAAGAAATCTTCATAAAGCCTTATTTTTAGAAAACTTTTCTATCTATTGCCAGTTACACATCTAGCATAGAAGGAAGCCACACTCATTTCCCAGCTCTGAAATAAAACGACCACCATTGTCTGAATCCATCTAGTATTTGACATTGAATGTATATGCTAATATACGTATATGCTAGTAAAATATTGTGAAAAAAAGAAAAAAACTAAAGAATGAGTAAGCACAGAAAGTATTGTTAAAGCTGTGTCTCTGTGCCTCAGGTTGCCTCTAAATCTATATTTAGGCAGCTAACATAGAACAGCAATAAATTAAAAAAAAAAAACAAACAACCCAAAACCTAAACTCTGTAAACTCTAGAAGTGCTGGCTCCTCATTATTGCTCATTTGAAACACCCCAAGGAATGTTATTCCCTCAGGAGGTGATGATTCATAGAAATACTAATATTTTATGACAGCAATTGAATGTTGACAGAGTTGTGCTGGAATCTATGACTAGGTTTCATTAAAAAACTTGTCTTCTCTTTGGTCAGTACCTCTCCTTTTTTTTTTTTTTTTTCCATTATTTAGCTACGAGAATTGCCGGGATCCCACTGTGCCTCTTTAAGTGAAAAGGTAGAGAAAGCCTTGGAAGCTATCCAATCTTCAGTTTTTAAACACCTTGGAGCCTCCTCATCTTGCAACGCATCAAAAGTGGCTTCCCATCTTAGTGTATAGGATAAGAGAAGCAGAAAACTTGTGGAACCTCTGTGCAGTCACCCTCCCAAGAACTTCTAGTATTCATACCTTCAGGATGGCTCTTCTGGTGGGTTTCCTGAGGACCATGACATTTTTTCTTTTACACAAAGAATTTGAAATGTGAGGTTCTCCTTCAGTTCATAACAAAGTCAGCTATTCTGAAATATCAAAGCCCTTTGTGAATTGGAATGACCTTTCCCTGGTTAGCTCCTGCCCTTTAGCAATGGGTGTTGCTGGTTGCTCGAAATTCACATACATGGCCACTTTTTGCAAAAAGGCTACAAGAGGGCAAACTTTCTCCAAAAGGTCTTTAACTTAAAAAAGTCAACCCCAGGCATGAAAAAAAGAGAACAAGTTCTGCAGGCTATTCACCTCTTGGCCCCTTTACTGAAATTGCCAACGAGGAGAGGAGCTGTGATGAAGAATATTCATTTATCTCTGAAAATAATGTTGAATATCTGTCACTGCTTTGGGAAATGATTGACCTGATAATGATAGGTTTTATATCAGCAGGTCCTGGAGTGCCATTCTCAAAGTCAGTATATGGGGTTAGAAAATTGACTTCTTAATGGTGACAAACCTGTGGAACAAAAAGGAATTGCGTCGCAGATGAATTTTCTGATGTAAGTGCATTTTCTTTCCTCTACCCCGATTGATGCTCATGCACTACGTATGTTGTCAAGAGTAAAACTTAAGGTGATTATAGCTCTATGACATTATGTCAAGCCATATACCTTTCATGTCATGAAATAAACTTTTTCTTATGATGCTGATTATGATTCTCACTGGGAAAAAACAACAACAACAAAAACAAACAAAAACCAAACAAACCCCCTCCACCATATGTACAGAAGAGTTATATTTAAACTTATAATACTTGGCCTTAAGACAAAAATATTTTAATTTGTGTCTTGTTTTCATGTTTCATTACCGTAAAAGGTTCCTCCCAGAGAAGCTTCTTACAAAGGCCAATGGAGATTATTTAAGGATGGAATTTTCAAAAGTGATTAGTGCTGGCCTAAGTCTAATCTCACTAGCTTCAGTGAACTACCATTGACTTCAGTGTGAATAGAGTTAGTCAAATGTCAAGAATACAGTATGAGTGATGTGGTTATTCAGCTGACAGGGAGAAAAAAAATAGAGTACAGGACCCTCAAATTGGGTTATTTCTCTCTCCTGTCCTCTTTCTTTTCTATAAAGTATGGGCATTTATTTCCTGGGAACATACAAATGCAATCACATCAAACAAATAAGCAAACATAGAAAAGAGGAAAAAACAAAATTAATAAAATTGAATGGCCAGGAAAAAGGGGGTTAATAAGGATAAATACAGATAAAAGTAAATAAACTCAATTCCAATCAGACAATGCCTTGGAAAATTTCTACCTAATTTATTTCCTCATTAGCATTTTTGAAACTTAACTAGGTCCGTTTTCATAGTAAACAAGAAAAATGAATTGCAGATCCCAACTCTTGTTTATGTTCAAGTCCTGTGCTGTGTTTTGTTACTCTGAATTAAAGGCAAAAAATCCATCTTGTTTGTTCTCAAATTAATATAATCAATGCAACTTTACATGGTGTTCACAGTCACCATAATTTATTAGATACAGTACGATAACACCTAAAGAACAACCAAGAGAGATATTCCATTATGATAGGCAAGACTGAGACACTACCTATATCCAGTTTTACCCTTTTAAATAGTTAATTTTTAATGTGCAAAGCAGGCAACAGATATAGGGGGCAGAGGAGAAGAACACATGTAATACTCAAGAAATTATTGTCATGATTTTTAGACTCCAAACTATTACATTTGTAGGCAACTCTAAGGGATAGCTCTAGGTTTTTTTCTCGTTTTTTTTTTAAGGAAATTCAATGTTTATGATCATAAAGCCTAAGTGTCAGATTTTCAGTCTCCATTTCAATAGTTTTTGAATCCAGTAGCTAACTTCAACCCATTTTGCCAGAGGGATCGAAGTAGTGAAAAACCAAGTCTGTAGGTATTTAAAGAAATTTGGGGTTTTTTGGGGGGGTGGGTTCATTTCAAACATTTATATTCCTAAATATACCAAGTCTTCTTACAAGCACTCATGCCTTATATTACTCACTTACACTGGGAATAGCCTGTCTAGATACTGTCATCCAAACATGTCAAAGCAATGAAAAATATCAGGTAATGACTTATAATTGCTACTGCTGAGTGGTTATGGATTTTGTACGTCTAATTTTGTTCCTCCTTACCAACCTCATCTCTTTATTAGGACACTTTTGTTAAAAATTTTCTATTCTTTGGAGTAGAAATTCTAACATTTAATTTATTTTTACAGTATCTGATGTAATGTCATTCTAAATATATACTTAGTATATACTCAGTGCTATATCAGTGTTAGTAATAAATAATAAAATCCCTGTGAGATTATTATCCACTGCTTAGCTACAGAAACACTGAAATAAGTAATTAGGCAACTTCCCCAGGATCCTCTACAAATTAATGTCATGAACAACCTTAAAACCAAAGTAGATTCATTTTCAAGGCACAAGAGAAGAATGTATTTCTTCAAAATAATAGAATCCTAGAATGGTTTGGGTTGGAAGAGACCTTAAAGATCATCTAGTTCCAAATCCACTCCCATGGTCAGAGTTGCCTTCCACTAGACTAGGTTGCTCAAAGCCCAGTCCAACCTGGCATTGAACACTTCCAAAGAGTGGGTATCCACAGCTTCTCTGGGCAACCTGTTCCAGTGTCTCACCACCCTCACAGAAAACAATTTCTTCCTAATATCTAATCTAAAAAGATTGACGTTACCCTGTGTATGCAGCTAAGGATAGGTTTCAGAGCAGATCACTGCATCTGTCTTAAAAATTGGATATGTAATTTTCCTTTACAGTGATGAGTGAGCAGTTCCTAAAGCCAATTGCCTCAGTCTCTCTCTCCTTGCTGACTCCGGAGGGAACCAAGACAGCTTAGAAATTTCTGTACATTCAGAGTTCAGCTCAGTTACAGGTACTGACCACTGGCTACCCAAGGCATCCATGCTGGGCTGACAGAGAGGATGCAGGACTTCCAAATGCCTTCTGTCCTGCAATACGAGCTTAGCACCTAGAATCCTTTTTGAGGTACAGACAATTCTGGAGAATAATCATGCTCTGCCTGAAGGAGGCATAGTGTTTGAAAAAAAGGAATCCCTCTGTGGGGTCCCACAATCTTAGCATCGAGAGCTCAGAAAATCAGCTTATGGGTAGACATTTACTCTACAGATAACTAAAATTAGGTGAAATTAATCCCCAAATCATATTTTAAAATAGATATATTAAGTGCAAATGAGCCACTAAGCTGGGATCTGCAATAAATTCTGATCAAAGATTCTGGAGTTAGGCTGGAAGGCGATGACTGCTAAAGTTCAGGAATGGGCTATAGGATGAGATCAGGGATCTTGCAAAGGACTTAAAATGGTACAAGCAGGCACTTCCAATAGACATGCTCCAAATCTTCATGAAGGAAGGTACTTGAGAAATATAAAAATGTTATGTTAGTGCTGGGATTATGCAAACAGGACTAGTTGATATTTTGCATATTTTTGGCTATTTTGAGAACTGTGTATCAGATTTTCACCCTTAAAAATGATTTTACTAATTTTAGAAAGGAACTCTTTGTACTTGAAAATCAGATATGTTCCTTGCTCCAGAGAGCATAAGGCAGAGATCTGGATCAAGAAGAGATTCTTTTTAAAGAAGACTGAGAAAGACTGTCAGACTGGCAGCCCCTTTGCATGTGTTCCATCCTTATGGAAGAAAGTATTGAGCAGCAAAAAATATAATACGCATACATAAGAACAAAAAAAAAAAAATAATAAAAATGAGGAGCATTAGAAAAATCCTTGGTGTCATCCAGAATGTTAGTCTGACACAGTCACGTAAAGGGGAGGGGAAGACAGCATTTGGATGCACCTCAAGGAAAAAAGATTTTGCTTTAAGACAGTTGCCCATCAGCAAAAATACTTTTTTTTTTCAGTTAAAATTGGCTGAAAAATGAGTAAACACTGTTTACAAGCAATTTAAGATGTTAGGGATTTTTTTGTTTTCTATTTTTTCCTGTTAAGCATAATTAAGGTAACAATGTTGAGTGTAGATTTCCAGGCTTCAGCAAATTTAAAAAAAAAACTAAACCAACAAAAGCAATCACAAAAAACAAAACAACGGGCATTTCTGAAAAAAAAAATAAAAATCCGACTAGATATAATTTTCACCCTAAAACCTCTGTGTGTTGGTTTTTTTGGATTTGGTGTTTTGGGGTTTTTTGGTGGATTTTATGTTTGGGTTGTGGTTTTTTTTTTTTTTTATTTCGCCCAAATAAAACTTGCCTGGAACTGCTAAGTACAAGAAATGGTGACTATCTGTAAATGACCTAGATTTGTGATTTCAACACAAACAATGAGAGCTCCTGACTTCCTCTGGTGTTATTCACTCTGGCCGTGAATACCCTGAAAATGAACAATCACTTTCAAGAAAGCCATAAAAGCTACAGATCTAGTTTTCTTACTTATGTAAATCACTGTGACACTTACTGACTCCAGTGGAATTAGGGCGATCAACATCAGCTGAAGATTTGACTAAACCGAACCTAGTATACCTGTTTGGTAATCCGTAGATGTGACTGCCTTCCCCATGCATGTAAAATTAAAGAGCTTTGTGCTAAAAAAGCATCACTAGAGGCTCTGAAACCTAGTCCAAACCTGGATAACTAAGTATTTCAATGGCTAGTTTACCAGAGATGTCTGCTGTTGTTGTTCGTTGTCAGTAAATTAGTTGCCTGGAGCTGCAAAACCGATGTCATACCTTGGGGTTACAGAGAAAATGTATAACTATAAGTGAAGTTCTACAAATATTTCCAAGAAGCAGAGAGCAGGAAACTGCACTACACGTAATAACTACTAGACTTGGCCCCACATACTGCTGTGACTGCTGCTATACATAATAAAAAAAAAAGACGAATGAGAAATTAGATGAAGTCATAAGAACAGATGTAGCCAAAAAAATAGGCATTTTGCAAATCTTAATTACAGTTAAAAATATGTCTATCATCCCTGAGTGAAGAATTTCTGCATCACTAAGATACAATTTTAGTCATCTTATACCTACACTAACAGACCAGCAGTTCCTGACTATCTAAAGGTAGCAGAAGCCTTGTTTTCCTAATCCTGGGGTTGTTTTGTTTTTTTTTCCTCAAAAAAATACAGTTGAAAAAATAACAAAGCAGCCTCATTCTACCCCTACAGCCCAGCAGCAAATATAAATCCATCAGGGTGACAATAGGATTAAACTGTGGGCACTGTTTGCTTGTTAGTCTTCTCCCTTAAATAACTTCCATGTGAGACAGGAAATTAATGTTGCAATAAGTTGGTTCCTGTTGTGGGCCCAACAAAAGAGCTGGCAATCCTCTTACTGTGGAACATTACTTTTGCCTGCATGTCGGCTGGCTAAACTGTTCAGTCACCTTTTGTCTCCATAGGAGTACAATGTACTTGTTGATTTGCCAAGTCCCAAATCCTATATTTAATACAATGCCTTGATGTCATGTGAAAAATAAAAAGTATGTCTCTTCCTGAATAGCACTAGCAAAATTGAAGGGGAGGAGGGAGAAATAGGGCCTGGACATAATATGTACAGATTTCCACATCCAAATCCCAGACAGAGACCCAAGCTGCATCTTTAGGAGGAAGCAGGCATGAACAAGGTAACAACTTAATTTCACCAACTCAGGAATAGGTCTTAAGTTATCGTGGCTCACCTTCTTCCACTGTTTTTTCTTGCTTTAGTGTAAACTCATTTATCTGTGTGGAGCTACATCAGCTCTGAAGGCCTTAACAAATATTCCTACACCTAAACCCAACTGCATTAAGCTTTACTTATTTCTAGCTACTGAATCCAAGCCTGAGTATATCCTGCGTATTCAAGTTCATGACTAAGGACTATCAAGTCTTCATGAAGCAAAGGGCCATACTGACAGAGCAGACTACAGTCTTCATGGTGACTTGTGCAGCCATACATTTGCTGATCTTCATCTGGCTCACCAAACCAATGCTGGTTGTGGAGTTCAGACGGTTTCAATGTGTCTACCAGATCTGATGCATCGTGTGTGGCAGCTGAAATTTGTATTACTACAGCTTAATTTCTGCCAATGTGACCAGAGCAGACTGGAAAGACAGAGATGAAGGTTCTCAATTACTCTTTGAATCTGTCTCTCTTCTCTCTCTCTCTCCATAGACAATGCAAGCCTACAGTAAATGCACTCCTAGTTTAGACGCCTTACATTGGGCAGAGTGTTTCAGAGCCAGAGTCACTGCCATTTAGAGCTGCTCAAAGAAATGCTGTCAGAATGTCTGCCTGGTGCTGAAAACGACATCTTTCAAAATGTCTAAAACTGTATTGTTTTCAAGCAAAATTCATGTGAAGAGGAAGACAAATGAAACACAATGAGGATGACAAAGTATTTTGTAGCAATACTTTCCACATGGGATACTTCTTTTAGAATTTAAAAATAGGTTGGGAAAAAACATTGGGTTAGTGCATTAAAAGAGTCTTATATAGTTTTACTCTGGATGAAATGATCTGAATTTATCACAGCAAAATATTTGGACTGACCTTCACCTCCCTCAATTTTTTTATTCCTCCAGGGAATTTCACTTTGCAACAAGAGGTTTATTTGTTTGTTTTCAAGGTTTGCTTGTATTTTATGAATGGACAAAGAAAAATCACAGTCTTAGACTTTCCTAGCACATAGGAAAACCTGTGTGCTTTGTCTCCCCAGGTCTACCACCATCTTGCAGCTTTCCTGCAGGAAATGAATCTGGTGCCCTCAGCTTGGCTCCCATGGGGCAAAAGTAATTTCTAGAACTTCGAGGAAAGGTGGCGTTTTCAGGTGTATAATTTTGGAGTTTACCTGTGTTCCAGGAAATTCCTTGAAATCCCCATACCCAGAACTGAGCTCTGTGGGTATGTTACTGCTCACATGGGTTACAGTACTTCCCCTGAATTTACAGTCTAGATGTCAAAGAGAGAAAAACAGGGCAGGTGGGCAAGGCAGGAGCAGGGATAAGAAAGAAAAAGGTCATATTTCAGGTAGGAAATGGTGGGCTTTTACTGACGATTGCATGACCAGTAGAGTCACAGGCACTGCGACATCATCTGAGACCACCCCTTCAATTTAGAGCTTATGGGACAGGAGGGAATCCTGGGCTGTCACTGCCCCATGCTAGAGATAAACACAGGAGTTCAATTACCAGGGCTGTCAATATGCTGCATCTCATCAGCACAAAATTTACTTTAAAGAGAGAGGAAAAATATTGCATGTAATTTATTACACAGAGTGGGTGAGGAATGCAAGCAGCATGAATCTCAGCCCAAAGCAAAGGAGATAATTTCCAGTGTGAATAAACAGAAGGTGTCTGAAGCAGAGGTGCATTCTCAAAGTGACTTTATAAAACCTTTCTCCTCACTCCAGCCTTCTCCCCCACTCGGCAGCCTCCTTGAGATCTCATGTATCATTGTTCTGTGCACACCGCTTTCCATGAGATGAGTTTAATAGCATTATAAAAGTCACATTGTGCACAAATTGGGAACTTCAGCGCCTCGGTAACTGCTCTGATGCATACACACTTGCAAAGTTTTCAAAGCAGAAATGTTGAAGGCACTTCAAGGCACAAAAACATCCTTGGGTAAATTACTTCCTATTAGTATGTCACATATATCTTATATATGACTCTGGTTTCATGAAGTGACAGCCACGGTTGACAATAAAACTTTGCACTCTTTTTTATTTATATTTTTCCTGATTTTTTTTTTATTTCTTCCAAGCTAAACCACTCATCTTCCTGCTACCAGTGAGACTAGTGCTGCCTATTTGCTTACCAATAAACTAGAGCATTCCTACCCCATGCCTCTACCTGAAATACTAAGCAATTTTAATCACTGCTGATTATCTCAGGCAGGAGAAAGAAGCATGGATAGCTTTAAAAGGTGAGTAGGTTGTAAGTCTTGTGACCCATTTAACAGTAAATGGGAAGAACATGGAAGTAAAGCTGAGTATCTAAAAAAGAGATGCTTCCTTGTCTGGATAAATTCCACCTTAGATCACAGAATCTCACCTTTTTTTTCCAATACCATGAAGACACATAGCAAGAACAAAAAATACTAAGCCTTCTCTTTCACCTATGAGAAAGAAAAGATAAGCATAGTTTCTCCCTACATGAATCTCCCAAGCTGTCTGCAACCTTCCCCCTTTCCAGTGACTCCAGAGTGAGTAATTTTCTTTTCAGTTTTTTAATGAAGAATCTGATCTCCCTTTCTGTTGTGTTTTATGCTTCTGCATAATGGGACACTGAAATTGGAAAATCGGTTTCAGTTCAGGTTTACAATCCCTTCCTCATTTCCAATTACAATTTTGGAATATTTTATTGTTTGCACTTAAGACATCATATGGAGATATTTAACACTTTGGATCTAGTACGTTAAATGACACTTTTAATGTATTGTTAGGGAAGTTTAGAAATACATAAACCTATGGGGAAAAAAATCCTTTTTTTTAATGCCCCACACCCCATTTATACATCACATTGAAACACAGAAATTACGTCTCCTTAACACCTTCTGATCATTTTGATAGCCCCTGTTTAATTTCCGTGAGAGTATATTTCTCAAATTTTTTGACTAAAAGAAAGACGGATTAGATACAGTTAAATTACAGAAAATAACAAGTGTATCAAACTTACATATTGATCTGGAATTAGATTTTCAGTATCCATTTAGCTGAGCTACAAACACTGCTTTTACAACTATGGGAAAAGCTTTCTAAATAGATCTATTTCCAGTTAAACATCTAAAAATGGTCACATCCGGACACAGGAGAGTATGGGAGGGGAAGCTCAGTGCTTTAAACTTTGTTCAAAACATAGCTGAGAAATATTGGCTTTCAGACCTTCAGAAAAGCATTCAAATTTGAATCCAGGACTGAGCTCCACAATTATGTTTCACTTCAAAATGTACCTTTTCCATGAAAACCTGTGACTCGGACCCCACTCAAAAACTTGTACTAAATTACATTAGTCCTAAAAAAACTACTTCACCTCCTTCAACACCATCACAGATGGAAATTGCTGGGAGATTTGTTTTAGGCACACAGTGCTCCACGTTTATACTGGCTAAAGAATAAGTGAAGTATATTATTTACATAGGCTTTATATTTTGAGTGGACAGTTTAAATATTTTAAAATGCTAAGAAAATTAAAGACCATTATTGCTCATTCAAATAAAGGATTGAATTTAAAATTAATGATTTACAATGGTTTGAGTTATTAATTTATTTTATTTATTTTTAAAATATCTTATTTTTTTTAACAAGTAGACAGCTATTTATCCCAGATCTTGGCTTGTTGGAGTGTTAGGGTTTTTCTGAGATTATCATAAATCATATATAAAACAAATATCTGAACATAAATCTTCTGTTAGACATACTGGACAATATGATTTCCTTCATCTAAGCTTCAAAGATTTAATCATGACTCTTTTACCAGGATTTTAGTTCTGATTTAGGTAGAGGCTGTTTAAATAAATCTGCAATAAATTGTTGGAAGAATCTAGATTTGAAGGAAGGTAGGATGACAGAGAAGAAAAAAAAGGAAGAATGAAAGAGGAGAGAGGAGAGGAGAGGAGAGGAGAGGAGAGGAGAGGAGAGGAGAGGAGAGGAGAGGAGAGGAGAGGAGAGGAGAGGAGAGGAGAGGAGAGGAGAGGAGAGGAGAGGAGAGGAGAGGAGAGGAGAGGAGAGGAGAGGAGAGGAGAGGAGAGGAGAGGAGAGGAGAGGAGAGGAGAGGAGAGGAGAGGAGAGAGAAAGAGAGAAAGAGAGAGAAAGAGAGAAAGAGAGAGAAAGAGAGAAAGAAAGAGAGAAAGAGAGAAAGAAAGAGAGAAAGAGAGAGAGAAAGAGAGAAAGAGAGAGAGAAAGAGAGAAAGAAAGAGAGAGAGAAAGAGAGAAAGAGAGAAAGAGAGAGAGAGAGAAAGAGAGAAAGAGAGAGAGAAAGAAAGAGAGAAAGAGAGAAAGAAAGAGAGAAAGAGAGAAGAAAGAAAGAAAGAAGAGAAAGAGAGAAAAGAGAGAAAGAGAGAAAGAGAGAAAGAGAGAAAGAGAGAAAGAGAGAAAGAAAGAGAGAAAGAGAGAAAGAAAGAGAGAAAGAAAGAAAGAGAGAAAGAGAGAAAGAGAGAAAGAGAGAAAGAGAGAAAGAGAGAAAGAAAGAGAGAAAGAGAGAAAGAAAGAGAGAAAGAAAGAAAGAGAGAAAGAGAGAAAGAGAGAAAGAGAGAAAGAGAGAAAGAGAGAAAGAGAGAAAGAGAGAAAGAAAGTCCTCGCCTAGGAGTCTCAGAGGCAAGAATCTCAGAGGCAAGGCTGAATCCAGGGGGACTTCAGTGGACTATAAGGCTAAACCTCATCAGAGAAAGCTTTATTCCCAATGGGAGTTGCATTGAAAGGGAATAATTGACTACAGAATAGAAAGAACTGATTCACGCTCTTTGAAGTCAAATCAAATTCCTCATCCTGAAAACTTCCTTTCACAGATTAAGGGCCAAGTTTTCTTCTGCATTCTCTGAAGTACAATAAATTATCGCAGTATGAATGAGAGAAAAACCTGACTACATTCATTTGATTCTTAAATCAAGGAAACAGAATATTTTTATATGCATTAATTATTCTGCTCACCAAGTCACTTTAGCAAATCTCTATGTGGCAATTTCTAATCTCTGTTTTTCAGCATATTTTTACTTATATTCCCCCCAAAGCATTTTTGCTCATTCCAGTAGCACCTCAAGGAATGTGGTCATCAGGGTTAGTTATGTCTGGATCTTTCTTACTCTCTCTTCTGATAAGAAAATTCTAATTTTTTAACTGAATGTCTTATATTAAGGCAGTGCAAGTTGTTTGTAAGAACAGCAGAAGCAATACAGAAATGCACTTGACACTCAGAGTGGAAAGTGTTATGATTTATACAATGGCTCTTTCTTCTTATAGAAATTTGTTCCACAATCACAGTGTAGTTTCTAAAAAAAAGCCCTGCCTTCAGTGCAATAAACAGCTCACAGTACGATGTCTCTGTCTTCATGGAGGGTAGTTCTTTCATTCACAAGGAAAGAATTTTTTCACTAATTGGCTCAGGGGGTTTATCAGTCCCCAGTTTACATTTCCAGAATTTATAAAGTGAGGTCTGAGACTCTGAACTTGACCTGGTGTGTGTAAGAAGACAGAGTAAAGAAGAGAGGATGGAAGAGATTTCCTTTCAGTACCAAAGAGATAGGTGGTGGCAGGGGGGATGGCAATCCTTTTCTATGAGTATAGGCAGTAACTATCAGAAAGAAGTTGGTTGTATATACTTGAAACAAGGCAAGCTGGTTGTATATACTTGACAACAAGAAGTTGGTTGTGTATACTTGAAACAAGTCTTATCCACTTTAACCTGGCACCATTTTCTTCACTGACTTCAACTGAGTATCCCATGGTATGGGATGCTACTTTCCGTGCAAGCCTGTAGAAATCTGGGCCAACACATCACAAGGAAAGAAAGGGGAGACCAGCTGTCTTGAGTAAAGCCAGAACAACATTGCCAAGCTCTGGTCTTTGGGAAATTCAGTGCTTTCCCTACTGTTTGTGTGGCCTTTGATGATACAGGCTTACCTTTGCAAAAGACATTTTGAGGCAGACACTTCAGATCGTTGTCTTTTAATTCCAGACATCACAACCAGCTGGAAGCCTGCAGTGACCTCTTCCATGGCAGAGCAGAATAAATCAGTGACAAAATGCTAGAACCATTGCAAGAACAAAAGAGATCCTTCCCTCCTGGAACAAGAACAAAAGAGATCCTTCCCTCCTGGAGCCTGTGAGTATTCTAACCTCTTTAGATGAGATTTTTGTTTCTTTACGTAGTCCTCTAAAAGTTAGAAATCTGAGTCTAAGCCAATCATTTAGGATTCCTTAGCAGTTCACAGAAAGAAACATATACCTCCAGAAGGGCAGTTCACCTCATCCTAAAATAGGCTTTGGGAATGAGTCAGCAGTACTGCCCTCTGCATTACCCATATATGTCCTTTGACTATAAAGGATGGTGAGGGCAACTCATACCTGAAAATTTCAGACATTGAATTTATATGTGCGGACTCCCAGTTTCTTTATGGTATTCCAGTTTTTATTCCTGCAGAACTATGCATCAAAGAGACAGAACGACGAAGGCCAAATATTCAGTCTTACCTCTTACAAGTACTTGGCTGGGTAACATAATCACAATATGAGTTGAGGACTGATTTGAATGGAAAAAAAAGACTTATGTTGGTCACCTTAGTTATTATGGGAAAAATGCACCATAAACATAAAGCAATAATATCAATCTCACTTTTATGTTAACACATACACACACACACACACACACAAAGAAAAGGAAACAAGGTAAATTTGGTCTCAATTTACGTAGATGGATAATAAGACTTTCAATTATTGTTGCATTATTTGTTAGTATGTGGATGAAGGATTAGGTGACAATATGCAAAATATATTTTCTACATATTATAATATTTAGTAATGTCATTTGATTTTTTATATGTTTCATTAAATTGTTTTGTGGCTTTATTATCTACCCAGATGCACAGCTCAGAAATACAATTATTCAGATTTAGAAGCAATAAAATTTGGCATGCATTTACTTGTATTCAGAATTCCTGCACGTTAAAGAGAAATTACGGCATTCTCTCCACATAGCTCTGTTCTCATGCCTTCACCGAACCATTCATTAGACAGAGCACATTATAGAAAATACACCATTTATGTTAAGGAACCCTCTGATAACAGATGTATTTGTACAAAGCAAATATTTCAATATATCACAGCCTTTTGATCATGACTATAATAGAAGCAAACCTATACACATTTTCTGTAATGCATATCTCTGTTATATGGTTATTGGGGGGGGAATGAGTGCTATAGATTATATGTTGTAAGAAAAGGTACTAGAAGACAGAGGTAGACAATCCTTTGAAAACATTATTGAATACTATACAGATTGTTCTGTTTTATAATAAATATTTCGAGGTTGCGTTTAAATGCATGTCTCCTAGCTGAAGCACAGGGAGTTTTCCTTTGGACAAGGTGTTCCAGCTTTGGTATGCCTTTGCTCTGTTTCATAAATCAAACATTCAAATAGATGACACAATGTCTCAAAGTCATCCCCTGTCCCCTGTAGTTGCACCTGAGTCTGTTGCTGATTGATAGCAGAGCAGAGGGCAGGTCAGTGGCACTGTCCTGAAAGGAGAGGTTTCATCAGCTGTGTCCACTGTGCTCTATGAGGACAGCCTCAGAACCCCGGGCACCTGTTTGGACCTCAAACAATGATCCTTGGCAAAAGCACCCCAGATTGTGTAGTATAGGCCACTGAGCAGAACTAAGCCTTAACTACCTATGAATCTATGCATGAATACATAGGGGAGGGTGTTATTACTCCATGTGCATCCCTTTGCTTTTCCTCCACCCTCCAGTGTGAACTGGAGCACTGGAACAGACTGACCAGAGCGGTTGTGGAGTCTCTTTCTCTGCAGATATTCAAAACTCACCTGAACGAGTTCCTGTGTGACCCACTTAAGGTGATCCTTCTCTGGCGGAGGGGTTGGACTAGACAATCTTTCAAGGTCCCTTTCAACCTCTAACGTTCTGTGATTCTGTGATTCTGTGGTACCACCATTGAGTAAGCTTTTTATTTTACCAGTGCGTTTCTCCTCACAACATCCACACAACCTGGCAGAAAATCATTAATGATCTTCTATTTTTTGCCCGGGGATTAGATCTCAGACTGCCACAAGAGCTTCATACTGGATCAGATCACACTGCCTGCTCTCTGCTCAGTCTCAGTCGTCAGCTCCGCTCTGAGGCGAAAAAAGCACTCTCATGGGCTACACCAAGGAGCCCCAGGGCTTTGGTCCTTCCCTAAGGTTAGCAGGGCTGCAAAATGACTGGTTCTCCTGTAGATGGATGACTTGAAGGCAGGTGTCTCTCATGGACTCAGCTGTCGCCCATCTCTACATACTCATCATATACAGAGGCAAAATGCATCTTGTAACTATGAGTAGAGACAAGGACAACCTGTGAAAGTGTAATTTAAGGTTCAAGTCACTGTGGCACAACATAGCCATCCCTAAGAGACTATCCCCAGTGACATGAGATGTCCACAGATCAACAGCAGTGGAGGATACAGGAACTGCTCATTTCTTCTACCACTTCCTCCTAAAAAAGCAGGAGTCCTCAAACAACAGAACTGGTGTTAATGTCTCTGCTTTGGAGAAGAGAGCTGGTCCTCCTTTTCTCTTTTTCTGCCGGAATTATTAAAATGTAGAATATCAATTTTTACTTTTTTAAAAATTAATAACTCCTACTTCAAGGTTTCTGGTTAGGGTATAAGAGGTTTGTTACATGAACGAAATCAGTATAATCACTTTTTGTCCTAAATTTATACACATAATACAGATCACTTCCTATTTCTGCAGAGGTGCAGAATTCTTATTCTTTTATCCTAATGGATAGAATTTCAAGCAATTATGTTGTTTATATTTCATAGGCCAAATTCAATTTACTTTTTTATGTTAATTTCTAATAACTTTATTGACTTCAACACGGTTAGACTGGATTTACATTACTATAAATGGCAGTACACATTGGTCCTTAAATGACTGTGGGGATTTTGGATTACCCAGTGGATTTGGGAAACCACACTCAATAATTCTGCTAAAAATGTCTTTATTCCTGAGGCCATTTAATATTTATGCACTTGTTTCAGGCTTGTTTCTAAAGAGTACAATGATTTATTATGAACCAACACTTACACAATAAACTATAATAAACCAGCTATTTAGGTTTGCTCATGTGTACTACAGAATCGGTTCAAAGCACCTGAGAATCTTTCTCAGTTAAAATCAAGTATGTCCAATATAGTGGAGAAATCTGACTTGATAAAGTTCACAAGCTTGCAGGTCTGACAACCAACTGCCCTAGTTTGACAGATACCAGTGGATATTCTTTGCCTATAATATTTTCCCTCCTTAGGACTTCCCCTTTCCTCTCCTCTCTTCAAATAAATTACCTGTTTTTAACTGGGGATAAGTTTTACAATACTGAAGTGGAAACGATCTCCCTCTCTTTCTTGGAACACAGCTGAGCTATTTTACTCAAGGAGGAACGTTCTGGGTGTTTGCAAATTATAAGAGAAATAGATGCCTGTCATTTTCACAAGCTTTTCAGTTTTTACATTATAGTACCGTCATTATTAATTAAAAAAAAAATAAATCTGAATAACCCTAAGCTTCTTCAAACCTCTTTCAGTGTCTCTGCAGCTTTCCGTGGACAAGTACATCATCTCAATGGAGAAGCTGTGTTCTTGAGATGTGCATTGACCCTCCTCTTACGTCAGTCAACATTCTCCCATTTACACTGAATAACTGAGTGAAGGTTGAATGAGTCCCTTAAGACAGGGACCAGAAAGTTTTAGAAATTTTCTTTTCTTTTTAAGAAGATTATGGACCTAAATATTACAGATTCAGAAAAATGTCACATGGACACTTGACTTTTAAACTGAAGGCACTAAAATCCAAGAGCTCCCAGATTCCCAGTGTCTTTCCCTACTGATGAATGCTGTCTTTCAGTAACAACAGATGCCTTTGATTTAACTTTTCACTATGTATTATCCACCCTATTTTGTTCTCCACCAAGAAAGAAATGTTGGTCATCACTCTATCAACAACAGGAAAAAAATGGCTAAAATAAATAGAGGCCTTGATATATATCACCTGGTATTATTCTTGTTACAAGCCAAAAGGATATCACTTCTGCGAGTTTGCTGAGACTCGTATCTCATGCTCAGGGATACAGCTGGGGTTTGCAAAGTCATGGCATAAGCCCTGTCACTGCCACCAAAGCAGAAACAAAGCACGAATCATCAGCACCGACATCAGGTACACCCAGTTCCCTCCCTTTGACAGCAGGGATAAGAAAAAAAAGGTTCAGCTTTCACAGTGAGGTGCTGTGGTTCAGCCATAGGTGTCTGAGCCAGGTGGAGCAATCGTGGGGAGAAACTGCAGCTTCAGGCTATGCAATAATGCCATAAGGTCATAACTAAGTTTGTAGTCTGTATATATAAAAATTAGTATTTCTAAATTTCTATCCTACTAAGAGGGAAGAACTAGTATGGTCTTGTATATTTTATATATGTGGTTAATCAACAGGACTTATGATGCTCTTGCTTCCAGTTACTGATATTTACCCACATGAGCTACATTTTTTGTTTCTCACCACGTAAGCATTTACAACAATCAAGCAGAAAAAAAAGTAAAAAATAAAAATAAAAAAGCAGGCATTGCTTCATCCATTCTTCAAAGTTTTCTGCTTTTAATGACATTTAACAACCAAAAGATTTATCTTTTAACAGAAATCCCTGATATATGGCAATTGTCATAGCCCTAGGAAAAAAAGAAAAAAGAAAAAAGAAAAAAGAAAAAAGAAAAAGAAAAAAAGAAAAAAGAAAAAAGAAAAAAGAAAAAAAGAAAAAAGAAAAAAAAAAGAAAAAAGAAAAAAGAAAAAAGAAAAAAGAAAAAAAGAAAAAAGAAAAAAGCGCACTCATTATTGGGCTTAAAATTCAACAAAATTTTAAAGTCATCGAGAAAGTATATGAAGCACAGAATAGGGGACTGAAACAACTTTGGATATGCAAGAAGGAACTAAGAAGGTCTCCAGGCACAGCCAGCTGAACTTCATGGCCACTACAGCCCTCCTGGAAACAGCTTTTTGTTAAAGAAGAGACTAAGAAAAACCCGAGGCAGTATTGTGGCCATGGGACTGTTCAAATAAGTTAAGGGTCAAATTGGGATCCTGGGGAATTAAATGTTTCCTGTTTATAGGTGTTTCCAAAATGAACAGACGTGCAAAAAGAAAATGCCTCCTTAAAGAGAAGAATAACAGAAGTCAGGGTCAATGCTAATTATTTTCTGCCCAAGAAGTCAGAATGGTAGCATGTGTCTCCACAAGAAATGCCATCCATCTCTGCGTTCAGGATATCTTTTTGGAGGCATCCCTTCCACACTCTGCCAATTAGGTTGGTTCCAGCACCAAACCCAGCTCACTACAAGAAAGCCACACTGTGGACAGCAGAGAGGTCTGCATAATTGACAATGACAGCTCTGGGATAGAACAGCATAGCACATATTGTTTGATTCAAAGTTATGTTTAAGTAAATCACGTAAGTCATCACTAATCATCCTCTTTCGAAAGAAAGGGAAAATGCAGAGATGAGCAATACAGAAAAGTAGCCACCAGCCTAAATATTCAAACTAGTGACAGGCAAAGATGCCCCTTGGTTACAAATGCCACGCAAATCTCAGTAAAGAACTGCAGACACAAAGCACTCATTTAAAACGGCTCAGCCATAAGGTGCTATTACAGTAACTGTAAAAGGCAATTGCTCAGGGAGGGCATCACTAATGATCTTCTACAGCAGCATGGTGAAAACCAAAGGTGAGCAGCACAGGGTTCATCACACTGTTGCATTCAAATGGAGAATAAGGTGTTAGCCTTTGCATATAGATGTAGTAAATAATATATACTTATTTATAAGAGGCAGTTACCCTCCATCTTGACCGTAAACCACATGAAATCATGTCACGGCCTCCTTCCACCATCCCCAAAATACTTTTTTTTTTTTTTCTTTTTCTTTGTTTTGTTTTAGTACGAATTGCAAGCTAAAACCAAACTCCTCACTACCTCTCTCTGAAATATCTACTGGAAGTGCAAAAGTGCACAGTGCAGAGCTTACTCTTTGATTCAGCACAGACAAATGTCTGACAAAATTCATGCTGTGCTTGCTAAAGCAACAACTCAGAAAGAGAACCCACACATCTGGGGAGATACAGCACAATATCCCAGTCCTGAGGAGATATCACCAGATTGACCAAGGTGGCTGAGCTTCCTGGTGATGAACATACAGGATAAGAGGAACCAAACCAGAACATTTTTGATTCATCCCTATTCATGGCTGCATCCAGATGTTGCAACTAATTCTAGAGATCTCCTAAGGCCAGTTTAGAACTGAAAAATCTAACGAAAGCTCAAAGAACTACGGAGAAAAAAAAAAAAAAAAAAGCTTGACAAATATAAATTGACATTTAAGAAGTTGTCAGGACTTGCTATACATGCCAAAAATACAAGCCCAGTCCAAGTCAAAAAAATCCAATGTCAGTGACTCAGATAAAAAATAAAAAGCTCTCTGGAGCAAAGCCGACATAGGTTTGATTATGCTGACAGGAAAAAAAAATGTACTTGTTCTAGAATATTATTCTTACTTCCCTGAGAGCTTACTAGGAGACACTGTGGCTAAACAGGTAATCAGGCATGCCAAATCTTTTTTTTGCTAAATATAGTACACCTGCCATCATAAAGTCTGACAGGGGGCCACAGTTTAGTAATTTACTTTTGAGAATTAGTTGTCTCAAACAGTAAAGATGACTCAAGCTTTCATCCTGTTGTTTAATGAAGCTGCCACCTTGAGAAGTCTGAGCAGGAGATGTTTGTAGGCAAAGGGGATGGGGGTAAAAAGGGAAATAAAAGGGACATTTTACCAAAGAAGGCATCATACGAGCACCAAGCAGCAAAGCAAGCTGAACTCAAAAAGGCAGCACTCCCAGGACAGCTGGATCAAGTATCTCACAGTAGCAATGGGACATGTTAAGGGAGTCAGTGCTGGACATGATGGAAGACTGGTAGAACTCACAGCAAGGAAAAAAATGTACTTTCTAACTCCTGTTGAAAGTCCTAACAGCAAGAAGAAACTTGATAATTTAAGCAACTAGAGATGAATCAATTAATTTAACACTGTTTATAAGCTCAATGTGATAGTCACAAATATTTGTGAATGTATGTCATGTGCATATATTTTATAAATTTACTCTTTTTGGCTGCAATGGGAAAGCAGAACAAGTGTTGGGAACTGTGCCTTTCAGTGGTATTCACAGTGGTTGATTTATACCATCTTAGTCACTTAAAATTAGGGCCAAAATCCAAGCGAGTCACACAAGATTCAGTTCTGGTTAGCAGAGAGAAACAGCCACCTTCACGGGCTGCTTTGTCACACCTCAGGTCAGGAACCTAAGCCTGGGCAAAGTTTTTTTCTCTCTCTTGAGGTCTCTGTCTCCCACAGGCTATACAGGGAACACAGATGGGAAGTCAGGCTTAGGTGTCTAACTGTTCGACATTTAAAATCAGGAATGCTGTCCCCAGTTTCAAGGATGATGCTCAACTAACAGTATCCATAGTAGGGGGCTGTTTTCAGTGACCTTAGGCCAGGCCTTTAATAAGAAGGCTTTCTATCACTTCACCAAGGACTCCTCCATGCTACAGAAGTTTGCTCTATCACCCTTCTGCGACACTGGATCGATTTCCCTGAGAGTCTACTACAGTTAGTTTCAAGGTCCCAAGATAATTTTCTTGCTACTTTTATTCCTGCACCCCTTAGAATCCTTCTTTGCAGCAAACCAAAACCTAGAGAACAAGACCAGGGACAGGACATCTGCATTTCCCTTGGGTTTCATCTGTTCCCTCATGCATGTGGCTATTGGCTGCAACTCTGTGCATATAAGATCAGATAGCTTTACATAGTGTCTACCTCAGCATTAACACTCAGATCTGCGGCTTTCGTGTCCTCCAAAATGCTAACATCAGGGTACTCTCAAAAGGCATCTGGGTGGCTGCAGGGACTGGGTATAAGGGCCTGGATTTCTGCATCCCAGTTTGAATCTAGTCCATGGTAGACAGCAAACAAGCATTGCTACCATCTGATGGTTGCTTGGGGAAGTGAGTTTAGATGCTGCAAATGTTCATCTCAGGGAAAAAAAAAAAAAAAAAAAAAAACCCACATCACTCCCATTGCATCAAGAAGCACTGTGCTGGCAGCTTTCTGGCTTGTAACAGAAAAGCTTTACAGGCTTAGGTTTTATTTCTAGCTCCTCTCACATGACTCTTAGGAAAACAGGCAGCATATATGAGTAGAATTGAAAACTGGAGTCTTTTACATAATTAAATACTTATGTGAAGGCTGGAGGTGTATTTTTAACTTAACTATTTTTCCCCCAGGGAATTTAAAAACATTATATTAAAATGCTATTTTAATAATAAAGTTAGAAAGTCATTATTTTCATAAAATATCTTAATAGAGAAAAAACACATAATGAAACTTTTTTCTTGTAAAAAGTTTTTTTAAAAACTTCCTTCCTTTTCAGTGCATGCGTAGAACGAGGTTTACTTTACAACTCTTCAGTGTTTTGACTGCATGTCCTACATAGTGAGAAAGCAAGGCATTGGGGTATTCAAGTTCAAAATCACAGGTACTCTATGGAGATGGCCAGTACCTGCTCTTTCAGTGTCGCTCACTCTATACTGCGTTTTGTGTGTACAAAATCCAAGTATAGCAAATTCACCTGTCACTGAAGACAGCATTTTTATCAACGAAAATAATTGTCTTTCTTGCATATATTCTCTGCCCACAATGGTTTTTGTCCCCAGCATAGCATCAGTTCACAAACTATTCTTGTCTTCTTACTCTGCACTTTTTTTTATTATATCTATCTTCTTACTTCCTTCAACTGTCCAGCTCATTTTTAATTTACCCCTTTTTTCCTCCTACTAGTCCCTGACTGCATTTTCTTTATCCTTTTTCATTCCTTGTCCTCCTCCTCTCTTCCTTTTTCCTTCTTCCTTAAAAATTCCGTATCCTGAAATTTCTTAATCTTCTCCAGCAAGATCCACCTGAGGAGTGGAGAAAGAAGGGATGCCAGGGAAAGCACAGGAAAGACAATGCATTCCGGTACTGTAATGGTGAAAGTGTCACAGACCACAACACTGAGCTGCAATTGGAACTGGAATTGAATTGAGCAGTTAAAATTAAGATATGTTGAAGATCTTGTGAATTTTAGAGACCATCTTTCAAGCAAGGGGTGCGTTTCCAAACTAAAGGCCATTATTGGAGACCTTGAATCTTTACTGCAGCTTACCAGACATTTAGAGTTTAATTAACAAAATATTACTAGAAATTATAGGGCTGGGACAAAGGCTGGACTTGATGATCTTCCACGTCTCTTCCAGCTGACACGATTCTATGATTCTATGTGTAAATAGGACAAGCATGGTTTTTTCCTCTGGTCTAGTTCTCCAGAAAAGCTAGTGGTTTAATTCTGGTGGGGGTGTTGGATTTTTGTTGTTTTTTGTTTGTGGGATTTTTTTTCCCTACAAAGACTAGCAAGCACCAAAGATGTCAAAGCTATGAGGAACTGGACTTATAATGGGAAGTCTCATCAAACTTAGGAAGAAACAGCAACCAGAGCTGCTTATCTGGAAGAAAACGACCTACATTTTAGAGGTGACAACATCTAATGAATCCATTATCTGTGACTATTATCTGCTTTACAAATTGCCAAACTCTCCACTTAAGGAACATTTAAAGTTGCAAATTGCCATCGTTTGCATAGTTTACAAATCACACAGTTTAAAATCCTACCTATTGAAAGCACTGAGACTTCCACATTGCCCACAAAATAGACAGTTGTATGAGTCATGTTAGTTATCAAGAAACGAACACTGAAAATGGTGTTACAATAAGTGCCCAATTTTATTTACTTTTCATCCTCATTTTGATACTTAGCTAGACTCTTTGCGAAATAAGAAATGTGTACAGTATAAATTCACTGTAAAATGAATACGTATGTGAAATATTATTTAAGGTAAACCGACACGTACTTTTTTATACATATAATGATTTGTTCGGAGCAAATGCATTTGTTTATGAGTTAAATAGTAAAAGGGATAGTCACTGCTGTTGTGTATCTAGGTCTTTGTACATAATCTAAAAAGTGCCCCAGCTTAACAGTTTGTTACAGAGTCGTTGTCCTTGCAGTAATGGTACTTACGCATCTTATTTTTTAAGTACCATTATGCAGTTTTAAAATCTGTTCTCTTTATAGGTCAAGAAACCTTTTTATCCGTGTTCAAGGGAGAGAAAATTTAGACAAAACAAAACTTAATGACTTACCGACAGTCATATAGGTAGCAGAGAAAGTAGCTGAGCAGGGTTTTCTGTGTAATCTGTCCATAGCAACATGGACAGTAACTGTTCCCTTTTCCGTAAGTCCTAGAAATAAAGTGTTTGTTCACCGGCAGGGCTCAAAGCTTTTCAGGGTGTCCTCACTTACTGCCATAGCTTAGGGTCTTAGACTGTAGTTTTGTTATGGAAAAGCTACATCATCACTACAGATGTCATACTGTAGCATCTTCTCTAAACTAGGGTCAGATGGCAGAGAGTGAAAACCACAATTATAGGCAACCAAGGCCAAATATAACATCATTCCTGTTTACATTTATATATGAAATAAAAACTAACAAAAATATGATACTAATGAGAAGTGTACAGAATGGAATATTAAAAACATAGCCATGGACCTAACTGTGTGGCTGCATTCTTATACTATACCTATCCTGTTTGTGTCAAACAGAAGATTAAAGGAACTAGTGCTTTTTTCTAGAAGAGAGAAGACTAGTGGGAGGCAAGGTAGTGGTTCTTCAGTTCAAGGTAAGTGTGATGAAATAATCTCAGACTCACTGTGGATAGAAACAGAAAGCATGGACTTAAATTACAAGCAAAGATTTAAATCAGACATGAGGAAAACATTCTCCTGATGAAAAACAGTTAAGCAGTTGAGTAAATTGTTTGGAGAGTGTGTAACAGCTCTATTGCTGGAGGTACTTTAAGACATGGTGAACAACTATCAGGTTTGAAACAGGCAGAAAATCTGCCTTAGGAGGACAAAGGAATAGATTATTTCATGATTCTGCATTCACTATAGCCTAACCCCAAGTTAGCTCCCATGTGTTACTAACCAAACTCAGTGTTTTTTTTCTTCTTAAACAGAAACAATCCATAACATCCAAAACCAGGAGATAAGTGTATTCCAGAAACCAGAAAGACTGTGCTTCATCAAACAGTAGCTAGTTGCTTGATTATTCTGCCTCCAAGCTGTTGTTCTCCAAACTAAGGACCAGCACTATAAAATAAACCAGCCAGTTCCAAGTAATAAAATGATCTAGTAAACTGAAGACCTAAATTGGAAAATATTCATAAGATTTCAAGGCTAGGATATTTGAGGCAAAAATAGAACCATTCTCTTCAATGATTTATAAGATTGCTTTAGAGAGACAGGGTAGAACATACACAGTGATGTAGTGAGTGAAAACATAAGTAATTGTTGACATGTTGCATTTTAAAGAGTAGCGGCACCATTTGCCCTCTTGAATTTTGTATCAGTACTTCCATGAGCATTTCTGATAAGCACAGATGTGACTTTGGTGGGCATGGGAAAGACATGACCTCAGTTCTTCCCTTGACCTAGAAATGTCAGGGTTAATCTGATCTTCCACTTAATATCTAGGTTGCCTGCCCTCCTTCCTGGGAGTACAGCTTTGAAGACAAACACTGAGCAACCATGATCTAACCACTAAGCTTTCAGTTCAAAACTCATCTGCTGTCTTATCCTCTATTTGCCAAACTCATGAGTTTTTTATGAATGTAAGTCTTACTTTGATTTTTGCCTACTGCATCAAGCCCCTCAGATTAAGGGTTACTATTTCATGAGACTAAAATAGCCCCACAGGAGATAGATCTCCAGTAGCACAGCACAATCAAAATGGCAACCTCCTTCCTCATACCCATCAGAAGCAGTAGAGTTGCCTTGGTGAATTATTGTAAGATGATTACGAATGCCGAAGTTTAAGGCTGGGGTGGCCACTAAATTCTGACAGACGTTTTCTATCCCAACAAATGGTGCTCCTCCGAGTCATGAAAACACGAGACAGGAATGCCAGCAGCACACTGAGAAATGACGAACAGTTAAAGGCTATGCTTCCACCACAGCAGGCACTAAAGGTTTCAGGGCTCTTCTTAGAGAGCCTTTTATACTGAGCACCATGGAAAGGAATACTAGGATTGATTCATTTGTGTCACCTGACCCATCCTCTTGCCCCCATAGGCAGGGCTGCCCCACATTGTGATTGCCAAGTGGCCCAGGCAGTCCGAGAAAACTTTTATCCTGATGCTCTCAAACCAGGATAATCAACTGCCAGCCAATAAAACTAGATGATCCCTCACACTAGCTAAACCAATTTAAAAAAGCAGGAGGACATTTTTTTATCTTAAACTAACAGTCTTAACCTCCACCCAGGTTGTAGTTTAGTATTATCCAGAGACAGAATACAAGTGTCACTATAAGTCAACAGCTTTGTGTTTTGAAAGCAATTTGAACCATCTGAATATTTGAACAACTAGCAATTAAATTTCTTCATTGCAGATGCACAGAGGAGACCTCTGAGATTTCTGAAACTCTTTTCTGAAGAGCCTTCAGCTTTATGGGAGGACCTTATGGGAGGACTTTAGGCTGGTGGTAGGTATGTGGGAACATTTCTTCCATAGCTCCTAGCAATATTACAAGAAACAATAAAATACCTGATTCAAGTTTGAGAGAGAAGCAGTTCTTCTGCCAAATGTTGTTTCCACTGATCTGAAAAGCAAGACTGGAAAGAAATGGTTTCTGCTACTTCTGTCTCCCAGCATTTTGCATGTTTCTTGTTGGGCCTATTTTCACTACAAAAATCTACGACTTTCTAAGAGTGAGAATAAGCCCATTTCTAAATGGACTTTTGAAAGAATTGTTGGTGAGAGCTGGGAAGAAGAGAAACTTCAGGGAATGTTTGGTAACTTTCTTATAAATGTTAAATCTCAGTGCCACTTAGGACTTTGCAGCACTCGGAGTGTCATGGCTTTTGCCCGTTTTCTTTAGCTGTCAGTCAGCTGTGTTGTCCCTTTACCCTTCCTTATCTTTCCCTGAATATTCTCATGTGCCCTTCATGAGTCCTACAGAAGCATCCAGGACCTCAGATGGCTCCATAGCTTTGGGAACCCTGTCTCATGCTCCCCCACAGCTCTTAGACATCTGTCTTTCCTCAGCCGTTCTCCACCATGGAGTTTCATCTTATCTCATATTCTACCACCTTGTTATTCATCAAATATTATTTATTCCTTTCGCTCTTGTGGTAGGGTTCAATCAAGAGAAGACCTTCGCTGAGCTGTATGAACAGTCTAGGAGAGTTTCTGTTGCTGAAAAAGTTTATAATTGACAAGAGACAGTGTGGTAAACTCAGTATTTTTGTCATATTTTACTGAGGTTGAGTGGGAACATCAAACTATTGCCTTCTGTTCACACAAGAAATTTCTGGTATATTTAAGATACTTTGAGTCCTTGCCTAGACTCTAAAATCACCTTCCATTTCATCAAGGTTTTGTATTATGCAAATTACATATATTTAGAAGACACTCATATTTTAAAAGTTCCATTTCATTCCCAACCTTTAACTCTAACCAGATTTATTTTGCCGAGTGCTGTGTGTTTTTTTTTCTCCACTTCCCAAAATGGTTTGCTTTCATTTCATGTTGTCAAAAAAGAAAAAAAAAAAAAAAAACATGGTCATTTTTGCATAAAAAATGGTATGTGCTCTGCATTTGGCTGTACTCTTTGTGGTTTGACCACTAGAGGGTAGCACAAACAGCCTCCTGAAGAGAAGGTCCAAGTACCCCCAGGAAGCCCGTGGGGGACGGGGGGGCATAGCGGGGTTGTGAGGAGCAGCACCAGGCCGTGAAGAAAACATCAACGTTCACTCCTTGCCTCTGCTCAACTAAACAGAGAAGCCACCTCCGAACAGACTGGATCTAGACATGGATGATGATGCCCATTAACCAAGCATAATTATGGTTTGGAGGAGCTAAGGAAGAGTACATTTATATTAATGATTTGCAGCAAAGGTTGGTTTTGTTTGAATGAGCAACTATATGTATTTAACCTTTTGAGCAAGGTACTTGTGGAGCTGCGTGAGAGTGCACAGAACACCAATTACAATGTTCACGGGAAGAGATCCTAGATAAATTCAATAGATGGTGGAATTAATCAGTGATATATCAAAAAAAAAAACAAATCCCACACATGAAGGAAGAGGGTGTAACAGTAGTGCGCCTCTGTAAACTCATGTGTATAATAGCCTGGATCCTCTGAACTAATTAGAAATCTTACTCTCACCAATAACTCCTTAGCTCACATAACTGCCACTTGATATGCCTTGAGAAATTCATTACATTTCAGTCTAGGAGTTTCAGTGGATGAAAGGATTACTAGACTACCTAGCCCAAGACCAAGACAAAAGACAGGAGGTAGATGCTCTATAGATAGAGCAAATTTCGTATGCAGATGCTAAGAAGTAGGTCAGACCTGGGGTAATAGTTTTCTACGACCTAATGAAGATCATAGAATCATAGAATCATAGAATGTTAGGGATTGGGAGGGACCTTGAAAGATCATCAAGTCCAATCCCCCTGCCAGAGCAGGAATACCTAGACTATGCTACACAGGAACGTGTCCAGGCAGGTCTTGAATGCCTCCAGAGAAGGAGACTCCACAACCTCTCTGGGCAGCCTGTTCCAGGGCTCCGTCACCCTCACTGAGAAGAAGTTTCTTCTCGAGTTAAGATGAACGGCAATAAACTGTAATATCCCAGCTAAGATTCTAGCTAACTTGGCTGTCCAGAGCAGAAAAGAGGGTGGAGAAGTGAAGTCAAAGAGGGTGAAAACACAGCAGAGCTATCGTGCATGTTAACCTCCAGATAACATGTAAACTGTAACTGTTGTAAAAAAGTACGGAACACAGCAGCAATATACTTAAGGAGTGATCCTGCATAGAACAGGACGCAACAGCTGAAGAAGGCCTGTTATAAAGCAATTTTTGTAAAGTGTCTACAGTAGGCCAAGGAACTGCGGGGGAAAAAAAAAAAAAAAAAAAAAAAACGACAGACGGGAAAATTATATAACAGGTTGTAGATCATCGGTGATTTTTTTTTCTTCTCAGCAGCAATGAATCTGGTAGTAAAATCAGCAGAAAAGCAGTGTACAAGTCCACTGACGGCAGGAATAAAGCAGACCCAGGGGAAAGTCTAAATGGACAATAATTACAGGTTATTACATATTGTGCTACAGTACAGTGGAAATCTGGTCAGCTATTAGCAAGGTTGGAAGGAATAATCAAGAGGACAGAGAAGAAAGTTCACCATCTTTCAGATACAGCAAGCAGAGGCAAGGCTCTGAAACTGAGAGATGGGGAAAGAAGTAAATGATATGGAGAAGGAATGGCATTATACACCAGACTTGTATTTCCACTGGTGAGGAAGGAATTTGTTGGAATTTCTAAACATATATTTTTTAAGCCACACAAGTTGTGTGGCCTGCACAACTATAACTGAGCTGGGGTACCTAGGTTAGGTGCAGAGGTGTTCTAAGGCTGATAGAGACTGCACCTCAGGAGAGGAAATCAGCACACTTTCCATCTGAGTCACTGACTGTGGCTTTCTGTCTCTCCAACGAATTTACATGTTGCTTACAGCAACTAACCTATTAATTTAAATTTCTTGAGTCCTGCAACCATCTGAGGAGGATGTTCAGAGACTAGACCAGCGAGGGCCATAGATACACCAATAGGGAGAGTAAGGTGATGAATGACTTGCCCAGGAAACATTGGTAAGGAGCACCTCCACAGCATTCCAAGAGATGATCTAGATTTTTCTACGTGGTACCTTTGCTACGTCTTAACAGAGATGCAAGATCACCTGTGCTTTCACCAGCACAGTAAAACCTGCTCAGGGACAAAGCTATGCCCATGCACACACAAAGCAACCACCAGTCTGAGAATAGAGGCATAGAAAATACTTCCTTCAAGGTTAGCTCAGAAACATCACTGCTCTAACACCCCATTAAAAAATTGCATGTAATGTAACGTAGTGTTACTCATTCCATCTTTCACCTGTCCCTATTCCTAGCTAAACTTACAGCTAACAGTTTATGTGAAACTGAAGCTGAAACAAAAGGGGAAAGAGAACAGGAAAGGTATCTTTGAAGCTCAACACGTTTCCAAGGGTAGCCACAGTATTCTCTCAACGGAAGACTTCAACTGGGTGTTTCTACATCTAATACTTTCCCTTTTTAACTCTAGTGGCTTCCACTGGTGCGCTGAAGGCCAGATTTACTTACCTACATTAAACATTCAGAGTAAAATTCAGTTGTTTCAACATGGACATCTAGTGTCATGGAAAGAGCTGTGGGACATCCCACTCTGTCCCGGATGTCTTATGTCATATCTGTCTGCCCCAAGCATATGTCTTAGCTTCTGTGTGGCATTTGAGAGGTGATTGGGTACCTGTGTTCATACAACCACATCCCATCCCCAGGTTGCTATAGGTCCAACAAAAAATGATAAACATTTCCTGAAGATGACTCACATCTCCCACAGACTGCATTGCCTTCTGCAGATGTCCGTCCTTCTGCCTCAACTTCATATACCCTTGAATAAACATCTTGGTTTCCTTAGACAGGTGTCATACACTTAAGTGGGATGAGCCTGGACCTAAGTGCCTCCCAGTCCACAATATATTTATCCTACCAACATTCCTGTGAAGGAAAGAGATGCTGTAACTCTTCGCTGACATATGGGCAACAGAAACAGTCACGCAGAGAGTTCGTGCTTGAGGAGGAAATAAACTCTCTAACTCCTAGATTGTAGCTGTTGAATTGTGTCTTCTTATGCTGTTAGAATTGGTTGCCTACACAACAGCCAAAGGTTTAAAAATGATCTTACTATTAATTTGATTCTGCTGCATTCATTTAGTTTAACAATGTAGCTTATTTGTAACTTTTTTAACGCATCTTTGTCAAGTCCTTGGCATATCTTGATTCAGTTATGACACTAGGAAAAAAAAAAAAAGGGAAAGACAGGAGCCCAACTTTTCTGCTGATTATTTCAACTCCCACTACACAGCAGATGACTGAGAAAACCTAAAGATGAGTCAGAGAGTGAAATAGGAAGTGTGGAGAGATTGTCTTAAATTAATGGGGACACTGAAAAAAACCACAAAAATAAATGTATTCACATTTTTAGATAAGTTGCCTTTAAAGGTTTCTTTTTCAGTAAAAGCATCAGTATATTTTAATGTAGACAAGAAAAAATATGTTAGAAAATGTGTTTCTCTTTTGATGAATTTGAGCCAAAAATTGGAGAAATAATTTAATCACTAATGTGTAATGCAGGAGAAATTTACATTATAAGGTATCATCACTCAGTTTTAATTATGGCTAGTAATTATGCTAGTAATGCAACCTTAGAATAATGCTTAGCTGAAAACCTGCAAGGGAAACTCATGTGACTCAGGAAATGTGAATGAGTCAGTAAAAGATCTCTTTCCTTTTCCACTTCATGCCAGTTACCAAGCAGGGCTCTGTCGAGGTCGTGAAGGATATTGTTATCCTGCAGATGCCTTCTTTCAAACCAGATATCAAATCCAGTCCTGCCTATTGATAGTTATCAAAGATCCCACAGCCTGTCCCACCCTAAGTCCAAACAGAATAATCACATCGACATTCCATGTATTGATACTGCACTATCAGTGGAGAGATTTTTCCCTCACTTCCAGATCTAAAACCTTGCCTGGTGGCTCACTGTTGCTAAACAGTTACGGTTCTCAACAATCTCTGACCTCTTCAGACCACAATTTTACACCTCATCTGAGAAAGCCATGTCTAACATTGCACTGCCATCTAACACACTTCTGGGCTATTGACTCAACACAGAACCGCTGAGGAGGTTTTTCCAAAGGCCCTGGCATGTGGAAGGTTGTGTTTTGCATACAGAATTCAAACATTTCAAGATGTTCCTTTTAGATAATCAGAAGCAATAGCTTTGTACAAAATTTCAGTCCAGGCTCAGATGCGCATAACAGTGGATGAGGGTGGATGAGTAACATTCTATTATTCATGGGAAATAGGGATACAGAGTGTAGTTTGCCAAAATACTCGATGCCAAGAGAATGTTTTTCATCAGTGAGTACCTGGAAGAGTCTGGGAAAGGTTAGAAAGTGGGCAAGTATAGAAATATACTGCTGCCAGCTGTGGGAGGACTGGTGGATTTTGTTGGCTATGTAGTGTGATGTTATGGAGCAAAGTCTTGAAGATCTTGCTCCCAGGTGACTGCTTGTTGCATGGCTTGGGTGGAATTATTTATTCTGCCTGGCCTCTCAGCAGAGTCACTGTACTGAGCTGTTTTGCATGGATGTTTTCAAAGTCTTCTTTCAGAACTTCCTTGTCATACACTTTGAGTTTTTGAATTATCCACTCCAAATAGAACATGAGTCCTCCGGATTCAAAGGAGTTTTGTTTGGGTGGGGGCTGGTAAAATAAGCTGATAAAAAGACTAGATAACTAGATTAGGGCAAATAGGATATAACCGATAACAACAGGGAGTGAGAAGGCTGGTAACTGGGCAGGGATAACAGGATTTATTGGGAAAGTGACGTGTGAATTGAAATGGGTTTTGGCTACCAAATGAGCTAAAACAATAAAACAAGGAGCACCAAACAGTTTTCATACAACAGAACTCCCGGGCTCAAGATTACTGAAGAGAAAAATCAAAATAAAACCAACTTATGTCTTAGAAGAGTAGCAGGCAGATGAGATGAAATGAATGCAGAGCAGGAAAGGAAGAAGTTTCTTTTGCTTGGGTTTGAGGCCAAGCTATTGGATACAGGTAAACACCATCTTGCTTAAACTTGAACTGTCCATGCTTCATTACCTGCATTTTTTCTTGACAATAGTCATGTTGAAAGAAAACAATGTTGTATGAGAATACTATTCAGGTATATATAAAACCTAGCTTTCTTCTTCAGCAATGCACTAGTGATTCTTCTTCCTTGTGGGTCACCAGAGTCCACTGTCTCTGGAGCAGAGAACCGCTGGTTTCAGCTTCCTTAGCACAGAGGGAAGATGGCAAGCTGCAACAGGAACTTTGCATGTGTTTGTAATTTTGTAGGTTGAGAAAGGAAAAGTTCATTTTCTTACAGACTGTTTTACAGAGCTGAGTATTGCTTGTTTCTTCTTCCAGAGGTGCAATACATTATGGTGATAGTGTTTTTGTAACAAGGATGATTCAAGTATAAGAATAAGGTGGTTTGGAGTAGAAAGCATATAAATCTTTTAATCCAGACATGTTGCTAAGGAAAATAAAAAGAAAAAACCAAACCAGAAGCTAATGAAAGATGCTTCCTCACCCAGTAGATTTCTTCAAGGTCTTCTCTAAGCTCATGGAACCGAGTTTTTTGTCTTTTGGTTTTGGTGGTATGTTTTCACTTGTGGTGGTTGTTTTATTGTTGTTGTTGTTGTTGCTTTTTTCTTTTTTTTGCCTTTCCCAGCTGCATCTGTTAGCCTAATACAACAACTTCTGCTTCTCATGTTCCAAGGAAGACCACAAAACTTGAATCCAAAATAAACCACTACATTCAGAGGGAAATTTTTCATATTCAGGGGTGGGGGGGTGGGGGGCATAGGATGACAGTCTGGAGACAATCATTGATATTCCATGGGCAAGTATTTGGCCTTGAAAAAGCCAACAGTTTTGTCTTAAGTTTTCTTGAACAACTCTGTGTAGGAGAGTGAGATACGGGAAAAATAATGCTATTCTTATTTAAGAGTTCATGAAACCCAAAGCTAAGTGGCCCACAGCCATGTCAGAGATCAGAACCAAGGAGTCAGTCCAAACCATCAGATTCCAGGTGTGAGACAACAGGCTGTACTTCCTTGTCCTTTTACTGAGACTGTTTCTCTGGCATCTCTCACCACTGCTAAATGCGTAAGGAGAAGGATAATAAAGAGCCTAAGTGGAGGGAAATAATGAAGAGTTGTGAGGTTTTGTTCAGTTGTAACAGTCTCCCATGTTTATTAATAGAAGGTCGCCATGTATAAATATATAATTTTAGCTGGATATGGGCAGCATCTCTTTAATTATCTGAAGAAAGAGGGTACTTATTATGTAGACAGTACAGAAACATCATTCAGCAGAAAAGCAATAGAAAATTTCAAGCAAAGAAAGGCATGAACTGATATTTTTCTCCATCTCTTGCTCTTCTTTATGAGTCATTTCTACAGAGTCTATGTGTGTATAAGTATGTATATATTTTTACACATAAAAAAATATCTGTATGACTTATATAAAATCATGTGTGTGCTTCCTGAGTAGCTCTGAAGGCAGGCAGGAGCTGTAAATTCTATTAAAAAAAAAGAAAAAAAAAAAAAAGTGAAATGAATGCAGAGCTGACCCGGCTCAGTGTGCAGTGACTGAGGGTAGAATAGAATTTGGTTTCACAAATTGAACTTCCTTTCATAGCCAATGTGTCCCAAAGTGCTTTACATACACTACAATGAGAGTGATGCCAGGAGTGGAGGCAAACACAGCAGTCATTGTAGGCACAAAAATAGCTCACATGTAGCCTTCTATATTAGAATCTGTTTCAGCAGGAGAATGCTGGCCTTGGGAACATTATTAACTCTATATTCATCTGTTTCCTTGTTACCAAGGGATGCTGAATTTCCTTCTGGACAGTCTCTGAGAGAATGGTTTCAAGAACTTCACACTTTCCATCCTCTTAAAAAAAACCTTTTATTATCATGTCCAAGCCCTCATATTGCACAAGGTATTTCTGACTGTATTGGTCTTTTCTTCCTTTTTCTCCATCTCAGACTTTGGCTGACTGAGCATGTACTGGATTACAGACTGTTCTTCAATCAGAAAAAAATGTATAAAGACCAACAACACCATTACATTCAGCCCTTTACTTTCATTGTACCTACAGGCATCGAGTCATATTGCAGAAAAGTGTTTCACTGTTGTTAAGACTTCCAGGCACCTCAGCCCATCCTCGTGTAAACCATCTCCCAGGAAATTGTTGCATCCAGGGAAACTTCTATGTGTCATATTGTATTTATGCACCACAGTGGCCTTTCCTCGTTATACTCATGGCCCACTTAGAAACTCAGGAACGAAGCCTTCCCGCCTAGTTCTAGGAGTTCTCTTGAGTCAGTGACTAGTTGTGAGTCTTGCCATGTTACACTCTGTGTTTGTTGACTAGACAGAAGCAGTTCCACCACCTAATTTTGACTAGTCAGGAAAGAAAATGTCATCCAAAGATTCAGTTGGAGGTTCACCTCCTGTTCTCTGGGGTCTTGTATAAGCCAAAATCTAAATTAGTCAATATCAAATACACAGAAAGGCTTCATTACTGTGTACATTACTCAGTACAATTGGGAAACTGGAGGTCAGCACAGATACATGATGTCCCTGCTGAGATCAGTGCTACACTCTGGAATGAAACTCAGATCTTATCATTCACATCCCTCACTTCCAGCATGATGAAAATTTGTGGGACCTGGGAAAGTCTAATGAGTGCTTTAAGGTTCAGATAAGATCAACATATATAAAGACAGGGTCCGAACTGACCAGCAAACACTTTTTCTGTTGTGGGTTCTAAATCATCCTTGTTTTAATCCCCAGAAGGATCTGAAAAAAGCACACAATAGTTCCCGTCCAGACTGTATGTCTCACTTCTCTTTCCATGGAAACCATGGCACAGTAGCCTTAATACGGTCCTGAATCTCATCCTGATATGAGCCTAGCGACACAGAAACACTATTGGGTATACAAGCTGTTCTGTACTCAGTTAAGTTTGGGAACTAATATTGCTCAGCCTGGCCCCAATTCACTTGAAAATCCATTGATAACAAAGTGTCTTCTAGCTTACACAAGCTTAAGAAGAATATGATCCTATTAATGTCACAACAGAAATTAAAATCATTGAAAGCTGCATGTGGTAGAAATGTCCCAGAATATATAAGGTCAATACTAGGGTGCATGTTGAGATTGTTCAACTGATAAATTGGTTTATCAGGAGGCATACTGTCCTCCCAAGTTCACCTGACATTACTGAGTTCTGATTTTCAAACCTTCAATATGTTCTATGGCAAGTATAGCAAAATCAATGAAATATGATAACTGGCGATGATTTGGTATATAATCTGCTGCTGACCAGGTTGAGTGCTTTGAAAGAAGACAAAGCGGAATGACAGCCGAAAATTCTTAAAAAATGTATACTTAGGTATTTGAAGTGTATATTTGAAAGGCAATAGTCATAGAATCATAGAATGTCTCAGGTCAGAAGGGACCTTAGAAATCATCTAATCCAACTTCACTGCCACGGACAGGGATGTCTCTAACTAGACCAGGCTGCTCAAAGCCTCATCCACTCTGGCTTGAAACAATTCAAGAGAGAGGGCATCCACGATCTCTCCAGGCAACCTATTCCAAAGTCTTGCCACCCTCGTACTGAAGAGTTTCTTCTCAAGATTCAATCTAAACCTATTCTCCTTCAACCTAAATCCATTTTCCCTGGACACTCTTGCAAAAAGTTCCTCTCCAGTCTTCCTATAAGTTCCCTTCAGGACAGTGTTGCCTTGCACAAATCCAGGCAAATCATGTCAGTTGCTCTTCCCATATCAACCAGAGCTGTAACTTTGTCATAGAAGGCCACCAAATTAGTCAGGCATGATTTGCCCTTAGTGACGCTATGTTGGCTGTCACCAATCACCTCACTATTTTTCCTGTGTCTTAGTACAGATACTAGGAGGATCTGTTTCATGATTTTACCTGCCACAGAGATGAGAATTCCTTGCAACTTTCAATGTTTAGGAATACTTAAGATGAATCTTAGTGTTTTGAAACTGAGGTGCATGTCGGTGGGGGCTACTGTAGCTTTGGGTCTTATCTGCTGAGCCAGAAGCTTCCCCCTCACACAGTTCTTATTTTTCTACTATGAAAAGTAGACTACAGGAAGTGAACAACAGCAGGGTTTATTGTTGAATTATTTGGCATGAAAGAGTAGATCCTTACCCAATAGAGACAAAAATATTTTATACTAATCTCTAAGACAGAATTCACATTTGCTTGACAGGGCTCTTACTTTCAGATTAAGAAGCTAAGGTTTTCAGGAATGGGCTGTGAAATCTGATCTAGGTTTGCTGTAAAGCTCAGGAGAAGCAAAGATAGAGGGAACTGTTGCCCTTTGGATAGCAGCACTTGTTCTCTTGGGAAGAAAATTCCCTGCAGAATGCAGTCACCAAAATTTCTACCTACATCTTCAGTTAAGCACAAACTCCTATGTGTTCTGAAACCCAGATAAGTCCATTTTCTGTAATGGAAACTCACAAACTACCAGCACGGCTTGCGCCTTAATTTGACCTCTTGAAATGACTGTGGAAGCTAAACAGGCTTTCAGACTCTTAGAGCTTGATTGGATCACATGTCAGTAGGACAAGTTTGCTCAGGCTGGAGGCTCACAGGCCGTGTGGAGTTACGGAAGTTTAGCTGATGCAGCTGTGTAGATGGAAAAGAGATCACCTAGAGATAGACACTCCTTTGCCAAAAATGTTTCATTTCATAACAACTGAACCCAAACATACTGAATATGTTGATATGTGTAGGGGTGTATTCTCATCACATGATATTTTTCAGCTGATCATCAGATTCCAAGTTTGAGATAACAAGTTGTATTGCTTTGTCCTCGTTCTTTAAGGGAGCTGAATTCTGTCCTAGGTACATTGCTAAAGAAGCCTTTATCCCCATTGATTGCACAGGCACTAGTAATAACACGTGGCTGCTCTTTGCTATGCATTTCTCTCTCTGATGAAAGAATCATATAGCCTCACCTTCATGTTGCACTCTGTTGAACCTTGGTTCTGTTCAAGTTGTGTAGCAAGTGAGCTGACATCGCTGATTAGTTAGTTGGACACTTCCTGCAGTTAAAATTAAGAAGGTATTATTTCCTTCCCTCTGCACAGACTGGGAAGAAGACCATGCCTTTTCTGTTCAAAATCAATTGGCCCTGGAAATCAAGGTCTGATTCTGCCAGTCTGGGACCCAGCAGAGCTCTCCTAGCTCTCAGTGCCTCTCTGGCTGTGTACCAGCAGAAGCACAGCACAAGCCAATGCATGGAAGGAGAATTATGAGACAGGAACTCTTCTGTTTTTTACTTTGAGTCTTCAGCTAATCCTACTTCAGATACCAGTATTTCATTTTACTTATTCCATGGGCTTGAGTTGACTTGCTTTTTATATCGATGGGAGATCTTCCAGTCAGTCCAGTGTGAGCTAGTTTAAACTCTTAGTTAAACTTGCCTCATGATTTCACACAACAAAAGCTGACTTCCAACTGTATATGAAACTAGTACTGGCATATCATAGAATCATAGAATCATAGAATGGCCTAGGTTGGAAGGGACCTCAGCGACCATCTAATCCACTTCACTGCCATGGGACACCTCTCAACTAGATCAGGTTACTCAAGGCCTCATCCAACCTGATCTTGAACACCTCAAGGGAGGAGGCATCCACAACTTCTCTGGACAATTTATTCCAGAGACTTTGACTTCCGTACTGAAGAATTTCTTCCTAAGATCCAATCTAAATTTGTTTTCCTTTAACTTAAATCCAATTCGTCTTGTCTTATCGGTGGACACTCTTGTAAAAAGCCCCTCTCCCGCCTTCCTGTAGGTTCCCTTCACGTATTGGAAGGCAATTATAAGGTCCCTCTGGAGTTCCTCAGCCTATCCTCACAAGAGAGGTGCTCCAGCCCCTGGATCATCTTTGTGGCCTTCCCCTGAACTCGTTCCAAGAGATCTATGTCCCTCGTACAGTGGGGGCACCAAAACTGGATGCAGTATTCAAGGTGGGGTCTCACAAGAGCAGAGTAAAGGGGGAGAATCACCTCTCTTGACCTCCTGGTCACCCTCCTCTTGATGAAGACTGCAGAAGTACAGCGAGGTTTGGAGACCTCTTATTCCATTATGGACTCTGGAAGAGCTTGCACTTTTCGTTTGCCATTTCTTTCCATGCTCAATCTCTTTGACTTTACTCCTCCAAGCTGTTGCAGCTGTGTGCTTGTTCAAAGTTTCCTCGGTTTCCTTACCTACCTAGTTCTTTTCTGATAACATCTGGATTCCTTATCCCAATCCATTTCCTCACTAAGACTTTTCTAGTTCTTCCAGAAAACTGTAACTCTTTTGCTTTCTCTTACCTTCCCTATGAATCACTGTATTCTCTTCACCTCTGCATTCCTTCTCAACTTATCTCTCTCCACCTTTTCCCATCCCTCTTTTGACCTTGCCTGAGCATTTTTCTCATCTGCTGCCTCCTAGAGATCTGGCACTTCTGCTTTCTAAATTCAAATCTACCATTTCCACTTTAGTTAATGTCTGGAGGGATGAACAGTCTTCGATAACACCTATCATTCAGTATCAAATACAGATGTATCTGGGGCTCCTAAATTAAATGGATACATGCAGAAAGCACAAAGGATGAAAAATTGCCTGTTCTAATTTCAGGCCCAGCACAACCCACCAGCTGGTAATACAGAAAAAGACCTTTTCACCCTCCTATTGCAGTCAATAGAACAAATGGAGTTTGAATCTTTGTATAGCGCTGTCACTTGTACTATAACTATTACTTTAAGAGCATGGGGAGGTCCACGAAATGTGCAGTTTCCCTGACATGCTGGATGGGTGCTCGAGAAAAAACAGCTGCCAGGTGGAAAAGAGTTTTTGAAGTGACCAGGAAGCTTTCCTAGAGGATACACACTTGTGTGCACGCAGAGCAGCCAGACAATCTCTTCTATTTGTTCCATAAGCTTAGAAAAGTTGGCTAACTAAAACCCTGCGTAGTCTCTCCCTTTGTTGTCAAAGCCCTGGACAGTTTGCATATCCTTGCCTACTTCCTTTACAGATGCCATCTATAATGTCTGGCCTTCAGGAGACAGTCCACAGTGATACAGGTGATTTACTATTGTGGACAGAAACAGACAAAAACATTAAGAAACAGAAGTTTAAAAAGGTGTAAGACCAGATCTAAAATTTATTCTATTCATAAATTCTAGGATGGATTTAGAAAATTGACCATTAAGAAAACTGAATATATTTGTAACACCAGTAACGAATAGGACATGTGGAGATGTCATCTATCAGATGGCAAAGAACAATACATTTGTAGACAGATAGTGACATAGGCAGAGACATACAGATAGAGAGAGGTAAGACAATATAAAACAAAATATATCTTCTTTAAGAATACTAAGAAATTCTAACAGAAAGATAGTGAAAAACATTTTTGCACATTTGGCTGTAAAGTACCCTCCTTCTCTGCCTACAGTACTTACATACATGCGTATGTGTGGATCCACACATACATGCATTCACTCCCTTACCCCACACATTTATGTTGTCAAGACTTGGTCATCTGCCATGAATCTGCATTGGAATGAGGTACATGAAATCAGTAGCGTTGATGCTGGACCCTGACTGACATTCCCTCTGGTTACTTGAAGAATAAAACAGGAGCAAGAATGGGGTTTGTAAAACAAGTATTCATTCATGCAAACAAATCCAATATTGAGACTGTGCAGTACAACACACATCGTTCAAAGTGAGACTGGGCAGAAGCAAAACATGCCACAGGATATCAGGGTGTTCCGAATCCAAGCAGCAAGTTTTCCATTGCTTCCCCTGAGGCTGTAAATCTCCATTTGAAAAGTGACCACTGACTTGGGATGCTAACCTCACACACCTGATCTCCACACTTGGTTCTCTCTAAAGTTCAGCAAGCAGTTGGGTGCCCACATATGAACTAGATGTTTGAAGTCCTTTTCAAAGTTAGGCCTGATTTTCAAGAATATGCACTGAGTGTGATTACAGTTCTGTCTGGAAGGCCAACACTCCCAAAAAGCTAGCTTCAAATCCATCTTTAACCTAAATTAAGTTGAAGTCCCCAGGTCTCAAACTGGAGATAAAAAAAAAAAAAAAAGAGTTAATTTTTTTTCCTGACAGCTCTTTGCCTCATGTTCATCATCTTAATTAATAAATATAACTGTGAACACACATACGCACACACATATATGCAAGTACACATAGACACACACAAACAGGCACACGAGCCTTAATTAAAAGGAAATTATTCTGGTTGCAAAGACAAGCACTTAAATATTAAGAGCCCCCAGAATTGAGGTTACGTGCACAACCTGGATTTTCCTTTGTTGTACAGTTGCATTCTAATTCAGCCTTTAATTACATGATCACTCACAGAGTAGATGGCATGTGCAGTGCCGTTTGCTGACTGCAGAGGACAGGGGGGATTCTGCCTCCCATTAAGCACACAGGAGAATGGGCTTTGTGGCGTAAATATTCTTCTCCAGGCAAGACCTTCTGTTCTTTCAACTCAACCCTGTCTCAGATTCACCCCTTCTCACTCTGTATTCCTCCTCCCAGTTCCAGTCCCATATCCAGTTTCACTTTTTGGCTGTTTCTCAAGCTGTCTTTTTTCCTTGCCTTACTCTGTCGCTGTTCTCAGCCTCATGAGCTCCCAGATCCTCTGTGCGTTCCCACAGTTTATTTTCCAATGTTTTCTTACATTGCATTCCGTATATTAATCCTTTCCCTTTCCTTATTATTCTGCTGCAGACAGTTCCCCACCAGATTTATCTTTCCTCCCATTCCTCTCCATTTTCCCAAATTCTTCCCACTGAGAAGCACACTGCAGCTTCTAAGCTCTCTCTTCTGAGCTCTCCATGCCTAACTGTGTCAATGCAAGTAAATAACCAGAAAATTTTGAAATCCTGGGTCCAACGAGCAAGCACCACATACCCATGCGGTAACTCTCCTCTCCAGCCTCAAAAAAACATCACCCTTATCTGTAATGTCTATTGGAAACACGTTATTGATCTGTGATTACCTTAAAACTGCACGGAGAAGATGCCTGGAAGACTCCTGTGGGCCAAACCTATGACAAAGACTGTGCTAAGATTAAGGCCATTGATATATTTTTTTAAACCTATATTCTCAACCTGGTTCATTTACTAGTACAGATACTTCTTTTGAGTCTCTTTCCCATTTGTGTCTCTTCTCGGTCCGCCCCAATGTACTCCAACCTCCTTTGTCTTTCTAGCTTTCCTGAAGTCCCCTCACCTGTCTGTTTTTAGTTCCTGCCTAGCCTCACTGCTGGAGCTCCCCATCAGTCCCCAAATTCACAGGGAAGACAAACTTCCTGCTTTTGTCTCTGTTACTCAGAATCCAAACTTTTCCTGGCCTGTCCTAGGACAGTACTGCAATGGTAGGAGTAACTCTTGTCTCCGCTGCAGCACACACTACGAGAGCCAAGTCACTGTGGAATCTGGTTTTGGAAATCTGTGTCTCCAGTGAGTGTGTGAGAACTGCCACTTTCCCAAGGCTTTTAATTCGCCACTCTGGGGCAGATTTTCCCCAACATAGCAAAAAGACTCAAGAAAGAGCTTCACCTCCTGTCAGCTCCTTAGCACCATGCTGTAAAGCATGGGGACAGGAGAGCTTTACAAAGCATCTCATTTGACTCAGTTCAAAACAGCCCAGTTCTTCTCTGGGTTGTTCTCAGGGACAGAAAAATAGCTCTGGCTTCAAGTCTCCAGAAATAATTAAAGAATTTTAACTGAATGCAGGCACCCAGCTTCAGCGTTTGTAGCCAAAACGTGCAGTTTGTCAAAGCTGAACAGGATTTTACCCTAGGAAGTATTAGGCAACCTTTGTAATCATCGGTGCTACCAGAGCTTAACAGGCTGAAATTTCCCTTCCTCACAGGGGCGCTGTGAGCATTAATTCGTTAATAATTGCACAATGATTTGATGATGAAAAGGACCATATTAATGTGAAGCATTGTTGTCCCTACAATACAATCTTGCCTGCTTTCATTACTCATTATGTACAGGGACATACATATTACGGAAAAAGGATGAGGAGATAATAAACTTGATATTCTTTTCAAAGGACTAGTACAACATGTTTACAGCATTCGCAGCATGGGTAATAGGAAGATTCTGGAGAGCTGTGTTTAAACAGCAGAATCTATTGGGTTGAATGTAATGATGTGTATGTATGTACCTGCACAAATCCTGTGCCCAAACATACATGCAAACACATGCATATACACTCCCTTCTGTTTTTCTGTCCTCTGTTAACCCCTGGTTCCTACACAGTCTTCGCTCTAACACCAGAAACAAAGTAGTGCTACTTTAATAAAAAAAGGCATCCATAAACCAAGTTCCCTTTTCATTATAGGGATACCTTTTGTTGCCTACATTGACTACAATCCTGTACTAAGCTTCTTTGGAGGCAAATAGTTTTTAATTTCTCTCCTCAGTCAACCTTCTTGATTCTAACCAAGGCAGAGGAAAAAAAAACCCAAACAAAAAAACACTCAAAACCCCAAAAAAACCCCACCATTTCCCCCTCAAAAAAAAAACACACAAAAGAAAAAACACGCAACCCACACTGATTCGTGCATTAATTCAGGGACCAATCTTGCAAATGTTAACATGAGTAATCCTTCCTCAGATGAATAATCCCTCTGACCACAGCAGATTGATTAACAACAATGAAGATTAGGGTTTTCAGGATCAGGCCCATCCCCTGACGCTTGGGTTCTCACCCGAAGTTTAGTGGATGATGGTCACTCTCCTTTTGTTGGATATATTGGAGGCCCCCATGCAGTTCTAAATTATTTTATTTGATTGTGTAGCTAATCGGTCCTGATCCTGTCAGCACTCCCTAGAAAGCCTACCAAGCTGAAGTAAACAATCCCAGCTGAGCCAGAAGACTTGGCAAGATCGGGTCCTTTAATAGTAGCCGAGAGCTGTATCTCAGAATTGTGATCAGAACGTGTATCTTTGCTACTAACAGTCTCATATTTTACTAGGAAAAAAATCTCAATATAATAAGCTAGCAGAGAATCTGGCAGTATATGGGCTGATAAAGCCACCTAGAACTAAAGAAGGATAAATTACTGTTTAAAAACAGAATTCACACATATTGGCTGTTTATTTGGAATAAAACTTGCTTGGCAATTATTTTATATATTTAAAAACAAAATTCATGTATCTTGTTTGTTTATTTGGAAGAGAACTTGCCAACTACTTATTTTGTATTACCGAGGGAATGATGGTTCTCTGTGCTATGGGTCCAGGGTTTTCAAGTTCGTCGGAAGAATCCCCCCCCCCAGCAACCTTTCAGCCTATTCCTGCCTTTCTTCTTTACTTGCTCGTTTCCTGGAGAATTAAGATAGTCAGGACTGATGTATCACTACGCCCCCTTCCCTGCACCAAGTGGTGTTCATTAAAAACTTGCTGGTAGCAAGGGCCTGATCCAGCCCTCCTGGAAATCATTGGAAAGCTGTCTATTGACGTCACCGGGACGAGGAGCATACTAATGCGTGCAAGTACCTTTACTAATGCGGGCAGTCCTGTTAACAACACCGAAGTTGTTCACAGGATTAACAGCAATCAATCAAGCCCTTTGAAAGGCACATTAAAAGCCAAAGTCTGATCTGCAAACCTTTTCTCACACGAGGTGTGTGTATACCTGTGGCTGGTCCCACTGCACCTCTCGGCTCTTAACGTAGCTGTGCCAGCATGTTTTCCCAGCTGTGCTGATCTGGGGTAGCGTTTCTTCTGAGGAGGTAAAAACTGTTGGAAATCTACCCCCAGATAAATAGGGTATGTCTTCCCAAAACCCGACACTAGCCAGAGTGAGGAGCTGGAGCAAACGGGGCTGTAAATGGGCTTGGGAGGAGGTTGGTTTTTTCCTGCAAGTAGACATTTAAAAAAAAAAAAAAAAGAAAAAAGTGCTTTATTTTGGTTCCAAGCAGATAAATAAATTTTACTCTCTGAGAGAAACTGGAGCCTGTAACAAAAGACCTTATTCTCATAAAATTCTGGTGGACTCCCCTGCTTACGGATTGCTGAACTGGACCCACTGTGATTACACTGGGAACATTTCTCACTTGGGAACTGTTCAGCAAAGGCTGGTTTATAGATAACAATTTCACTCTTCCTTTGCCTGTATCTGTTTAAAATCCAGTACAGCCCCTTGTACATGTGTAAAGGTGCTTATGGGGTATAGCTTATTTCCATCCACAGCAGCAGCTGTGTTCATTGCAGAGCCCTTGTAGCAATATTTGTGTCCGTATTATTTCATTCTGCCACCCCTCACAGCTGTGCCTGTGCACCAGGGGGCTGTACTTGAACACCATCCATTTCTAAATGACTATACTTACAGCTCTGTGAAAATAGGGCGTGGACCAGCTCAAAGTTTTAAAAAAATATATATTATCATACAAGGGACACCCTTGCCGAGCAACAACACAACTCTTCTCACTGCCTTGCTCTTAATTGGCTTTCATTTGGGATAAGCCGTGCTTGCAGGCAGAGTGGCCTGCTCATGGACAAGGTGTTAACAGAGCTATCCCTGGGATGGATCAGTGCCGGATGCCGTTTCACTTTTCAATTTAGCGGATGTTCCTTCTCTAAAAAAAAAAAAAAAAGGTTTAAAAACTCTTCTTTCAGTAAGCTTTCCTAGCTCTATCACAGGTGTGTTTTTAAGGTTTGGAAAGAGTGGATATTAAGATTTTTAACGTCCTGGTTCAGGGTGGTGGAGGGAGATGCAGGAAGATTTTGTTTCATGCAGGTTTTGTTGTTGTCGTTCTTTTATCACAGTCCAAGATACAAGGTAGGATTTGAAAGCAGGTGAGTCATGGGGCTCGGAACTTGGGAGAGGGGATGTCTTGAGGGTTTTACCCTCCCCGCAGCCGCTGGGCTGTCAGATTTCCGTGTCTTTAGCCTTTAAACGTTTTAAGTCCATACTCGGAAAAGGAAGACAGACCCCCCCCTTAGACCCCAACAAATAGCATGCCTGGTCAGACAGCAGACAATGCGCGGTGCGTGCCACCAGCCCGGCACCAGGCGTCTGACAGCAGCTGCCTCCCCATTAGCGGCGAAAGATATTTAAAAGTGCCTTAAAAGAGGCAGCGAGGGGCTCCCGGCGGTCTTTGCTCCGGTGTCTTCCCCCAGGTACGGGCTCTGGGGGAACGGGGAGTTTGAATCCGACGGTTCCGTGGACCCGGACCCGTCCACGTCCGTGTGCCCCCCCGCCCCCACCTTCGGGGACCGTCCGAGGTCCAGGAGAGGGGCGTAGCCCTGCCCCCCCCCCCCCCCCCCCCCCCAAACCCCCGGGATCGCGCCCCGCGACGCTCGTCTCCTGGCAGGGGCGCTCGTTTACAGCACGGGAGGTCTGGCAGTCACGGGAGGAGTTTTAATAGCTGAGCCACCTGCATTAGGTTACATATATAAAAAAAATGTTTTTATTTTTTAAACGGGGGGCAGAAGACTGCCTTGCTGCTGTTATTGAAAAAAAAAAAAAGCCAAATAGAGTGAAAACTGCTGTGTTGTGTTGGGTTTTGTTGTTGTTGTTGTTATTTTGTTTTTAAAACAGAAATAAAAATAAATTCCGGTCAATAAAATACGCAGCAACGTTGCAAATTTAAACTTAATAACCTCCCTCTTCCCACGGCAGCCCTTCCCGTTTACAGTCACACGTGTCACCGGCGCCCTGCTCGGCGTTCCCGGGGGACGGGCGGCCGGGGAGCGGGTCGGGGCGGGGGGGGGGGGACGACAAGGTTTGCCCGGGGTGGGGCCGGCTCTTAGCCCGCTTCCCGCGGTCGCCACCGCCTCCGCCGCGGGGAGCGGCCGGCGATGCTGGGAACAATGGCCGGGAGTCCCCGCGGTGCCTGGAGGTGGCCCGGGCCGGGGGTAGGGAGGGTTAAGGGGGGCTACGAGCACCTCCGGGGTAAGGGGAGAGGATAGTCGGGAGCGCCGTGGCTGCAGCCTGAACGGGGTGCGGGTGGGAGGGAGGCGGGGGTTCAGACCAGGTAACTCTCAGGGTGCTCCGAGCTCGCCTGCTGGTGTTTTTCCGAGCTTTCTTCCCCGCACTGCTCGCACGGGAACCAGGGGAAAGGGGAAAAAAAAAAAAAAAAGAAAGAAGAAAAAAAAAAAAACAGAGAGAGAAAAATTGCTCTGAACACACGCAGAGCTTTGTTACTGTCCGGATTACTGTTATTATTATTTGGGGGACAAGGGGGAGTTGTGTCCTTAATCCGAGCCTCCCTGCCCTCCCCACCCCCAGATGCTATGAAAGGAGAGCTGATTTCATTTCCACCATACAGTACACTTTGTCTAGAGAGCATTGTTCGGACAAGCAACTCCCGATCCCTGATGACTACAAAATACGATTTATGTTTCCATCAGAGAGAGACAGAATATCCTGATGGCTTGAAAGTCGGGCAAGAAAATCTTATCTAATCAATCCCTTTCCAATACACACACGCACACACATCACACGCAGCTAGTATAAGAGATAACGCCCGCGCTGATTGTACGTAAAATAAATATCGGCAGCAAGAAAATTGACAATAGTCATCTCGGTATTTTTCGTCTCCCTCCGAAGAGCTACAGTAATACAGTTTGCGCGTTTCCTAGCTTGATGTCATCATCATCATCATTTTAAATAAAAAATCTTAAGGAGCATGCATTTTTTTTTTTTTAGATGCAACAAGAACAGATATAGTAAAGAAAGCTTGTAACATCACAACCACAACAACAGCAAAAACAACCTCTGAGCCCGAGGACTCGTCCGTATCTGAACTGCTTTTATTATCAACTGCGAAATCATAATAAGAGTAAATAATAAGAGACATCATCATAATAGAAAGAAGTCAGAACACCTTGGGTTTGGGTTTTTTTCCCCCTCTCAAATAAAAAGGCACATTTCCCGATGTTCACTGAAATTATAAGGATAGCGATTGATCGGAAGGCTTGCAAAGGAAAAGGAAAAAAAAAATCATCATCATTGGTCCTAAAAACGCAACCGTTCCCCTTTGCTCACTTGGCACAATAGAAATTGACTGTCTCTCAAAGAGCCATGCGCCTAGTGCTATTTATAGCCAGGGGCTGTGTTGGAAGATACCATTAAGCTTCTCCCGGGCAGACAGACAGGGGGGTGGTTGGATGGGAGGAGGGGGTTTAGCCAGAGTAGAGGCAAAAGCAATCCCCCACCCCCAACCTCCCTTCCCCGCACACACACACATCCACACACTCACACCCCACCCCCTAGTCTGGCTGGGAATTTGAACCGATCCAGCCTGTTTAAACGGAAAGGACACAGATCTTCAATGTAAAAAAAAAATCAGATCAGACCCAGAGAGAGAGAGAGAGACGGAGAGGGAGGAGTGTGTGTGTGGGTGAGTGTGTGTGTGTGTGTGTGAAAGAGGGAGAGGGAGCGAGAGAGCAAGAGAGAGGGGGAGAGAGAGAGAGAGGGAGAGAGGGAGGGAGAGAGAAAAGAAGAGGGGGGAAAAAAAGGAAAGAAGATTTTCTCTATGTATATAAAGATGGCCACGTTAGCAAACGGACAACCAGACAATACCAGCCTGAGTAGCAATCACAGCAACCCCAGCACCAACGGGCATATGAACGGATTAAACCATAGTCCCGGAAACCCATCCACCATCCCAATGAAGGACCACGATGCCATTAAGCTCTTTATTGGGCAGATCCCCCGTAACCTGGACGAGAAAGACCTCAAACCGCTCTTCGAGGAGTTCGGGAAGATCTATGAACTGACGGTGCTGAAGGACAGGTTCACTGGCATGCACAAAGGTGAGTTACCTCCTGAACTTTCCCGGGAGAGATCAGGAGAGGAAGGCAGGCTCCCGCTCCCTCTCCGGGTCTCTCTTTCTCTCTTTCCTTTCGATTTCATTTCATTTTACTTCATTTTCGGTTGCCCCGGGGGCGGAGGCGGCAGGCTGGGGGGGCAGGGAAAGAAATAATAGACCCTCCTGGAAAGAGAAGGGAGAGAGAGAGAAGCAGGCAAGGGAACCAGCTCCGTTCACTTTATTTATTAGATTTTTTTTTTAAAAAAATCTTTCCTCCCCTTTCTTTTTCTTTTTTCTTTTTCTGTTTCGAGGGGACAATTGTGAGACGCAGCCGCTCGCCCAAGCCCGGGCGAGCGCCGGAGCGGGCGGCGGGCTGGCGGGGAGCTGTCCGCTCGCTGTGGTGCTGAACAGCGGCAGCGGGTTTCTTTATTTATCTTTGGGAGCCGCACATTTTCCACCCAGGGGTGTGTGTGTGCGCGCGTGTGTGAGTGTGTCCGTGTGTCTGTCCCCGGGCTTATGCTGAGCTGGAAAGCCCCTGTTTTACAACTGTTGTGTATCTAGCACAAGCGCCTTTTTATTTTTATTTCTTTTTTTTTCTGTTTCTCAATTTTTTTTTTAATTTTATTTTTGCTGCCGTTACAGTTACTATTTGTAGTCCGCTCCGAAACCAGAGACAGAAGAGAGTGAATGACTCCGGTGGAGGGTTGTGTGTTTCATTTCAGTTTTGTTCAGTGTGAGGACAGGGATATAAACAACAATAAAAAAGCCTATCTCAAGCGGGGCAGGGGGTGTGTGTACAAAATCACAATGTGTGTGTGTGTGTTGGAGAGGGCAAGCTAGGAGGAATGGGTGTCAGTTTAGTTCCAGAGGGGAGAAGTCTCCGAGCAAGCATATTCCAAGCAGTACCTTAATGTGCCCAAAGTCCATGCCGGGAACTTTTTAGGTTGTCTTTAAAGACAGTGGAGATGTACTCACCATGCGATGCCTCGCTCGCTCCATCTCTGCCCGTTCCCTTCCCTGCTTAGCTTAGGTTCTCTGAAGGTGCATTTCAGATTAGATGATGCTATGTTTTGGGGGTGGGGGAGGGTGTGTGTAGTGGGGGAGAGATGCTTGGTTCCTCGGGTAGGAAAGTAGGACTCGTAGGGAGGAAGTTGAAGATGATTTGCATGGTAGCTCCACTTAGGAGCGAGAGAGACTCGGGAGTGAAGAGAGACACTTTACTAACTCAGATTCTGTATATATGTGTGTGTGTTTATTTCATTAGATACGTAGTTATTGAAAAAAATAATTAAAACAGCAAAAAAAGAAGAAAAAGGTCAGCTCAGATACCGTTGGGGTGTGACTCTAGATTTAGTGCAGGAGGAGAAAGGGTTTTGAAGGGGCCACGGGGGGAGTGGAAGTTGCGTCTGTTACAGGAGAGGTTCAGTAGCAGTGTCTACTCCACCTTGGTGGACTCCTGGCAGGGAGAGCCAGCATTACTGGCTTCCCAGCTTTCCACATGCCTTGGCGAGTTGTAAATCTTGAACTTAACGGCATGTTTAGCAAGCATCTCTTCCTCCTTCCCACTCATTCCCCTCCTCTCTTCCACCCTCAGCAGATGCAAATGAAAATATACCCTGACAGTGCAAAGTACCAGTTTCATGCAGGCTAGAGAAAATGTTCAGGGCTCAGGGACCGGGGACTCAGTCTAAGTTATAGGATATCCCTTCCTTCCTTTCTTACTGGTCACTCCAGACATCCTTCTCATATTTACAATCAGTGTAGCCCTTTCAAACCTTGCTTTCTCTTTAGACTAGCTTCCTAGAAGCCATATCAAGGTGTGATGGGCATCATTTAAACATGACATTCATACTACAAAAATTATTAATAATAACAATACAAATAATAGTAAGAAACGCAGGGAAGGAAAGGTCCTGGGAGGTTTCGTCTAATAGATGAGGCATAGTGAGAGTAGCCACTGAGCTTGTGTGTGCGCGCATGTGTTTGCAAAAATAATCTAAGCTTGCTGTAAAATAAAAATAACAACAGTAAAAGCTACACTGAAGAGAAACACAGAACATAGTGTAGATGAAATCTTTGAGCTAACACCTTGATGAAGCATTTGTTTGGTGGTGAGAGGTTATTTTGATTTGTTGATGAGATTTTACTCTTTTCTTATGCTCCATCTTAAACTGTAATTAATCAGTCTATAAGCTAACTTTAATTTTGATTTCATAGATGTGAATTCTTTCTCTTCCAGTTCAGGTTTTCTTTTACTGCATGCCTGTATTCACAGAGACAAACTCAGGAACAGGGGGAGGGAGGGAGAGAGAGAGGGATCATTTATCTTGCTTGGATGTGTTTAACACATATTCCTGAATTAAGCAAGATACTAACTTCATTTCCCTTCATTTCATTTCTTTTCTAAAGCTGCAACCTAGAAAAAAAAAAGGCAGGTGGGAAATCTTGTCACCTTATTAAACGAAATTGCATGAGTTCATCCTGAAAAAAAACAGTCATTTTTAACCTCCTAGAAGTTTTTGGACTTCGGAAGGAAAAATGATGATGATGATTGTTATTTCGCAGGCTAGGGTTTGAGTGAAGCTTCAATAGGCACTGAGTCGCCAGCGTTTCAGAGATCGGTTTTATTTAGTACATCCGAGAAGAGTTTGAACTCCTTTCTAGCGATGCCGCTGATTTATTAGCTAATCCTGATAAAAATGTGCCTCTGGCTACCTGGAAAAAAATTACTTTCTTGCCAGTAGTGATTAATTACTATTAAGTCAAAAAGCATGATGGGACTCTGAAGGATGAGCATTGTGTTTAGCTTTATTTTTACTATTTTATTTAATTCTATTCCATTTTTAATCTTTTTTTATTATTATTTCTCCTTCTCTAAATGCAGTCATGTGAAGCATAGTATTCATTCAGATCTCCTTATCTTGGCTTTGCTCTGCACGCATAGGTGAAGAATTGCATAAAGATAGTCCAACTTGGCTCTCAGGGGTAGGATGGCTGTATGAAACCCCAAGATGCTTTCCATAAGTGATGCATAATGCTTATACATTAATTGATCCATCACTCTCAGTTGATTTCATTCTTAGTCTAGGGGATGATGCTGTGGCAGTGGTATAGCCTGAAGGGTTAATAGTGGGCTGTAGTTTATTTAAGTGTACGAGAACAAATCTTGTGTGTGAAGAGGAAGAAGGTGGGTCTGTGTTGGGAGGAGGGAAGAGACGGGAATTAGCCTAAAGTAAAAACGTAGCAACCAGAGTAATTTCAGGTGTAAATCCGTTGAAATGAGAGCACAGGATGTGTACTCTTGAAAATATTATGAGGAGATCCTCTTGCAGTGCTCCTGTATAACAGGAGGAAATTGAAAATTAAGAACCTGAAGATAAAGTACGCAACTATGTCCCCCTCCCCCCAAAAAAACTATCACAAAGGGAGAGTCCCAGGATCTCTCACAAGCAGCCCTGGCTGATACCAGGCCAGATACCAGGGAAGAGGCAGGGCAGCATGATTCCATCGCAGACATGCAAAGAAAGAAAGGGGTACGGGGGAAGCAGCGTGTGAGGGAAGGTGGGAAAGGCTTGCCAGATCCCGAAGAAAACAAGTTCTTATGACACGAGCGTAGTTGCTGCACATTTCCCTTGTCCTTGCTTCTCTCCGCACAGGGCAGGAACAGGCTCCCACTGTGGTACTTTGCTCTAGGGTTGGGTAGAGGTTGTGTGCTCAGAGCCACGGGTAGGAATCTACCGGGGCTGAGCTGACCCACCCACGCGCTCACACATAGAGACACGCACATTCATGGAGATAACTAATCACACTTGAACAATTTAGCAAGCCATTCATTCATAACTTCCCCCCTTCTTATCTAGCAGTGGAGTATGCTTAAAGGCTGAGTTACTGGGAGACATAAAGGTTAGTGCTCTCAGGACAGCCATATTATAATGCATTATCTCTGAAGTCATTTAAGGCCAATTTAAGTGGTATTTAGTATAATATTTATGAATTAATGTAATCTAAATATAGGGCTGTCCCCATAGGTTTAAACAGCCTTTTCTATCGAAGTTTGCTTGTACCCAAGGTCTGGAATGTGTTTTAATTTAAAACACACAGGTCTTCGTAATATTCTATTTAGGAAGTCAGATGAAATCAGCATTCTACACTTAACTGAGATTTACTGAAACACACGCGGGTGAGCGCACTTAAAGAGTGGAGATAGTGTGCAGTGGGAAAGCAAGATTCCTCCATAGACCTGAGAGCTATAACATTCTCTCAGCCTTTATTTAGAGGATGAAAAAACACAAACTCTCCAAAACCTTTGTGAAATCCACCACTGCAGTCCCGTGGATAGGATGGTGTTCCTACCTGACCCGAACCTCACTCTATAAGGATTCAACACAGCTAGAAAAATGCAGTATGAAAAGAATACTTTAGTTCTTTTGCTGCTTTACCTTCTCAAAAAGTGTAAATGATTTTGAAATTTAAGACACCTCAGGGGTAAGTAAACAAGGCTTCCATTCATTATGTTCTGTTCTGTTTGATTACAAAGATAGATGATAGAAAAATTAAAACCTTATTAAGTCTAAAGATGTGTATGAAGATTTTGGATATCTCAGAAATTCAAAGGTGTGATGAAAATGAGCATTCAGTTAGGATGATATATTTGCATATATGTGTAGACGTATAGAATTGTGTGTGTGTACATACAAAAAAAAAAGGCATATACACATTCATGCATACAGCCTTTGGGAAATGGAAATTTAGTTGAAAAGAAGCACAACGCAATACAGGTGCTGAATAAACTCCTCCATAATTGAAACATAAGGCTTGCCTGGCTGAAAGCAACACATACAACATTTAGTATGGTAGTAAACGAAACAAGTTTTAGGGAGGCAAATGCACAAATAAACTGAAATAAAACAGAGGAGGCTTTATGCCTTAGGTCTAAAGAACAACCCCTTAAAACAATCAAAATGCAATTGGATAGCTTGATGGAAGACAGAGGAAAAAAGCAACTCCCTGTATGTTATAATCTCCCGTACAGATGAACGTGTATGTCTTTTGATAATGTCAAACAGATAGACCACATTTCCTCCTAAATTAGAAGACTATATGTTAACTCTTTTTTTCAGGGGTCTGGACATGGATTCTGATTTCTAAAAGCAGCTGCAGCCAGTTATGATGCTGTTGTTACGGTTGTGTCAGCATTTCCAGTACAAACTCCAATTTTCTGGCATCTCTCGTTTGGCTGTTAAGTTTTGCACTGAAAGCTGTTCTTCAGCTAGCCCCACTACCATATCAACTAATCATCTCTACCATAATGGATTGGTTTTAAAGTTACATAATGTGGAGGAAAGAAAGAAATAAAAGTTTTTGTGTCTAGAGCTTTCGTTTCTTCTCTTACCTTTCTCCAGGTTAAACTTACGTTTCCTACACGTTTATGGATAACAATTGGTTTTGCCCCTCAGTGTCTACATATACTGGTGCCTTTGCGCATTTTACGGAAGGAAAAGAAAGTGCTTCCTTTTTTCTTAAAAAAAAAAATAAAAGTTACAACAACCAAATTTCTTAGTATTTACTTGGCCAAAACAAGGTTTTAATTATAGCATGAATCAGAAATGGACTAATTTGGGAAGTACAATAACAGAAACAGGGGACTGTTTGGTTTGGGTTTATTATTATTATTTCTTTCCCCCCTCCCTGTATTCAGCCAGAAGAGATCCGGAACATCAGCACTGAACTAGGGAGAAAAATTGAGGATCCTTGTCACCTTGGATGAAAAGCGTGGTTCATCTGGTCCTGTATCCTGCATCGGCCAGTGGCCGGTGCCACGAACAGGGCTTTCTTTAGCAGAGGATTCAAATTGCATAGTATAATAAAAAACAGGCAGCTGATGGAATAGTCTTCTGCAGGAAGTTGTCAGCAAATATCTGGAAATTTTGCTGGGGTAAAAAGTGAGTGAGATTGCGGAAAGCGTCTTGTGCTCGACCGAAAAGTGAATCGTACCTGTCAAGGAGGGCGGGCAGAGAACTCTCTATGCACAATGGTAAAGAGCAAGGGGCAGAAGGGGCTGGGTGACTGAGGAGGGCCTCCCCTAGCCCTAAGAACTGGAAATATGCAGCCACATTTTTCAGCAAGATGTCAGGGTGTTTTTTATCATGCATACCCTGTGTGCACGCATACCAGCCGCACTGACCCGACAGACCATAACGACACTAAAGGAGCTGTTACCGTCCCTCCCGTCAATCAAGTGTGAACCGAGGCGGGTTTATGTGACAGCCAGTAATGGTTCCAAGGGAGAAAAAGTCGGGGAGGTGATCTAGGCTGTTGGGCCGCTTACCTGCATTTAAAATAGAGAAAAAGTGTCAGATGCATGTAGGTGTTGGCTATAGCATTAAAATAATATTCAATAAAAGCAGGATGCTGCAGAGCTTACCATGACCTGTCCATCAAGTACGGTCAGGTTTCTGCCCCCTAAGAGTTTGCACTAAGCAGGAGAGGTGTTAAGTGAGCTAAGTATAATACCGGCCTTAACAAATAGGTTGGTGGTTTTTTAATCCCAGCATCATCTCTACTCAGTGAATGAAGGCATGTTACCTGCTTGCTGGGCAGAAGTCACTGAAATTTTTGCCATCACTTCAGTGGATTCATGTTTGGAAATCCTGGTGCAGGCTTGCACGTTACTCAGTGTTTCACATTCCTTTTAAAATTCTGGGTTGTGGATTTACATAGCGAACCACAACACTTGCAGTTAATGCTACCTGTTTCTGCGCTTGCTGGCTCGTCCCTGAACTTAGCTTTCTCGCTGTAAGTGCAACTAAGACTTAAAACAAAGCTGAGAAACTCACAAAAACATGACCTCTGCCACATCTCTCACGCACTTAACGGCTCTACTGATGCCCGTATGACTATTGCTGGGGATTGTGATAGAGGACTGACCCTTACATATTAAAATCTGCAGCGGAAAACCAGAAAAATATTAACCATGGTGAGTTAAAGTTATGGTTTTTTCCCACCGTCGCTTCACTGATTGAGCCCGGGGTATATACTATAGGGGCTGGTCTCTCTCTGTAAGTTCTTGAGACGCACTGTCGCATTTTGGGGATCGCAGGATCTATTGATCACTTTGTCTGTGCTGCATTGTTTGGTGTGGGCTGGAGTCAGGATGTCACCGCAGATATTGCATTTGTTTGCTTTTGTCACCATGAGCCACAGCCTGAATGCATACACAGGTGAATGTAGCTTTTAATGTGCATTCATTATATCCAACTGACATCCGCTCGAAGGAAGAGAGGGCTTATTATTGTCACTCCTTAAAATAAAGATGGATGAGAGCTCTAAACCTCTCAAATAAAGTGCCTGACCATACGTAGTAGCTAAAAATAAATCATATACGGCCATCTATTCCATGTAAATGAATGGCAAGACATATAGATATAGACATTGTGTTAAGTTTGTCAAGCAGAAGCAGCCAAAAATATTGATCAAGGCAAAGGGGAAAAATTGATAATGAACTGGACTCCAAGAAGACTTTAATTGACAGTGACTTCTGTGAACCAGCTTTGGACAGTATATATAAACTGACCACGATGTAACTTTATTGCAATGCACTCTCCTTTAATTAATTGTCACCTTTGTTAAGACTGGCTACAGATCAAAGGTTTAAAGATACTTAGCAGGTTCTTAGTAACAAACCCTTCAGATGCATTAGAAATATCCGACAGCTCAGCCAATGAGGCATGCAGATTTCGATCTACCTCACCCTTATCTGTTTATTTCTCCCTCCTTTGTTGAACATGGACAATCATGGTTTAACATTAACTATTTCATAGTTGCCTCTCTTGGCAATGTTGATGCCTTCAGGGATATATAGTTGAGGGTGACAGGGGCCTTCGCTGTTAGCTCTCTCAAATTATTTTGCCGCGAGAGAGTTCCTTACAGTTTGACAGACCAAGGTGCAGTGCAGATGCAGTTTGTAACATAGGCTACTCTTTCCCCTTTACATGGTTGAGATCTGTGATTTCCTTATTTAAATCTGGAAAGCATAAAAAGACATAGTTTACACGAAAGGTGCAGCCGAGAATGAACTTTTACGGAAGAAGTGCTTATGCAGAGAGAGTGAAGTGTGGCAGCCGCACTTGTTTATCGTACACACATGCAATCATTTATTATATGTGTATGTTAATGAAAACTTTCATTCAGTGCAGACAGGCTGATACAGGTCTCTAAAAAAATCCTTTATAAAAGACAGAACAGAGATCATACTCTTGCGTGAAAGTGGCAGGTGACTTAAGAAACTATTCCTGGAATTATATGCAGAGTTTAATATGATACATAGCTGTTTGTTCATGCTATTAATTTAATGATACAGTCACTTAATTAATCCATCTCTGGTTTATTTGTACATTGTGTCTGAGTCTCCAAAATATTTTAGAGGCAACCCGTCTGACTTCCCCATGTGCTGGGACAGATAACTCTGGACGTGAAGCTTCTTCGAACAGAATGAAAATGGAGCTTTGCAGACAGAGTTGGTCTGATGAGATCTGACTGCATATTTGGCCTGTTTCTAATTCAAATGCCTGTGTATATAATACACAGAGACTGTATGCACGCATGTATTGAAAGGGCAGACTTATATTTGCACATAGTTCCTCTCCTTTTCAGTCCCTAAGGATAGATTCGCATCACATAATATGCATCACTCACTGCAAACGCACACAAATATCTCTGTCGGATTCAGTAGCTTCTTGCAGGTAGATGTATAAAGCAGCACCAGCCTAATAATATCCCTATAAAACAGTGTTTCCTTCCTAGGATCCAGAGGGATGAAGGTTGTCAGAAGATCAAAAGATATATCACAGTGTGCTTGTAGAAATCCCCTGATTATGTTTCCTTTCTATAATGCTCTAATTCACTATTTGATCAATTGTAAAAGGGCCAATGCTTTAGGAGGGAAAAAAAACGTATTAGGTTACTAGATGCTTGAGGGTGAGTGAAAATCACACCTAAAATTATATGTAGCAATACAGTAATGAGCTTATCAATACTTCTTTAAGGAAGCTGACAGCCCTATAGGAGAGATTCAGTTCTGTGAGCAAAGGTCACAATATAGATATTGCTTATTAAGACTATCGATATCCTGGTTGACCAGTCTAACCAGAAACTCTATAATGTACCTGCTGTTAACAGGCAGGGAGGAGAACTATGAAGAATTTACAGAATTGCCCACATGTAATATTAATAATATTGATTGATTCTAATAATATAATAAGGTAAAGATGCACTTCTTTGAAATGGTACATGCGAGAGGGCGGGTGGGGAGGGAGATACCTTTGCTGAGTAGATTGAACTGGCTTGCACCTCTCTGAAAGCTAACCCAGAGAAAACCCGGCTTTCTTGACTCTTACAAGCAAGGTTCTGGTTTTGACCATTAATTTCACCTGTCCCAGAGAGAAATGGGGTATCTCTTTCTTTACAACTGAGTCTTTGCCTGGCAGCTGCAGAGAAGCCAGGGACCTGAGAAACTCAGAGCAACCACCTCCATTTTCGTTAAACAGTCCAGCCCTGCATCAGAACATGGGTAGTCCCAAGGAGCTCTTGAATTTCAACATAGCAATTCAACAAAAGTGCTTGATTTATTTTTTGTTTTTTTTTTTTCCCCACACCTTTAGCAGTATTTAAGAAATGTGGAGGAAAAGAGGGTGGAAGTAACATGTATTCTATGATATGCGTAATCTATAATTGACAGGAAAAGACTTTGCAGAGCAGCTACAGACCTGCTCCAAAGCCTGCTGAAGTCTTCAGGAAAACTCTACCTTGCCTGCAGCAGTGTTTGCATTACGCCTTAAGTTTGGGGCAGTTCTTCAGGATACCGCTGGTTGAGGCAGGAACGACCGGTAATATTCAGTGTGATTGCCTTAAGGTTTTTACTCATCTAAATCCAGATACACAGGCCCGGTTGCTTCTGAATTTCCTAACTACTCCCTTTTCAGCAATAGGCTGCCTTATCTAGGTACGATAGTTCGCTCCTTCTGCTATACTGTTCAGCTTGAAGTGTCTCGTTCCACTTTCTGTATGGTAGTTTCAAGATGGTTTACATTTCATTTTGCCTTCTCTCAGTTTACAGGACAAGTGTTTTTCTTTTGTGAGCATTTAATTGCTTTTAAAAGCAATTTATTTGATCATATTCCATCTTCAATAATACATGGATGAGGATGCAATTTTTCACCCTCTTTTATAAAAATATATTGTTATTCAGTTATGCTGTTCTGCGGGTTTTCTGTTTTGTGCATTTGAACAGAATCTGGTAATTTCTTTACTTTGTTTTCCTTCATCCAATCTTTTTTTTTTATACAATCTTTTTTTCTTTTAAGAGAAAGAAATCTCATTCAAGATACTGGCAATAAATGAGAAAAGTAGGAGTGGAAGTGAGGAATGGGCAAGACAACCAACAAAAATCCTTTGGCAAAGTCTTTAAAAGCACACCATTGCTCCATGCTTATTTTGCAAGAGTCTGGATCCAGCCAATTTTGATACTAAAGAAAAGAGCACCTCACAAGTGATTTAACTCCAAGTTTAGTCATTGACAGAGAATGGAAAAAAAAGCCAAGCCAACCCATAGAAACATTGGAAGGAAAAGCGCATAAAGATCTTGCAAGAGATAAGGGTGATAGAGTGATGCTACATTATACACACTGCTTTTGGGTTAGTAAAAGTTAACACCGAATTAAACAAACAAATACATAAATAAGTAAAGCAAACATTAACATTGCTTCTGGATTATTTGCTAGTGGCTAACACACCTCAGAGCCGCTCCTTTTAAACTGCTGCTTGTGCCTGCAGCTTCATTCAAAGGACGGGCATTATCTGGTGGGTGAGGGCGGGGGGGGGGGTGGTGAGAATGCTTGGGTTCTAATCACTGCGTGGATAATTACTCACCAACACTCTCTGATGGAGTCACTTAAGCTCGGTGCCTTCAGGCCTGATCTGAAACCTGTTGAATCAGTGGAAAGATTCCCATTGGCTCCAGTTAACTATTGATCTTTCATTTCCTGATCTGCAATATTACGCCAGTCAGATTTTTTTTTTAAAAAGATTATTTTATTTTTTAGGGAGGAAGAATTTAATAGCATATATTTTACATTTATTTTTAATCAGTGAAGGTTTTGCTGCATCTCTGATGACAAACGTGTTACATCAGAGTCCCTTTCAGTGTGGCTCAGGAAAACATGCTTTCAAAAAACAGACAGTGGGGAGGTGGAAAATTAGCTTTGCTCATTTCACTTCTAAATACATATTTGTCCCTGCTTTGCCAAGTAAGGGTCAACAGTAATTTTACCAGTTTTCCTTGTGTGAGTAGGATTCAGCCTTTCTAATTTCTCTGTCTACAGGAATATCATAATTCACTGATTCAGGATCTTGATTTTTTTCTTCTTTTAGTGAATCACATATATACTCTTCATTGTTATGGCAACGGAGGGAGCTGCAAAGCTCAAGGATTTGACGAAGGGCTGCATCCCACCTTTCTTCTCTAAGGGCTTGATCCAAACCAATTGTTTGCAGTATGATTTGGATCAAGCTGAAGGTATCTGCCTTCACCGGGTCAGTAAAAAGAGAAAGTTCGCTCTAGACAAGTGTACTCCTGCCCTCAGTATGGGCAGATGGAATTGGCAGTCGTCGTCCATTTGCTGAGGACCAACTCAACACTCTCTGAAGTCGATAGTTAGACTCTGACCCAGCCTCACAAACAACAGACAGACACCATGTGAATCCTTAAACAGGGATGTGAACATCCCTGACTTTGGCGGAGCAAGGTAGTCCAGAAGGGAGTTTTCACTGCTGCTACCCATGGAGTAGCTTTATTGTGGGAAATAAACAAGGTTCCAGTGACCTCGAGCATCCAGACACAGCAAAATTAATTTAGAACCCTTTTCATTTAGAAGGGGGCTTTCAGGTGATCTCCTACAGTGAAGATCTGACAAGGAAATGAATCAGGCTTCCTGTTTTTTTTATTTTATTATTTCAGTTGCAGTTTTGGTTAGTTCATCAATAACAACATATGTGGGGTTTTATTTGTGTGTGTGTTTCCATCCCATCTGTGCTTATGTCTTTTATGAAATAAATGGGGAAGTTGGAGTGTGCATGTGTGTACATGCGTGTGTGTAGAGTCGATTATCTAACCCCTAGTCTATTTGAAATCATCACAGTGCACTCAAGTCAATGATATTCTGTCAAAGGTGGAGAGGAAGCGTGCGTGCACTGTGAGTGTGTGAACGTGATGCTGTTTGATTGCCTGAAATCCAACTAAGTCTCAGTTTCAAAGGCCCGGGGGCAGCAGGGAAAGTATTTGTTTGTTTAATTATTTATATATTTACTCAGCTTTACTGACAGTGTTTGCAGATGAGGAAAAAAAAAATTGAAGATGGAATGTTGGGTTCTTGTTTGGAGGGGAACGTGTGTTGTATTAGCTTCAATCTGTTCTCCCATATAACGGCTGCTTTGTGCTGTTAAATGGTCATTTGTTACTGACCGGCTCATTGAAAAAGGCCAGAGAGGTGCTGGTAGAATTAGATTTTACGAGTTTATTCATAAAATGAGTTACACAATAGGTGTGTCATTCCCCTGGCTTCTCCCCTATGCTGATCCGGGGACAAGAGTTCTGTCAGTAGCTTCTTAAACCAGAAAGAACTAGTCGAGCCACCAGTGAGCCCAGTGACCCTGCAAAAGACGTTGGTCCACTTGCCAGGCAAGCATCTCACTCCCTGGGCTCAGTTCTTCATCCCTTGCCCCCACCTTTGCTTTCCCAGTGTTGTGCCAGGGTTCTTGTTGGCTGGGTTTGCATCCAAGACCAGCTTTTCATCCTCCCTTCTCAAGATTCCTCCCCTGGGTGTAGGGGCAAGCACGGGCACATGGACCATAAGCTCAGACCTCTCCCCAGCTCTGGGCTCACTGCCCGTTTCCCATAATTTCCATCTCACCCTACCTGTGCTCATCAGTTTTTTATTTTCCATAGCCAAGCTCGGCTGCCACAGACCTGTTTCCCCGGCTCTCACCATCGCTGTTCACACTCCTCTTCCCTCGGTTCTGCTCTACATCGGCATTTTGCCCTCGTGCTGTTGCTGGCTCTCACCCCTGTAGAGAGCACTTCATCGGTTCACGTCGCGAGTCACCACTCTGATTCTCTCGGACCACGTTAACTATGTTCCCTCTCCCTTCTCAGCTCTTCCCTGAACAGGGTTTGAGAAAAGGGAGCCCTTCTGATTTTTTCCAAGAAGAAAAAATATACCCGGGTAGTAGCAGAAAGACCCACACCCACAAAATATACACACACAGAGATACACAAGCATACGTGTTTCTGTATGTAAACTCCTGGGAGAGTAGACAAAAAAGGTGTGGGGTTTTTTTTCTTTTGAGGTTCAAAGCTCGATGTCCTCTTTCAAAGATCAAAAAAATAAAACAGTGCAATAAGTCTGTAATTTCATGAAGGCAATTGCACCTTTTGGGTTTTTAACTTTTTTTTTTTTCATTAAATCAGCAGCGGATTTCTCAGACCTAAACAAAAATCCTGCATACATTTTCCTTTGAATTCTTAAAATCATGATCTTATTCTTATCTATCCCTGGCAGCCCTTCTGGGACTACAGTTCAGTTTCTTGCAAAAATATCTTTCACTGCTGTTTTGAAACATAAGTACCCCTCAGCTTCAGGACCCTTCTCCAGCAACCCCAAATTAAAGCAAGAAGGCAAAATAAGCCTCTGATGTAGTGCTGCATCAGACTCTTCTTCATTCAGAGGTAGGTAGGAAGGGATTAGAAGCCTTTCTCTAGTCCAGCCCTCTTACTAGTCTTCTGTGTCCTGTCAGATCCCATTCCTAGACCTTGCCTTTCCTCAGTTTGCTATGTGTAAAGAGGAATTTGTGATATCCAGCTTTGCAAAGAGCTTTGTGTGTATTTAAAGTAGAAGTCATGCTGTAGCTTTAGCGGTGATGGTCTAAGGTTATAAATGAGACAACATTTGTAAGGAGAGGTAATATCTTTTATTAGTCCAGCTGATATAGCTGGGGAAAAAAAAAAAAAAAAAGACTTCTTGTGTGCCTGAAAGCTTGTCTAGTTTTTCACAACTGTATCAGTTGGTCTAATAAAAGATATTACTTCTCCCAGCAAGTCTTGTCTCATTTGAGGTGCAAAGCATACAGGCAAATTACTTAGGCCTGTTTTTTGTCTGTGTTGAGGGATCAGAAATTTCTTCACCTAGGTGCCCAGTGGAAAAGCAGCCTGGGTTGTTGTCCCCTTCTCTCACCTTCTGTGATCAGCAGCAGTGACATCTCACAGGTGTTGAGAGGTGCAGGGAAACTCTGACAACCCCTATTTTCTGATCCTGGAGATGTCCTTTCCTTTTTTTGCTGTTCTGCTCCTTTACAAAGTACCACATGCCCTCTCCTCACCCCTGTGTGATTTATTTATAAAAGTGCTGCGTGTATGTGTGTGTGTGTGGGCAACCACACAAACATCCCCAAGCTGCCGAGCAAGCTGATGAGCATTTTCTAATGTATTTAGCAAGTAATAATGCAAACCACAGGCGAAAAGTGCAGCGAGGCGAACAGGTAAAATACTTAAGCCAGGGAAGACTTTGGAATGAAGGGATTTTTTCCTCAGCTACCAATAAATTGTAGCCCACTCCGTGTCTGGGAGAAGGATTTTTTTTGTTGTTGCTGTTGTTTGCTTGTTTGATTTCATAAAGCAGAGAAAATACCGAACAGCTGAAAAGAAACCAGAAGCAGGTAGCAGGTTTTTGAGACATGGCAAAATTCTACTTGTATGCATAAGGCAGCAGTAGTCAGAGAACAGCTATTACTTATGCTTGGCTTTACTACAAGGGAACGCGTCGGATCATCTATTCAGATCAGGATAGTCAGCTATGCCAAAGGTTTAATCAAATATTAAACATGGTCAGTAAACTTAAACCAACGTTGGACGATCAGGAGTTCTGCTCCTTTTCAAGTGAACGCTCTAAAAGGAGAAAGTTTTCTCCCGTCTCTCTCTCAGACGGGATTTTTTGTGGCTGGAGGGATTCTTTTCTTCAGACAGCGATCCATGCTAGTGTATGTCTAGGCAAATACATATGCGGGCATTTGTATCTGTGTCTCTTACCCTGTCAAATAGAGAATGAGTTGGGTTTTGCCCTGCAAGTTCACATCTTTTTCGCTCAGATCATTTCCTGTACGTTTCTAATCATCCACCTCATACGCTTTTCTGTATCCATCTGCCCCTCTCCAAATACAATGTTTTATCTCTCTCGCTCCTTTTCATCATTTGATGAGCAGTTAGAAAGGTTCTTGCATGTACATGTGTATGTGTGCACATTTGCAAGCCTGTGCAGGTAGATGTGCATATCTGGCTGCTTATCAATAAATAATACATATACAAAGGCACATCTGTCTCCTTCCTGTGTACATCTGAGCTGTATTTGCACCGTTCTGCCCTTATTTATTTTGACCACGGACACACGGAGGTAGAACATTTTGCAGGGAGTTATGGTTTACGATGTTACCACTCCCTTCTATTATTCATTCTCTCTGATTTTTATCTAATCTCTCTTTGATTGTCCTGGTGCAGTTTAAGAGACAAAGTGAATTTTTATTACATCATCAATATAATCTCCAGCTAATCAGCATCTGTGTGCATTACCATGCTCCCTTTGGCTTTTCATCTGTGTCCATAAATAATAAGAATAATAATTGGGTCCGTTTCTGTGTGTGTGTGCGTGTGTGTGCGTGTGTGTTGGTATCAGAGGGAGAGTCACAGCTGCACTTTTTCATTTCAGCCAGCTTGTTTTAGTAACATTGGACCCAGCTTTTTGCAGATTGTCTTGACTATTGCCCAGATTAATTTTGTGGAGCCTAACGCTTAAATCATGGAAACAATTAAAGCGGACGAATCCATACACATCTTCTCGCAGCGACTGAACTTCGCTGTTAACTTGTGTACACATTTCCATGGCGTTACAGGCAACATGCCCAGTGCCAGCGGACTGTGGAGCAGTTAACATATCCCGCTATACAGGTATTTAACCTCTAATTTTTTAGTGCGTACTTGCTGCTCTTTCTTGGGTAGGAGGATAGTACATCGCATGTCTTTGAACGGGAAGCTCGGCGACCAGATTTTTGGCTCTTGATTGCTGATATTTTTCCACAGCTTGCTGTGTAGCATTTAGCCTGCCACTCAGGTCCACAGATTTTGCAGAGTTGTTCTCCTATATGTTTTTTCTTCCTCCTTCCTAGCTCTAGAAGAACAATGACAAGAATACTTCAACGTCACGTAAGACTTGTGCCGTACTTTGAAATTCTCGTCCTCTGTACAGATGTATTGTGCATTTTAAACAGAGGCACTCTCCTTTCTTTTTAAAATACCCTGATCTGGTAGAGCAAGGCAATGGTAGTGCCTCTCTGCTAAGCAGGCAGGCTTCAGGTTGGCTTTCCAGGGGCTTACGGTGATACTTGCATCTGATAGACAAACTGTGATGCTTGTGTCCTGTCCTGCAGTACAAGGATTCCTCCTTCTCTGAGTTGTCCAAGACTGATCACAAATACTCTGAGTTCACAAACACAGAGTTCAATCAGATTCAACAATGTCTTCAATAAAAAAGGCACATACATTCATGGACCAATTTCAGACTGATGTACTAAACAGCAGCAAACCCCCTGGGAAAGGGCCTGTATCTCTTCCAGATGAAGTGTAGTTACAGTATAGAGCCGTCCATCCAGGAAAGTGTGTGCTTAATTTATATTGTGGAAAGCCTCCCAGAACGCAATAGGTTCTTAAAGTTGAGCAGGTGCTTAAATGCTTTGCTGGATCCATGGAAATCTGCAGTTCAGATGAAATAATTAAGCGTAGGGGTGTTATAGAAGCCAAGTGAAAAGCATAATTCTGTGACTCAGAAATAACACTCCTTCATAGCTGTGGCAGAGCACTGAAATCATGAAAGAAACACCGTGTACCTTGAACACCTTGCAGCATGGATTGGGCTGAGACCCTTGCTGTATTTAAAAAAAATTCCTTCCTGATTTTTTTTTTATGGACAGATTCTGATTAGATTTGGCCTGAGAATGGGATTTGCTCTGCGCTAAGAGAAACAGAATATTTTCAGTTCTTATCTTCAGTTTTCTTTTTTTATACCAAACCCTTTTCCCTGGCCCCTTCAACTCCACTCCCTGTTTTGAAAAAAACAACTCACTTATCAGATGGGAAAAGAGGAAGGAGGGAACAGGAATATTTTTGGTTGCTTCTGTTTTGCATGACATAATCCCTGTCTCCGCTTAGCACCTCCGTAAATAGGAGCTTCAATCTGAAACTGGTCACAGTTTATTGCATTCAGTACTAGACCAGATTGGGTCCTGAGTCTCTGTCAACCATGTAATAAAGAGACCAGAGTTTTACACTTTACACAGATAAAGTTGACACTTTGTGCAACATTTCTTGATTTTCCTGGATCCATTATCGTTTTGCCCCATAATTCAGGACATTTATTTGCATGTGTATTACTAGACTTGTCTTTATTTTTTGACTGTTTAGTTATGCCTTTGTGCCCCTCCTTACACCCTTTCTTGCCCAGCTTCCCCAAGCCTGGTGGCTAAATCCCCTGGGTGAGTATGAAACCAACATCATTCCTGGATAAAAATCTACCTTGAAGGATGAAGAGCATCCCCCGTTTGTAACTGGAAGGCATGAAAAAGAACACATCACTTATCTGAATTTGCTGTTCATCCAAGCACTGTTTATGGAGATTTACAGTACCTTGCCTGTGCAAAGAGCTCTATTGCACAGTGACTGCTGGAGCATTTTAGGTGGCGGTATTAGCTGCAGTATTAAAAATGCATCTGAAGGCACGGGGTGGGAGATTAGTTGGACAGAAAGACCCATGAATGAAGGGTTAATTACATTCAAAGAGGCCATCGTAGGGAGCAGAAGAGGCAATAGGTTTCTTTTCTTCAAAATTTACTAAATAGCTGGAAACATGGTTTAATGAATTTTAATGGGATCTTTCTGAATCCTATGCATATTGCATCTGCTGACTGTAGGAAGTCAAAGTATTGTTGAAAGGGAGGGTATTGCCCTACTTTAGGTTTCACAGTTCAGTATTTAAAAAAATATTCTGCAACAAGCACTTTATTCAATATATATTTTTCTCCTTATTTAATTCCCCCCCACACCCCCGTAAGCGGAAAAGACTTTCAGGATCTGTGAGCCCTCAATACCATAGATTATTCTACTGTTATATAATACGTGCTTTACATTTATTGAGGCATCTTGTGCCATCAAGATAAAGGAGGCCTTAGTATTTTTCCCTGCTTAGGAGTCATCTATGAAGACGTGGTGATGAGTTCAGCTTTCAGTTATACCCATGTAAATCTAGTGGAACTGACTCCCGTGAATTTCTTCTAGGAATACAGCGCTGTGTATGAGATCAAGATTTGGCCCAGTCTGATGGGAAAAAGAAAGGACAGAAGTAGTTATCTTTTTCCCTTTGCAGCATACATGGTCTGGGATGGGATTGTACATGGCACAGCTCATTTCTGTGAGAGCTCCAACAAGGGCAACAGAAAAGCCAATCTGTATGATTCTGATGCAACACAATATATCTGCACTTTAGAGGGAACAGGTCATTTAGCAGCATGTCAGAAATCTTGACTGCAATGTCTTCATCATGCTGATTTGTGGAGAGTCAGCACAATCTTCTGCCTCAAAATCAAAGGGAAACTGAGGCAGGGCATGTGTTGGGCCTGTTTCAGAACAGCTGTGTCTGGCTCGTGGCCATATTTTTATATCTCCCTTCACTATGTTGAGGTTACCCATTGCCTTGGTAACTTGAATTTTCTCTGTCACTCTTTCTCAAAATTCCAGACACCCTCTCAGACAGCTGATAGTATAAAGCTGCCCTACTTTTCATTAACCTGGGGCCCAGTTCTCCTTCAGGGTGCAGAAAGAGTTGCTGAGACCCTCTCAAAAGAGGCTTTGAGGTTCCCTCGAAGACAGCAGGAACTGACAGGGCTTAACACTTTGCAGTACTGTGTTTAGTTCTGTTGAAGGAGAAAAAAACACACTGTTTTAACTGCACCAGCATGATCAGGATAGTAAAACTTCCCCATTAGAGGTGTTACAATAACTGTATAGAAGTGGTTATGCTGACATAAAAACATACACATGCACAGACAAACAAGGGAAGGAAAATAAGAGCATGATGGCATCAAGCATTTTTACACCAGTATGACTGTGCCCACCATCCACAGTGGGATAACAGGATACTCCTTTTCTGGGCTAGTTTTCTGTAACCAGGTGCTGTTACGCTGCATCAGGACTGTGGACCTGGAGGGTATCCCAGCACAGGGGTGAGAGCTTCCTAAGAGTAGAGACAACCTCAGATCTAGATCTTGAATGAGACTATCCAGACAGAGAACAGCAGGAGGACTTTGCACCCAGACTTTTGTAAAACACACAGGCATCTAAATGCACTTCTGCAAGACTAGAGGCTGCACTCCTCCTCAGTATGGAGCTGTTTTTTCCCCTTTGTCTCCCCATCCCTCCCTCATGTGTTTCAGATCTTTCTCTACTTACAAGCAGACAATTTGATGCCTGCTTGAATGGCACAGATAAGTTAGCCATGCAACTCCGAGCGCCAGCCCTAAACCACCTAGCCTCCCTTTGATCTGAAATCAAAACAAAAGGCGTCAGCATCAAAATGATCCTTTGCCAGGTAACGGTTACTTTGTGTGCGTTGCCTTAATTCAGCTGCAAGGAGCTCTCATCTCTTTGTATCATGCTCAGATCTGTGCTCATCTTAATACTTTATCAATGTGCCAGCAGGCTGCTTCTGTCGTGGATACAGCTGTGCAGAGGCTGTCAGAGTATTTAAGTAAAGCGTTAAACAATACTTCAGGTGACAGCGAATTTTTATGTCCTTAACCCTCCTTCCAATTCTTCCCTCTTCCCTTCCCTCAGCAAGCCCAGATTCTGAAGCCCTTACTTTTATATCAGCTTCGTGCTCAAATTATACAACCCGAATGTATATTCCCTCTTTTTTTTTTCTTTTTTTTTTTTTCTCCTGACGAAAGATGTTTTCTCTCTAAGGGATGGAGAAAGAGAGGCACAGAGATCTGTCCGAGGAGCTACATAAAAAGATAAACCTCACAAGCAAGTGGCCTGTCTTGGTGGCTCATTTCCTTTCAGTTTCAGGTGAGCTGCTGGTATAAGCCCAGAAAAGCCACCCACCTCACCCATGTCCTGCCATAAGGACGGGTTTTGATTCACAGCCCTATCTACACTTTTAATGCACCATTACAGTGTTGTTGAGGGCCGGGAGTTAGGAGAGATTTTTTTTTTTTTTTTTTCCCCTAGCTCAGCTGTTGGTTTACTCTGTAGACGCTGAGCAAGTAATTTCTAGAGAAAAATTAAAACTGGCTGTCACTTTTTTTAGTGCCTACTTGTTTTGTATGCCTGTTGTGTACATGCTTTTGGGGGTCCCTAGTGCAACCGGCGTTTCAAGATGAACACTGTAAATTAGGAATTGCTTAAAAAAGCTCAAGATATTTAACTTCTTGGCATTGTGTTTCTGCTCCTTGCTCTACAAAACTACATAAATAAAACTTCCCCATGAAGAACTTTGTGATCCCCCAGAAAGTTAACAAACTGATGTTCATTTGAAGTATCAGGGATCAGACTGTGTTGGACTTGCACATACTGTGTTAACAGATATTTCCTAACAGGCAGAACTTTGCCAAGGGAATCCAGACTGTTCTGGTGAATAATAATAGAGCCACCCCATTTTTTTCCTTCCTTTCGTCTTCTCCTGAGAGAGATGGTTGCTGAGGCATTGACATACCAGAACAAACTTCACTCCCTGTATGCCTCCTTCAGCACGGACCCTCTCCTAACAAATCAGCTCGGATTTGCTATAGGCAGGACCAAGGTCAGCCTAGCTTGACTCTCGCTGTCTCTTCTGCACACCAGATACAATGCTGCCACGTTGTGGCTCCTTCCTATCCGTTCTGCCGCACACACTCGCCTGGTGCTCGGATATTGCAAGAGCGCGTCCTGGCTTTCTCTCCAGGGAGGACTCCTGGCACTCCAACTCATACCCTGCGTGCTCGGGAATGCCACCCAACCCCACTTGCCTACACAATACGCAGACATCAGAAAAGACACCCGACCTCTCAACAGCAGTCGTAAATTAGAGCCCCTTGCACACTTCTACAGTTTGTCTCACTTGGCTGCTGGTGCTTCTTTGCACGAAGAGGCTCCAAGTTAGGAGGGAAGGTATGGGAATGCCAAATATAATTTCTCTGATGGACACCACCTGTTTTACATTTTATCCCCCTTTCCAGATCTTTATTGAGGTGGCTGATCCTTTTGGTGCAAGGAAAATATACTCATGGAAATGCAGGCAGGATCAGGCTGCTCTTTTCCTGAACATCACTTGTCTTTACTGGCTGTCAAGTTCTTGATTCACTTTATTTTTTTTCACCTTGCTTTTTTATTTCCTTCTCTCCTTTCGGGAAAAGAAATACAGACAGACACACACACACACACAAAACACCTCATCAGGGCAGGAAATTAAACCTTTCCACAAAGACGCTTTGGTAAGATGCTGGCTTTTCACTCATTTGTTTTGCACTGATTATTTTTTATAGGGGAGAAAAGAACGAGTGAGAGCGAAGGGTGTGACAGAGAGGGCAACTGAGTGGAAGAAGAAAGTCCGTCAATTTATTTGGAGAGAGCTGTCATTGGTTGTTGTTGTTTTTTTTTCAGACATACATGGGAAGACCAGGAGAGCTTTAAAATCATCAGCAACATTCACATGAATTAAACACCAGGTGGAACTGCTCCCATTTTCCTGGAGCCAATAAGGATAATGGCTTCCTCCTGGAGTAATTCTCCCCATTTCGTCCTGGTTAGGCAAGTCTTAGGTGTACTGCAACACCACTAGGCATTCCAAGAAAATTCAGGAAATTAATTAATTGCTTTATACTGAAAAGCTGTTTCAAAATAAGGCTATAACATCCCTCCCAAATACCTCTTGCTCTTTTAGGATGATATGAACCATTACAGCCAGGAAGCACTGGATGTCTCTGGTTCCCCATTCATCCTCAGTGCTCCCCAGACAGCGTGGTTTGCCTCTGTGCAGTGAAAACTCACAGGGGATCTGGCCCTTGGGGATATCAAAATCCAAAGAGCAGGAAGGCAGTGCTGCAAGTTCACGCCAGGAGCAATGCAGGAATATGAAGGACTGTCACTATTTCTAGGGCAAGTGTGCCCCAGACAATCCAGTGCTCATCCATTTAAGTGTCTTTGCCCTTACTGGAAACAGGCTTAGATTTTGAGGTGGACTTTTCACGTTCAAGTGTGATAACTTGAGTCCCTGCAAACCCCAACCATCGACTGCAGGTGGGGAATTTCCTTACATCTCACGTGCAGCGTGGGGTAGCGGGGCAGAATGAGAATGGAGAAAACTCTGTGTCATTTCTCCATCTCTCCCTGGTGGCTATTAGCAAAAGATTCATCTGCAGTCCTCATGCTGTGCAAACACTGCCAGACACCTGATGGTGCACCTGGTACAAAGTTTAAACAGTTTCTTTTTTTCAGAAAGGCTCCACAGCCCTGCAAACAGCCTGTTCTCTGTGGCTGCTTGGTTTTATGTTCCTATTGGCGTAAACCCACATGAACGATCCCATATTCCCCATGCTTACTGAGAGAGAGGGACAATCTTGGAGTGGAGAATGCTGTTACTAGAAGAACAAGCCTAGTGAAGAGTGGGAGAATGGGGGAAGGGAAGAGTGATTTAGTAACCAGAGGAGTGGAACTGTGACTTCCACCCCTGGATACCTGGTTAAAGTTGGGGTAAGTTTAATTCTGATTGAAACAAGGGGACTGAGGGTCTGTTCCAGGCCAGCATTTACTGGGATGGTTTGCTGTTTTGAAACATAAATGCTTCTTTATGTACCTTTTGTTTAGGGCAAAGTTCTGTCACTCTGTTTCCTGAACTGCAAGGTAAGCAAGATAATAATCCCACTTCTGGAATAGTAGGATGCACAGCCCAATTCACATCTGTAAAATAACTGAGATGTCTTGAGGAAGGGTCGCTAGAAAGGCTGAGTAATTTAAAAGGCCACAGGAGCTCAATGTGCAGCAGAAGACATGAGGTTTACTAATAATTTCTAAAGCACAAGAGAACATTGAAAAACAGACTGAAATATTATGGTCCTTAGATTATTTTCTTCCAGTTAAGCTCTTGATTTTTTTTTCCTTTTTTTTTTTTTCTTTTCTGTAATTGTGATCACATCTCTATTGCATTTTTCCCACAACAGCTGAGATCAGGACCCCACTGTGCTAGATGCTGTACAGTGACATACAGACCTGCTATACTCCAAATGGACACAAATGAGCATGCATCCAGAAAAGGAGTACCAGATCACCATCTAATAGGTTTGGTTCCTAACCCTGAGTTGCACTGAGATTAAGACTCAGATCCTTAAAGGCACTTAAAGCCCAACTCCCATTGAAATCAATGGGTGTTAGATACCTAAATAGCTTTATGGATCTGAGCATAAATGACTTATCCAAGGGCAGAGCAGCAATCTACAGCTGGGTTGGGAATTAAACACAGATTATACAAGTGCCAGCCTGATTTCTTAATCACAAAATCATCTTTCCTCTCTATATTTCCTGCAATAAATCCCAACATGGATACATAATGCCCATCCCATAAAGTCATTGGAAACCTGCAGCGACAAAAACGGTTTTCCTCAAACCGAGCCCAGCTGCAGACACACCAGTACACTCTGCCTGTGTTTGGGGTTGGCATCTGATCTCCCTTACACTGTGGAGACTGCCATGGCCTTCCCTGTGTTTACACCCAGGTGACAGAGAGCAGAATCCAACCCCAGCGCTACAAGTTCAAACATTTTTCACCCGGCTCTAGGGAGGGGGATGGATTAGACAAACTGAACTTTCTGAAAAGATCAATATGGAACATCTCTTTCAATTACTCTCCAAGGTACTAAGCCTGTGAAGTCGGTTATGGTGCATTTATAAATCTTTCCAGGAGGGGCTGTCTGACGTCCTCCTCTTCCACCTTTACTCCTCACAAGCAATCTCTTACTGCCTGGGACGGGCTGGTAGGGCAGCATTACTCACAGCAACTGGCAGAGAAGGATCAGGCCCGAGTCTCTCAGAATCAGGACAGATGGGGACCTTTCCGATCTCCCTTCCCCAGACACTAACATTCACATAATCAGAGACACAGCTACAGAACAACAGGAGGGGCCAGATCCAAACCTCGTGAAAGCTACTGCAAAGCCACCAGGGCCAGAAGACATTTCAGAAGCTGAACATATGTGTTATACACTCCAAAACAACCTCAGCCCTGACAGATAGCTACTTTAGATGCAGTTATATCGGGGGATGGGGTGGGGGAGCCCTTATGCCGATACAGCTCCTTCGATTCAGGGAACAGGTTTAAAGCCTATCCAAAAATTGTGCTGAAGATGTTGATTTAAGCTCAGTCATCTCCTGCAAGCCTGCTGGCTCCTCTCTGATACTGCGGGGTTGAAGTGAGGATTTGGAGCATGCAGGGAGAGTTTTTTAGAGGACCATGAGTCACTATACTGTAGCTATGGTTTTCTGTGCATTTACCTGCCAGGACAATAAGAAACCTGCCAGTTAAAAGAGCACCAGGGTCACTTGAGCTGTAATCTGTGCCCCTAACTCTCCTTCTCCAAACACCTCTGCTTAAGATCAGGCTGTGCAAAGTTTTATGTTGTTTTCTGTCTTGGTGTCTGGTTAGGAACTTCTCCAGAGGTGTTAGCTGAAAGACAGTAACAGGCTTGGGCAGCAAAGGCTGTGAGTGCTTAATACATATAAGCTGTTTAGATGTTGCTTTAACAAGCTCCAGGATTAATGCATGTTAATTTCCATCTTCCAAATCCTACTGTGGACCAGGCCTAAATACACCACTGCTGGGGGAATTGGCTCCATTTCTGCAAGGCTGTTTTCCTCTCGTATGGTGTGGCAAAGCCAGCTTTTGGGGTGCAGGCCAATACCCAGGATGAGCCCACAGCTCCTCTTAGAGTGAAAAAAAATTCACACAATGGTGTAGAGAGAGCAAATAGAGGCAAGGAAGACTTCTCTCCGCATTAAATGCATCCTCCTGCTTCACACAGCGTGGTTACATCTTGGTTTTGCCTCCACTCCAGGCTAGAGCTGTCCTCTGTGTCACCTCTCTTGGGCCCAGGAGCCCCACTGTGCTAGGTGATGCACAGATGGGGGACAAAAAGACACCTCCTGCCTCAAGGCATTGGGATGCTAAGCAGGGGACAAGAGACAGCAGATGGATACCAGCAGACAGGGAAGTGTGAGGAGACGCTGAGGCGTTATTCAGCAATGTGTCTGGCAGCCATCTCAGTGGCCCAATCGCTTCAGGTGCCCGAGTAAGAGCCAGGGGTGAGGAGGGGCTCGGTGGTAGCTGAGGGAAGGGCTTTTGGTCTTGGCTAATTAACCTGGCAAACGTGAGAGCCACCCTAAGATGTTTCCTACCAGATCCCTTATTGCCCTTCAAGTTCTTCTTTACCTCAGCCAGAGGAAGGGCAGGAGGGAGCGCTGTCCTCAGGTCTTGACCACTCTGATGGGAGCATTGGGGAAATGCTTGGCCTGGGAGGATCTCCTTTACCTGTGTATTTTCACATGGCAGACACCTCTGCAGTCCTTTGCCCTTGATTTAAAGGAATCAGGAGTTGCAGGTGTACACAATCAGGACAGGGCAGGGAAGAAGGAGGAGCTGGCAGTGTGTGAGTGTCCTAACCCTCGACAGTGAGAAAGGCTGCAAATATAGCCAGGGAAAGTGTTTTCCTCCATTTCTTTGATTCAAGATGACCAAACCTGTAGCAGGTAGAAGGATGAACCTCTCAAATTTTTACCCACTGAGGCTTTGGCCCTGTGAGGGTAACCAGAAAGGAAATTTGGGCATTGGTGTGATATCCTTTCCCTACCAAGCCTGGAAACCGTGGTAGCCCAGAAGACCCCCTCACTGCTGCCGGATGGAAATAGAGCTGCAGCACAGCATCAGAGAAGGCACTTCAGGAGGAGCTGCTGGTTGTGGCAAGTAAAACTCTCCATAACCTGATCCTAACTGCAGGATCAGCCTGCAGTGAGGCTGAAAAAGATTTGGCAGTATTTGGCATAAATGCCAGCCTTATTTTAACCCAATTGGTGCTGTTAATGAGGGGAATCATAGGCACGAAGGAATATTTGCATGCAGTGGCTGTGTAAGGGCTGAATTTTTCAGAGTAAAATTCCTTGTGTGAGACAGCCTTGGTATATGTTATGAAGAATTAAAATTTATAGACAGTCTTTGCTGAGAATTTCCGTATGGAGGTACATATGCGTTTTAGGAAAATACCTTTTTAAGTACTTTTTCTTTCTTTCTCATGAAGTAGAAATAACTTGTTGATATACAGCATATACTATGAAAGGGTGATTACTGTCACATTTACAGTTATTTGAGCAAAGTGCACATAATAGATGTATTTTTACATTGTAGTGGTTACATTACCTAGAAAAAAACAGAGACATGCACACAACTACATTAAAGATTTAGGGCTCTATCCTGCACCACTTAAGTCAATGGGAGTTTGTCACTGATTTTAATGGAGGCTAGATAGGGGTTTATAGGCCAGTGTAATGCAGCTGCTAAGGAATAAATATCGACACAAATGGGTCAATATATTGGTGTCTTTTAAGTGCTAAAACTGTATTTTGTGATACCTATTGCAATTTTTTGCCTGTTCATTGTAACTGCAGTGCAGCCATCCTGCTGCTAAAGACCAGGAGGTGGAAGGTACCAGTATTCATTGTGTAGTAGTGACACCTTCAGGTCACTACCAAATCCAGTTCCCCTCTGTGCAAGGTGCTGCACATGCGTGTGTGGAGAAACAAATCTTTAGTGAGAGATTTGATGACTTGACCAAGGACATAGGGTACATCAGTGATGGAGGAGGCAATGAAATGCAGGGACTGCAATTTCAGGGAGAAATCAGAACTACAGACCTGCAAACAGTTAATGAAGTCTAGCTTGGGAGATTTGGGGTATTTTTTACCAGTGGGGGAAGGAAAAAAAAAAAAAAAGATAAAAAAAGAAAGTAAGTTTAGATTAAGATCAAAAAATGTATATTTTTTTGTTTTCTAAGTGGAAAAAAAAATCTCTAGGTATTTGCTTTTGAGCTCTTTCATGTTGGTGCACCTCCTTGTATCTATATTTTTCTTAAAAAATAATAACAAAACCAAGTCTGGGCTATTTAAGAAAAGAAACTATTCCCACAGATAAACTTTTTTCTTTTTTAGATAATCAAAAGAAAATGTTTTGACTTCATTCTTTTTATGTCCTGCTTGAAACAACTTGCCAAATTTCCTCAAATCTGTGAACAGCTTTCCTTCCTGCTAAGCTATTTTGCTATTTTTCTTCTACAAATATCAGCTGACAAAAAATTGTGCAAGTCTAGTCATCAAGCTAACGATCTGCCCTCAGTCTCTCCAAACTAAGCAAAAAGTAGACAAAATAGAAAAGAAATTAGGAAAGAGCCAAAGAGGCCAGAACAAAAGAAAAAATGATGTCTTCTCTTAAAGTAGCAGCCTGGAGTATGGGGATATTACTCTGAGATGCACAAGCACCACTAGGAACAGCCACCTCCATATGAACAGAGAGAGTGCTGTGCTGTACTCTGCCTCCATCTAATACACGAGACTTATAAGTGCTTCAGCTCCCCAGAGGCACTCAGGCATATTGCTATATATAGGACTGTTCCCAGATTACAGAATGCCTTCCCTTGACTGTAGCGTTTTCAGACCACAGGGATTTATTTATTTTTTTAAAACCAGCTCACTCGAAGCTATTTTCCTTTGTTTGCTCCACCACCACTGTTAATCATTGCATGGAAATGGGTTCAATGTCCAGTTCAAGAGCAATCCTAGGCAAATATAGATAAATATCTCCTCCTGGGAAGCAACAATATTTGTGCGACACATAACGCGGACGATAGATCTGTTTTCTGAACGAGTTAGCTGGAAAACTAGTTAGGACCCTGCCTTGCACTGAGCTGTGCCTCCAGCGAGGCTGCAGCTGGGCAGCAGTGAGGGCTGCAGATGCCAAGCTCGGAGCTGTTGGAGGCCAGCATCACCCACACCTTGGGGTATGCACACCAAATCCAGGGAGGACATGAGTCTGTCACAGCTCCCAGGTCTTACTCAAGGCTGTTTAGGTCAGGAAGTCACTGTTTTAGTCTGAAGCATTGACAGGGACAGCAACCTTGTGAAGAGGGGAATAGTGCATGGCCTGCTACCTCTCCCACATAGGATGTAGTTTTACACCTTTCAGGTAAGCATGGGCAGATCTTGCAAGGGTGCTGAGTCCCCTCTGTGTGGTACTGGTTTCCTTTTCCCTATGACTTGTGGGGAAATTAGGCCTCCTTCACTCTTAAACCAGTGAGTAATTTCATATACCTCTGCCTCTACCATCACTGGCCCCATCTCCATTTCTTACACTTCCTTCCCTGTCATTATTTTTGTCCAACAGCTATTTGTTCAGTAATCTCCCCCAAGAGATTAGCACACTAATAGGCAGTCAACAAAACAAGAAAGGAAGAAAGACACAGTACTTAAAGGATGAATACTTGGGAGAGAGCATCAGTCTTTTGATGTCCTGATTCCAGTCGGGTTTATTTGCTATATATATGTCTATAATAACTATACATCTTTGTACAGCTGTCCTACTGCTCAGACGGAGATTTCCAACTGCTTTGCAAACCTTATACCTTTGCTTGTGGGGAGGAGAAAAGCAGCAGCATTCCCAGCAGCCAGAAGCAGTACCCTGGGGCACAGAGGCACCCATGTATTTTGGGGTACGTAGGATGGCTTAACTGCAGAGTCAGTCAGTCCACACATGACACACGTTTTCCTGCCCTCTATGCCCATCTTGAAAATGTCTCCACACCTTCCATTTTAACCCCATGGTTGCTCCTATCTGTGGCAACAGGAGTCTGTGTCTCCTGATGGTTGGATAAATAACACTGTGCAGAATAGGGGCCCCGTCTCCGAACATAGATGCTGTGTTTCACTCAGTCACAGCTGGCTAAAAGAATATCATCTGATCTTTAGTGACCCTACTGTGCTGAGTGGATGATAGCCAGGCATTTAATACAGACACAAAAAAAAGGAGGGGAACTCAAGGCGGGAAAGATGGCTGCAACTGCGTCACATTTTGCACCATGGTCTGGCAACTGCTGCAAGTATGGTTTTTAAAGAAAGTTTGGGTTTTCAAGCATGCTCCTTCTTTGGTGGCTGCTTTGTTTTTCCTTAGACAAATTCTTCTTTTAAACTGGCAGCAAAGACTTACTTAGGACTGCATTAGGGACTCTTGAAAACACCCTTCTTTCTTCCTTGGAAATTGATACCACACACTTGGGCAATTTTATTTTTTTTTTAACAGATTGGTAGGCATTCTTTTCATTTCCCCCCTGTGATTTTATACAGAACACTTTTTCAGGCAGATCTTTTCTCACCTCTCCAAAGCAGTCAACGAAACCATTTGCGTGCATACAATTAAGCACAAAGGGTGGGGAGGGGGGGGGTTTGTGGAAGATACACCAGCCTAATAATTTCATCTACAAAATCCTCCAGGTTGTTAATATTCCAGAGTAATGAATCCTTCTGAACAGAATTTCAAAAAGTCATGCATGTCTTTGGCAGTCATTTGAAATACCCACAAATTTGGGAACATATGGAAGCTAATAATTTTAAAGTGATGATAACATCATACATTTAGCCCCCAAGTTCGGCCCTGATCCTGCACAGTTGAAGCCTGTAGAAGCTTTATTATTGACTTTGTTGAGTGTATGATGAAGTACTTAATGGGGTATAGCCTCACTTAAGTGAGTTGCATGGGCATAGCAGAATTTGCGCCCGCATTTCTGATGACGTGTAACACAGAAAACACTTGGCACACTCCAACATCCAGAATCCATAGAGGGACAATGGGGTGACCTGTACTTGGGTAGTGAAAATGAAGGAGGGTGGATCAGCAGGAGTAAATCTCAAATCTTCACAGAAATATAGATGCCTTAGATATCCAGTATCCTAGGACTCCTCCCAAAAGGTTGGGCTAGCATGGTCATACCCTGTGATTCCCAGTGCACACAGAAGAGGGAGTTGCTATTAGAGTTTGGAAGGCCATGTAGTTTCTACTTTAGATTTCAAAGAAAACAATAAATTGTTTTTCAAAGGTTAATAGACCTTTTGTTGCCTGTTCTGATGCATTCAGAAAAATGGAAGACTTCATCCAAAATTATAATGTTGGATTAAAAAACTTAAGACAAAATACATTCCATCATTTTAGCTCAAAATGGGTACATTTGAGATTTGTAATTGTTGTTTCACAATATTTCAGTCTTTTAAGATATAGATTTTCTCAGTTAACACACAGGCTGGAAAACATACCCTAAAAAAAAAATAAAAAAAAATGTTGGGATTCTCATATATTCTCACACGTTCTGAGGCTGGTTGTGAGGAAGCACAGCAAAGCACACCAGGCTTACGGAAACTGGAAGAAATAGCAGTACCAGAAAAAGAATAGCAAGTTTGTTCAAGTACATACATGGTGCATTCTGTTATTTTGAGGGTCAAGTCTCAAAATCATCCTTTAAATTATGCTTTGCTTGCTATTCATTCCCATTTACCTTCTCTTGGAGTCCAGTGAACACAGGTACTAGCTTTATAAACAAAGACTACATCTTCAAGGGCCACTTAGAAAAGCCTTTCAACATTAAAAATGCAAATAATAAAAAAAAAAAAACAGAAAGGGAAGAATGATGTTGCTTTCTTAAGAACACAAGCACAGCCATACTGGTTCAGAGGTATGGAACACACAAGGCCATTCTGCACCCAGAATGTGGCCATTAACACATGCCCAGAGAATAGTAAGAGCAGGGTAAGGTGTAACTATACCTCCCTCAAACATTAGCTCAGCTTCTCACCATTTTCAGTCTAAGGAATTTTGAAATCCTGATGTTCATTTCTTCATGTAATGAACTATAATGAGCAATTTCCTCATTGTGCTGATCTGATGAAAAATTCTTGAAAATTTAGTACTGTATGTGCATGACGTGTTCTATGTAAGTCCATGCATCTGGTCAACAGGAAGAAGAAAAGTAACTCAGAGGGCACAATAAAGCCTAGAACAGAGTTTTCTGGAAGCACCCAAGACGAAATAGTTCAGAGACATAGCTGAAGCATACAAGACTTTTAGGACTGGCCGTAACAATATATACCTCTAGCATAAGAAAAAGAGTTATCACATAATTCTTTGGAGAAACGGTACATCTGTAACCAGATCAAATGCCTGCAATAAAAGCTGAATCCATGCAAAATTCACCCCCGTTTAATGTTTCACTCTAAGCTTCAGGCTTAGCTAGATTAGATTTAAAGTCCATCCAACCTTTTAGATGACTTTGGAGTTTGAGAGAAACAGGGTAGAGGGACTTCTGCTTTTGCAACATTATCCTGTCGATGAAACACTGGTGACTCTTTCACTTGGAACCAGCTATCGGTGCTCAAAACAAGACTTGAGCAAGTGTGATGTGAAAGAAAAGGATTTCTTTTGTTCATATTTTATGATGCCTGTACAACACTTTCCAAATGAAAGTTTGAGGTATTAAGAGTAGTGACCAGATTTACCAGGACTTTTGTAACAAAATCTTTACACTATCTGACATCCTGCAAGGAAAGATATCACAAACTGCTTGTTTGAATGTTTAGTTCCCACTTTGTGCCTGTGGATGATGCAATAATGTCCTCTTGCTATTTGCGTCTTCTGGCCCAGGGTAACATCACAGGCAGCCATATGAAATTAAGGAGTGCTTTGGATTTCTGTTCAAACCACTCCGTATTCCAAACCCGAGCCCCTGCCTCCCCTCATCCCAGGTAGGCATTTGCATCCTTTAAATGATCTTGTTTATTCTACGTGTCGGAATATAGTTATCTGAATATTAATTATAGTTTTAGTGAAGTTCATCGGTTGAGTGCAGGAATTGAGAATTCTTCCTTCAGTCGCAGCCACCTGCTTAGATTTCTGTGTTTATCTGCTTCACTGAGTTTAAATCAGTTTCTGTAAGTGAAAGTCTGTTGCTTTGAGCAGATGTTAATGCTCAGAAATAGTGTACAGTCTGCCATTAGCATATGTAGCATAATGCTAATAAATAGAGGCATGTACCACCCTTGAAGGTGATTCTGATTTCGATGGAAGATCTCCCCCCAGTCCTGCCAGCCCCTTTCCTCAGGGAAGCCTCCAGCATATACAGCTGTTATAAGTGAAGGACCTTCCTCCCACCCCCAGCAAGACCTTAGCAAATGGTCCATTCTGTTTATGCTACATTTGGATGATTAATGATATTGTATATTGTAACTAAATTGTACTGCTATTATCATCAGGTCACTGCTGACAATTAGATATATCATCTCTGAGGTTCGTATACCGATAACAATTTTAACTATGTGGATAAGTAAAGGCTTGATGATGTCCTAATGCTAATGTAAATATTACCACACATTGGAAGTTGGTAATGCACCCTATACGAGGATTGCATTACACAACAGCAGCCACCAGGTAGCTGAAGCTGGTGCTATTGTTGCAACAGTGGGTTTCTACTTTATCCTCCTTGTTAATTTTTTCCCCCCTCCCCGAGGATCTGGAACAATCCGTCTGTAAAACATGACAACCATTTAGGCTCAAAGGAACCCAGCAGCTTTCAAGCAAAACTGTAATCAAAATGATTTGGGATGCCTTGAGTGTTGGGAGTTCCATTTCCTCAGCGCTCTCCTGGCTCCCTGCTCAGTGTGATGCTTTGAGCTCCAGCTCTGAAGCAGAGTCACTGAAAGAAATGTTGTTCTTAGACTGTGGCCACAAGCATGAAGAAATCGAAGAAAACCAAGTCCTGAAGGTGTCTTCATGTTTTGTCTCAAGAGCAGAGCAATGCTCCTAATCCTGACAGCTGCAGGTAACCATTTGAGAGAGAGATCATATGGAGTCAAGATGAAAAATTTGAGAAAGGACTTATTGCAGAAATGCAACATTACAGCTCCCGGCTAAAGTTGAAAAGGTTTGGAGGAGCAAGGATTCAAACTGAGTGAAACCTCTGCCCATTTTTCTATTTATTCATCAATAACTGGCACATGTTATGTTAGGGCTCAGACTAGAAATTAACTATTCTCACTAATATTGAGGAATCTTACGGCACCAACTCTTATCTTCATAAATCCCAATATATACCAGGAGTAAAAAATACAGAAGTCATTGCAATAACACCATCAGAAAACTGGAGCATGATAAGAATCAGTTTTACAGGCCTTGCCTTTCCATGAGTGTAATTCCCATTTCATAGAGAGGAAAACACAGCAATCTGCACTCAGAAAGAGAAGAGAATAGCTGGATCAGAGTCCCCAACTGATTTATACTCACAATTTCCTTCTGAGATAGCAGCAGCAGATGTGAAAAAACAAAGTCTACCAATAATTCTGTTTTCCCACCAGAGTGAGAAGGCAAAGATTTTCCTAAAATCAAGAAATTACTACAGTCAGATTTCATTGGACAGTGGTTATTTTTAAGCAAGTGATTTGAGCTCCTCACTTCCATGATTTCAGGTAGGTGATGTTTCCCAGTTTTCACAAGGGAAGGTGTTAAAAAGGAGAAAGGTTTTGCACAAAAATAAAGTCCCTACCTCAGTGATTATATCTGATTAATTAATCAGCTAAGTAAATAATTTTTTAAAAAGAAAACCAAAACAAACCCAATAAACAATAAAAAATGCAAGATAATGATAGTTCACCTTCTTAAAGAGCTTAGTTTATGTTACAGGAGCAGTTCTCTTGTTGACAGTTTTTCCCAAATATCCAGAATCTCAAAAAAAAAAACCAACCCCAAAGCTGATCCCAAAGTAACAGGACTGTGCTACATGAACAGAGAACCTCTCTGATGGCAAATGCAGCCTTGTGATATTATCTCCCTACTAATTACCACAGACCAGAGCATCATTTCACTCAGAAGGCTGCACCTCCTGGGCAAGGGATTCATCTTCAAGATGACGCTTGGGTCTCTGAGCAGAAGCACCCAGTATCTGGGGGATGCAGAGCATAAAAGCAGAATTGCTCCCTTCTCTCTAAGCACACCTCTGCTGTAAAAATCAGTCCATTCAACAATTTAAGAGACATAAAACAAGGACAAAAAATAGCTGTATCAATTCATTTTTTATTCCACTGATGTTCCCTTGCCCACTGTTTGCACTTATTGATCCGCAACTAAAGGAGAAGGCCAGAAACAGGAAAGAATAAAAGTAAGCCTGAAATGTGCCGCTGTTCTAGAGCAACATAAAACGCAACTTGAAGCTGGAGGGCAGAGGAGGGACAAGGAAGAAGAGCGGCAAGAGGAAAGGAGAATAGAGAAAGGAATAAAGAATTAGAGAGAGAGCAAACAAGATTAAGTTTCATCTGACTTACTGGATGTACGCTCAGAAAGCAAAAGGAAGGGAGAGGAAGTGCAGAGGGAGGGAACATGAACTGCAGCAAGTTCTGTCCTGAGGCTCAACGTGATGGTTTTGTCAGAGACGCTCCGGGGCTGGTGCCACTTCATGTGATGTGTAGCTTTAATGAAAGAAGGAGGGGGGCAGGAATGAAGGGAAAAAGAAAAAGTGACTGAGACTTTCTGTCTCTTCCTTGGTCTGCGTTTGCAGAGACCTATTGGCCGTAACTCTTTCAGGGCAAATAACAAGCGTTCCCTATCCAAATGTAAGCACATTGGCACTTAATCCTATTTTATAAAGGTTATAGTTTTACATAAATCACTCACTCTAAATGCACTTTAGTCATCCTCCTCGTGTTAAGTTTCCCTTTAAGCCTAACTAGGCAGGGAGGATTTCTCCCACTGGCCCTCTGGACATGACGCCACCAAGATTGAACTATGCTCTCCATCTTTAATATCCCTGGAGGGATTCATCTATAATGATGTCAGGGGCTAAGCATATTCCCTTGCCAGGGCGGGGGAATTAAATCCGTCCTTCCCCTGTCTCACTCAGGCCCAGCAGAGCTAAAAACAAATTGTTCGGAGAGCAGGGCAAACTGGTGATGCTTCACTTTTCATGTCTCGCTCTCCATGCAGATTCTCTAATGTCTACTGAAAGGTGAGCTTAGTAGTCTTTTCTTAGTGATTTCATGATCAGTCATCCTGTTAAAGAAGTATATAATAGTCCCTGAGACCTCTCCTCTCTATCATATTGTGCTGAATCTGCTCTGTGAGTTTCAGGGTTACACAAGCAGGAGAGATTGACAGAGCCACCCCCAGGTAGGCAGACAGCATAAGGTTCTTGAAAAAAACACATTTCCTCAAGAAATCAGCTTAAAAGGTACCCGCTCACATAATTGCTGCAAGTCAACTTCTACATGTTTTCATTCAGATGTATCCCCGATGAGGAAAGCACATTCCAGCTCTTGTGCATATTCTTAATGAGTTCAGTGCTTTTTTCCTAGGAGACTGTGTGAACTGTAGAATTGTCAAGAAACCAAGGAACTTCATGAGCTTGGATCAAGCTAGATACAATGATTTTAGGAACCTCAGGGCAGGGGTACACTACCAGCTGCTACCTTTGCTTTTTTTTTGAGAGTTCAGGAGGACAGATTGCCCTTCCATGGACACTGAAGATTCACACAGTAATTTGGAGTCAGAAGAAGAAGTGAAAAGAATAGTCATAAGGGAGTGAAGGAAATAAAAGCAGGGCTTCTGCTAGGGAGAGGGTAATAGTGAAACATTCATACACTCAGGAGGAAAACACAGGCCATAGGATGTTTTTTTTGTTTTTGTAGATGACATCCATGCTGGTGTCTCCAAGACCACGTACAACCTCATCCGGCAACCAGACCAACCATTCCCAGAAATGAGTGAGATCATGAATTGAAGCACTGTAAGAGAACATAGGAGACCATAATGTGGACAATCCATACCCATGCTTGGTCTGACCTACGAAAGGGATTAAGTTAACTCTTAAATATGCAATATGGACAACCAGTGGCCTGGCAGAAGCAAGACTTGGTACAAAATACCTCATTAAGAGTGTTCCTTCAACAGGTTCCCTCTGAGACAGAAAATATGCTGGGAAACATAGAAAACCTGAAAGGTTTTCTGACCAACAGAACTTGAGTTCTTTCAGCTAGTAAGGTTGAACTATCCCTGTGGTGTCTCTCTCTAGGGCATCTTTAGTTTAAATATCTCTTCTCTATGCAGACATAATTTTCTTTTTTTTTTTTTTTTTCCAGTTTAGTCACTCCAATTTTTGATGTAGTCAAGTTATCTGAGGCTGGATAACAGGTACAGAAATCTGGAGTGGAGAAGTGGAGAGTCAGGGGCAGTGATACCACCATTTTGTAGGCCTTGTCTTCTGAAAATGAAGTTAAAAATACACCCTCTTTCCATGGAAGGAAGGTAGGTGAGTAATACCAGCTGGCAGGAAAGTTGCCCAGTTCGAGATGTCTTGATCCCACTCCACAGAACAGTTTCTAGTAGTCTGCAAGGATCCAAAATAACCTGAATTTTCTGTGAGGAGTCCATAAATATTTCTTAGTTTTGCATTAGCACTGATTTTATCTAGTCTTTGAGCTTAAGATATGATTAGTGAAGTCTGGGTCCACACGAAGTCCTCTATCTAGAATTAAAAGAGAAGCTGATACGCAAAATGAAACAGGTCTTTTGGCCTTCTGGCAGGCAAGAAACAGTATGTGACTTCTAGTCAACTGATGCAAAACCAAGAGACATTGAACTAAGTTCCCAGTGTCTGATTCAGGACACTCCTGTAAATAGATAATGCTCCATGTAACAGTGTTGTTTAACTCTTCACACCAACTCTGATTCTAGTTCCAAACTCCAGAGAGAGAGAATCTCCACATCAGCAACACGTAGCCCATCTTAAAGGAAAGCTAAGAACAGAGACATGAAAAGCTTGAACTCCTTAGTGAAGAGAGATTGCACACCTATGCAATCCTTAAACCTTCTACTTCAACCTCAGCTAAAATAGCTGTATAAGCCTAAACAGAAGAGAATGAGTTTCACCCACAAATGAGCATGAAGGAAAATTCTACTTGCCAGTCAGTGACAATTCATGCATTAGCAAATTCACGGGAAGTTCAAAGCTCCCTAGTTCTGTCACGAGCTTTGCACAGCTGGGAGAAACTCCATTTCCTTGCAATAGTAATGACATTCTACTACAAGAGTAAGAATAAATTTGTTTTCTATCAGACAACCAATAGAAATAATTCATAAGTTTGCCTCATGCGATATAGTTGTGTTTGGAAGCTCAGCTGCAATCAGTGCCCCACAATGCCATGTGCTGCTTAGGCTTTAACAAAAATGCAAACCAAGAGAAACAGAAGGAGGGAATTCATCCACTCAAGGCCATGAAGCAACGCAGCAGCCAAGGGAAAAAATGAACTTAAGTTTTTTTTGACCGTCAGCCCAGTGTTCCTTATGCTGCACCATGCACTGTACCATCAGTGAGGTCAGTGAGAGTTTTATATACTTACACACTTTCCATCCTCATCATGCAAGAGCACCTCACAACCTATATTCATATCCTGCCCCTAGAAAGTAAAGCTGCTTCAGCTCCCAGTTACATAAGAGGAATTGAGATATAGGAAAAAAGCTGGAGCTACAGCCACAAATAAAGAAAGAAAAATGTCTAGACTATAAGTTGTGGTGCTTATGTCCCAACCTCAGATGCCCTGCTCAGTTTCTACTCAACCCCAAAAGCACCTATTCCATCAGCATAAATATACCTTCTCTAACAAATCTATATTTTGGAGCAGGGCCCAGATCTGAAGTCTCCTCTGAGTCGCATAAATGCCCTTACCAGAACATCGTTCTCTCAAACCCTCTCTGGTCCAGAATTAAGATACAAGAGGCAGGGAAACATCTTTATCCCCTGCTAATGCAGCATCCAAAGCACCATCTTGCTGCTTTTTTGTGCACGTCATTTGGTTTGGGAACAGTGGTAGCTGTCACATCAAATCACTGCCACGTACTTGGTGAGGTACTCACTCAACTGCATCAGTCCAGGGAGCCATCTCCAGCACCAGCATCCCCTAGCTATGCTGAGCACACCGAGCACACCTAGGCCAGCTGCTTGCCCTTCTCTATGCCTGAGATCCACAGCAAAACCCACTGTCTCTCAACATACATACATGAGACAAATGTTCACCTGAAACATTTAGGGCATTGGGTTTTTTGAGGATTTTCTGTGAAAATATCCTTGGCACTAAAAACCAGGCTAGGTCATGGAAACACGGCTTGTAGTTTCTCTAACAGTTGACAGAAAAAAAAAACCATTGCTTTGCAGAGAAAAACAGGCTGGGGTCAAGGACAAAGAATCAAGGTGCTATTTTCTAAACATTGATTTGAACCTGCTTTGCACTTAAAGCAAAAAAAAAAAAGAAAGACAACAAATCCTAAGAAAGAATGAGCAAAAAAACACACCCATCATCTTAAAGATTACAGAATTTTACAAAAAATCTAAACTACTCACATTAAGAGCCATCTTCTGAACCAGCCTAGGAGGAGGTTTTTTTTCTCAAGGGGATGCCAGAGTCACCAAGGTTAGTTTATCCTCCTCCCACAAATATCTCTGAAAAGCATATCAGCTGGAAGGTTGACTTAGATTTGAGACAGACACACACGCTGCGCTGCTCGTACAGGAGACCCCACGCAGTTATAGTGACATGTCACACCTGCTCCGTCTTTACATGTGCAAGTCCCAGACTGCATCTGAGCCACTTCCATGTCCCACTCCCCTGTTGGCTGTACAGGCACAGCTCAGAGCCACAAGGCAGGGCAGAGCAGTAGGTACACATTTTGGAAAACAAAACAACAAAACCCACAATGTCATCAGTGAAAAGCAGGAGATTCTTCAACACTGAAAGGTGAGTGACAAGAAGCTTCTTTCCCTCTGTGCCAAAATAGCACTGGTCCTCTCCACTGCCAACACAGCAACCCAAAACCAGGGAATATTTGTCATATGCTGTCACAAAATAAACACCAGGTTTAGAAGACTGTCCACAGATATTTCGTGTCATAGAATCACAGAATCACAGAATCACAGAATGTTAAAGGTTGGAAGGGACCTTAAAGATCATCTAGTCCAACCCCCCTGCCAGAGCAGGACCACCTACACTAGAGCGCACAGGAACGCGTCCAGGCGGGTTTTGAATGTCTCAAGAGAAGGAGATTCCACAACCTCCCTGGGCAGCCTGTTCCAGTGCTCGGTCAGGTTGGAGAAGATCTTTAAGATCATCAAGTCCAACCATCAACCTAACATCACCATGACCACTAAACCATGTCCTGAAGTGCCACATCTACTTGTTTTTTGAACACCTCCATGCATGGTGTCTCCACTGTGCTTCTTAACACCAAAAACCTGCATAGACATCTCCTATCTGATATGTTCTCAAGGTGGGTGTACCCAATATTTAGAGTCAACTCCTTTATTTTTTTTTTTTCCTATTTTTTTCCTCCCCCTCTAACCCCCCTTTTTTTTAACTCTTCTGGTAACCTCCTCTCACTTCTGGGAAGGTATCAGCCAGGTGGTTTTTTTGTTACCCAAGTACTTTCTGCTAGGAGATCAAGGTATTTCCTGAAAATTGCTCTTCTCCCTATTAGGATTACCTAAGGAAGGGGCAGCAGTGCAGTGTTAGGACAAAAGATGTCTCTTGCACATAGTTAGTAGAGGGGACACACCTGTTTTGCTCAGAAATGAAGGTGGAGGTTGCCAGGCTCCTCTGCAAAACTCTGCTCCTGTCCCTGACAGCTCTCCAGGTTAAAGTGGTTTCACCTCAGGGCAGGAGCGTCTTGCAAGATCAAACCTGGTTCCCACTCACTCCGTTTGTCATGCAGATTCCCAGCTGGTGTAACTTAACATTAGTTTACCAAAGTCTCTAAAGCTACAGAGATACCATAGAGATGAGATGTTGGTGTAAGGCTATTTATTTCTTCCTAAGCTATTTCTCTGTAGTGCTGTCTACATGAATGGATGATCTATGCACAGTAAGGGTGGAGTACAGTTACATCTATAAAGTTATTTAGATGGTAGACCTGTTGTTGACATACATTTGGAAACAGTTACCAAACTCTGATTTGGGATTTAGCTCTTAGACACGAAGTACTTTCTGTCCATTTATGAGTTTAAGTTTATATCCTAGACATGCTACCTAGAATGTAGTATTCTAACTTTTTTCTCTCAGGAAGAACAGGAGCTACCCTTGGTAAGTTAGAGCTATCAAGTGTGTAATTCTTTTAACTGCTAAGGAATGCATAAGATTTGAAATTCACTTTCAACAGAAATAAACAAAACATCAGGAAAGTTACCGAGTGGAAAAAGCACTTGCTATTTACTGGCAGTAGCCTATACCTCTTGCAACTCTTTAACCATCTTTATATAAGAAGGTAGAAGATGTTTTAGAAAACTGTACTGTCAAGATACTGTGGTAAACCCTGCTTATACGCTTAATAGACTTGCATGTTTTTTGCATCTTTCTTAACTTTATCACTACTGAAGTATCTATCTAATGGAAAAAAATAGCAAAACCCAAGTAGAAAAAACAAAACCACAAAAAAACACCCAAACCCAAAGCTCAAAACCCTCCGCTTAATTTATTTTTATTAAACATAAGAAGAATCATAGTAAATGCCTACTGAGAACACTTAAGAATAATTTTTCTAATACTTATTAATTGCTTATATTTTATTTCCCCTACAGACACTTCTAAAAGCAATTTACTCGAAAAGCAGGAGCATACAAGTTCAGGACAACCCCAGAAGCATCACATAATAGCATCTAAACAAGCCCTCAATGTCTTTTCTTTTTATAATTTCTTTCCCCCAAGCTGTATGGTGTTAAAGTTTCCTTAAGATGAGAGCACTTGCTAGCCTGCTTTTTGGGGGGATGACCATTTCAAATGAGGGGCAGAAGCACTGAAAGGGCCCTAAAGGGTCCATTTTCCAGTAGGCAGTAGACTGCTAAATGTCTTTATTCCAGATGGTGAGTATCCTTAATTCCTGTTTGTGAGCTTTGAGTTGGATTGTGTGTTCTCAAACAAAACTAGTTATGTCTTTTTCCTCCCCCTCTTCTTTAAAGCTTAGAAGTTTTGTGTTTTTTTTTTCTCTAGCTGAAGTTTTTTCTCCTGAAAATTGTTCCAACCCACCTCCCTAACAAATCATTTCTGAGCAGACTTCAAACATGGAGGTTTTTTGTTTTGTGAAAGCTATAGATAGACCTGTTCTTGCACAGTCGCTTGAAAGTAATTCTCATTAATACAATATGTTAAATCCTGATCTTGAGAAGACTTTGATGTGTGGGCTGAAGAGCTTTTCAGGATGGGATCTATCCATTAAGAAGGGCTTGCTTGGGACAATGAATTTGTGTATCAGGGCCTAGGGCTGTTAATTTAAACACAAGTAATAAGATGAGGTTATTTCCATATATAAGTCTATATATAGGATCATATTTGCAGGCTTATGCTTTTACCTTTGAAAGTGTTTTACTCCTAAATCCCTATGCCCCATTCCTGCACAGTTCTGGGGCACTGTTTTATCCCTCTAGGATGTTAATAAGCCTCACTGGCAAGGAACAGAGCATTACTCTTTGATGGGTACGTAGATTAAATATGCACGCATAATAGTAAATATTTATTTAGGTACCTGAGCTATTCTGATTAATGGCTGCATTTTTCTTTTAAACGATCTGAGTACTTTTTAATGGCAATTAATTAGTATTTATGGCATGATTATTTAATTTATTTCACTCTTCTGCTGCTAGTACTGTCAGAAGCTGGAAACTTCAGGATTTTACAGTTTTTTCAGGTTGGTAAATATTAGAGTTTGCTTCTGTCTTCCGTGTGCCTGGGGATGCACAAACCAGCGTGTCTCTGCTCTATTTCCTGGCACTTATTTACCAGCAGCAGAACTACCATCCAGGGAAATAGGACTCTGATCCTGCAAGCACTTCGTGAAGTTTTTTAACTTTAAGTACACAAATAAACTTGTTGTGGTCAGCAGTGCCATAAGGATTACATGCATAAGTTTCCAGAATTGGGACCTCTAGGTCTCTCTAGTAACCTGCTTAGCTTGCAGTAATAACGGGGCAGCTCTCAATGGACTGTGCATCTGGCTTAGTAGGCCATATGTAACTAGTGGCAATACAATTTATTTTGCCCCTGATTGTTGAAGTGCAAGGAAAATAAGCAAGGCTTTCATGAAAAAGGAAGCAACACCCCTCTCTGTATTTGCATCCACTACAGAAAATATGAGCAAAGAGAATAGGACAATATGTATCTTCCTTCTTTGGCCTGAAAGCTCAGCGGTGATGACTGCAGGCATCCATCTCTTGGTCCTGCCATTCTCGTGCAGAGGCCTTGTCTTTTCTATTGAGCCAGGAAAGAATCTCTGCTGTTGTTATCCTCACAAAAACCTACTGAGTTCAAAAGGAATTATCGTTTTTACTTTGGGTGAGGATATGGAAGTCAGATGGGATTTGGTGTTGGTCACATAAGCAGCTTGAGTTTTCTTCCTTGACTTGAGGCATGCTTTGACAGTTTGATTTTATTATTATTTTTTTATTCCTTTTTTTTGTGATGCACTTGGCTTTGTAAATGAGACCTATACAGTGAGAAGTGAAATCTTTGGAAAGCCCAGTCCTGTTCTTGGAGTTGGTTGAGACAATTTCAGAGATGTAGGCCTCCTGAGCTGATCTGGTTACAGCAACTGCTAGCACCTGTGGGAAAACTGTCTCCCTACAAGCAGTAACGAGGGTATCAGCACCTTGCCTGGGTCAACGTTGGAGGCTATCAGCCAGGAATGAGTTGATGGGAGAGTCGGAATGAAAGAGTTGGTGAGGCAATTAGTGCCAAGGGATAAATCTTACACAGACAGATCTCTTATTCTCTCATCCCCTTCACCCCCACCTCCCTCGACAGCCCCGAGTCAAAGCAAAGCAAACAGATGGGGGAAAAATACGATTAGTTGCAGAGCCACCAGAAATCCAAACAATATTCCATCACGGGTTCTAGGCCAGCACACTAATTTATCGAGTGCACCGTGCTATTGGAAGTGGCCCGGTGTGCTAACTCGGCAATAGATCATGATAAAAAATGTAAGTGATCCGTTATCGCCAGGTTAATGCGCTTTACTATGCAACTCTGCCAGCTTGACAGAAACATCATTACATAATGATAATGATGCTCCGCAAACAGAAGCTGGAGGAGGGGGAGGAGGGAACTAGACCTCAGGCTCTGGGATATTGCAGAAATTCCTGGGCAAAAAGAGATGAGTTTTCAATTCATTTAAAAATAAAAATAGGAAACTGAAGTGAGTCAAGTCTCAAAAAGCAAAGATGTTACGGAATCATTAGTTCAAAGTAATGAATGCTTTTTTTTCCAGTTCATCTGCCTGATTAGGAGTGTTGATAACCATGAAATTCACCAGATACTTGCTATTGTTTCATTTCTCAAGAGCTGACAAGGCTGTTCAGATCTGGATGCACTTTGCTGATAATGTGGATGAATCAAAAAAATACCAGCCAGTCTTCCTGCCTGGCACATGGACTCTTACAAGCTTGGAAGAGAGACTGATGTCAGCAGGCAGAAGGAAGGGAGAGAAAGCACAAACTGCATGCAGCGCCTGGGAAGTGGATGCAGGGGGAACACATTAGAGTATTTGAGGGCGAGAGGCAGAGTCAGGCAGGGTGTTGGGACACCACGACGGTGACACAAGTGGGGAGAGAGGCAGAAACGGAGTACGGGCCCACGGTACTGATGGAGCACGTGCAAGCTGAGGGTAGGAGATTACGCACAGGCAGTGCCCTGGGTGAGATGAAACGCCTCTGCGCAGGGTCACTGCCAGAGAGGAGAAATATGTGTGTGACGGGAAGCGAGTGCATCGCCTGCTCCACAGGACTACGCAAGCATGGGGTAGGGGGTGTTGTGGGTGACGCTCACATGAGAAGTAACACAAGCACGGTGCCAGGGGAAGAGAATGTGAAAAATTGTTGGATGAGCAGAGGCCAAGAGGTGAGTTCTTTTGCCTCTGCTTTCTCCTCCGTTAGGCCCTAGCTGCAGGACAGAGATCCTGGTCTCTCATAAGCTGCATTGCTTTACCTCTGTCTTGCTTTGCGTCTTCTGGGCATGACATGTTTGTCTCTGGCACTGTAGAAATCTCTTGCAGTTGGTGTGCTCGCCTGGGTATTTTTAGCAGGCGCTTAGCATTATAAATCCTACCGGCTTGAACATTGCTGGGCAGACTTGGTATAATTTACCTTTGGTTTAGCAAGAAATAGGAGCTGACTCAGGGATTAAGGCGTGTCAAGTCAACACAAATAAAAAATAAAGCAGGGGAGGATTAGGCAGAGATGAATGCAACACAAGAGCTAAGTGTTAATTGTGAGTGTGGTGCAGGTAAAGAAGAAATAAAACCTCCGTTATTTACCACCTCCTTCTCTGAAGACACTGTCCGTCTTGGGGTCAGCATTGGCAGCATGTCCTGATAATTCATGTCTCTGTAGATTGCGGAGATTGCAGCCTTTCCCACAGAGCTCACTTTCTTTATAGGTCAGGTTTTGGAGTTGTGTCTCATAACTTAGAAAGTTCCTGCTTTGGCTTCTAGATAGCAGGCTAGGTGTCAGCCCTTGACCACATCTCGTGGCTTGCAGCTGCTGTGTGGCGTGGCTGTGAGCAGAGGCTGCCTGCTGACAGGATGCACTATGAGATGCCTTATTTGACACAGATTTTCTTCTCCAGCAGCAAGATTTCCCTTACAGGCACCAGACAACTTAACCATAACGGGAAGTGGAGGTTCTGAAGCACTGAAACGCTTCATGCACACCTGTTGTGGGAGGGAGGATGTTGTTGAGTAAACCTAGAAGCTTTTTACCTGTAGGTTCCTATGACTACAGTGAAAGGTGAGTAGTGGTGGCTGCAAGGTGATAGTGATGTGACAGCAGTGAAAAACCCTATAAAAGAAGGGGTTGGTCTTCCCTGGTCAATCCCTACTCTTTTTTTTTCTTTCTTTTTTTTTTTTTTGAGAATAATACACCTTGAAGGTTTCAACATGTAAACAAATTATAAATCTTCTGCCTTCCCTAAAGATGAAGCGGGCTATTCTGTTCAAACTGCTGGGGCTCAATAGAGGCTTAATGTTTAGTCACTCAGTGAGTGTAGAGTAAGATACCTTGTGTTATTATCTCCTGTTCAGCACAGCTGTCCCTATACACATATGGAATCTGTGTCAAAGCCCCTATCACACACTCCAGGCTTTCATGTTGCCCTGTTCATATCCCACATCTCATGGCCAGTGTCAGGCTTTGGCCAGAAGATAACAAAAGTAAAGATGGCTCAGTATTTTTTAATTTTTTTTTTTGTTCCTGTTCTACCTGTGCCCTGTCCTTGTCAGGAATAAATGGTTATAACAGACCTTGGAACAATAAATTTAATAGCCTCAGGTTGGTTTCTTGTGAATTATTGTCCTCATTGAAAATCTCTTTGTATTTCCTTTCAATTCTTTTTCTACTGGCAAGAAGATGCAAGGACTAATTTAGAAGGAGATAATGAGAGCAGCTGTATGTGCACATGGACATGTACACGTTCTTTCTCAAGGTAGTGTAAAAACTGTGATTAGTTGTTTAGATTAGTTATGCTTCAAATTCCCAATCAAAATTAGATGTTTGTTGTGCTAGTCACAGCAATTCCACATAACAAAACACTGCTCCTACCACTGTTGTTTGGCAGCAGCCTCTGATCAGAAGAGTGGAGGCAGGAAAGGTCTGTGGGCTCCAAAATGCATTAAAGTCAGCACAGGACAGCTGGGTTGGATCTCTTCACTGCAAATGTGGCACTGCAGCCCATGCATGTGCAGAGTCCTAGACAGCAACAGGGTGAATATGAAGAAAGATCTTGCTGCCAGACTTCCGTGGATACAGAAGCATGAGATGTTGTGTACCAGGTTACACGATGGAGTGTGTGTCTGTGAGTTGGGATTGTGTGACTATACAGCAGGAACAGGCAGGGTACTGCTTCCATCAGGACTGGGCTTCTAAACTCGCTATGCTGTGTATTTGAGTGGAGTGGCACTGTGTAGGTCTGAGGTGCCCTCAATCCAACCTTCTGTATTGAACCATCTTCCCTGATAATATATGTGAGCCTAAGGGAAGGAGTTGCCAAGATTCTTTCAGAGAGTATTTTTTTATAAATTCACTTTCTGTAAGAAGAGCAAAGAAAGTGTGGAAATGCTTGAATTTTATTCACTAGCATGGTGTCATGAAAAGGAGACAAGAGGGAGGGGTGGTGTTGGTGCCAATGGAATATGAAGCCCCTACCATTGTGCTTGAAGACTAAACCAATGAAAATCTCAGTCATACAAAACGCTTTATATCTGATCTTTCACTGTAAATGTCATATAAAGAAAGGATTTCTCTGATATTTCAAGGAGCAGCAAAGTCTGTGATGACATGCTCGTATCAAGATTTGCATATTTATTATGGATAAGCTGTCAAAATGTATGTTGTCAATTTCACCTTATACTTGGAATTTAATGATGCACATAAAGGACAGAAAATCTTTAATATTAATATTAATATGATTTTAGATTATAAGACTTCATTGTGGATATCAATCACCTAACCCTTAAGGACATGTCACTCAAGTTGATATAGTTTATAGAAAATTAATGTAATCCATTCTGTATGATCTATTGCAGGATCGGGGGGCTTGGGAGGTGGTATGGAGAGTAGGCAGGGTACTGGCCATTTTTAGTTTGCATTACTTTCTTAGAAGCCTGAAGTTCTTTGAGTAGGTTAATTCTCACTTACCTGGGGCTTGTTTGCTGTGTTATACATTACTACTGAGGTGCTGTGCAACTCTAACCCAAAGGAGAGTTTGCAGCTTTGCTGATGGCCCTGTGTTGTGTCAGTGTTCACATAAGTAAATCGTGTGTCACCAACAAGAGGTGCTCTTGGAGAAATATTTTGCTTTCATTTCGTACTTAGCAGTTTTAAAGGAGATGGGCATCACAGCTTTCAATTGTCTAAAGGGGAAGAGAGTGCAGGAAAGCAGATGAGAAGTCTAACTCCTGTGATGGATATGGCTGGAAACAGCTGCAGGAATGGGAGCTGTAAAAAGAGGAGGCTCAAGTTTCTTAAAACTCAGTTGTTCCTATGTTAGGGAAAAATCACCCTGATATTTGGGGGGAAGCTTTAAAAAGCTGTTATAGGCCTTGTCTTTTTTCATATTTTCTTCCTCGTTAAAAAAGGTAACTTCACTGAGAGCTTTATCAAATCAATCTTCTTACACCTCCTTGCAACTCTAGGCTAGAAGAAATAATTTGTGGGTGAACAGATTTAGGACCGGTTTCAAGCTCTGTCACATGCAGGGTAAAAGTTAAATACCCTTTCCTCCTTGTGTGTAGACCTGCTGCCCTGTCCTTTCTGTTCAAGCCTTCTGTTCAGACTGTAACTGTGCTGGGACGTGGCTATCATTCATCACAAGCATGCACAACACCTAGGTGTGGCCACCTGATCTCATTTTATCTTGCTAGTGATTGCATGGCATGTCTGATCATCTCTCTGACCCTCATCTCCTTTGATATGGTTTCACATGGAGGAAGGTGTTAGCCTGCTGCGGAAACCATGTTTTCAGCTTCTTTTAGTGTTGCTCAGTCGATTTTTCTCTGTGTGAAGAAAATACCATCCAACATTAGAAACAATCTTTTGTTTAGATTTCTGTTTTGAGTTAAGCTACTAACAGTGACTGTTCTGGGGACTTTAGGAAGTAGAACACCCACCTTTTCTGTTATCTTGTAAGCTGCGAGCATTCTGAGGGACATCTAGATTTGTAGAGGATTCTGAAACCATGGTGGGATAGGGGAGAAGGAACTATTATTCCCACCAGCAGAGAATCATAATGAGAAAATTCAAGAATGAAATGAAGATGACATGAGTCTCTTTTCCACTTCATAATACCCGCAGCAAACAGGTAGGGGAGCTCTTATATTTAGCACGTGAAAGTACCTGGAAACCTTGGCAACGAGGACTGGATTGGGGTAGTTACTGTTGGAATTTATAAACATACAAATTCCTCTTATGTCTCAAAAAAATGGTATACACAGGCTCAATAGATAAATGAAAAAATAATTTAAAGAAAATGCAGGTGGGAATGAGGAGGGGGTGGGTAAGGATGGCCTGAAAGAACTGTAGTGTCGGTGTTTTAAAAACACTTTCCTTTGATCATGGCTTTTAATGGAGCTGGGTTTCCACAGGTCTTGTGTTAGCTGCCTGGTTTCTGTCTTCTATTGGAGTGGGGATGAAGGGGATTGCATTGCATCTTGTTTGTGTAAATTAGTTAATGGATGAACACTCTGAGCATGTTTCCTTCCTTTAAATAGTACCAAGGCATCACTAGTACAACTTATTCTGCACGTTGGCAAAATGCTGAATAGGGAGATCTTTCTCAACACATTCATGCCTCAAGAGCAACCGTGAAAACAATAAATTCCAAATTCTGTCCTATTTTGACTGCTGTTTACCTCTTCTTCCCCCCCCCCCCCCCCCCCTTCCCCCTCCCTACCCCTTTTCTCCTGCTTGCATATTTAGGACATTTTACTCATCTGTGTAACTGTCTCATCTATTTCCTGTAGGCCTCCTGCGTAGTAGCAGAAGCAATGAAATAACCTAATCAGCCAAACACGTGTGCTCTTTCTTGCTTTGTGCATTTTCTCCTGGTTGTATCTGTTTATCTCCTTGTCTCCAATATCTGCTTTTATCTATTAGTATGTCTTCTTTCCCATGTTTTATCCGTTAATACCTCTTGTTCAGCTGAGGATAAACTCAGTAATAATTGCACTATAAAATGAAGAGTACACTACATGTCTCTTATTGCTCAGGGGTCTGTTAATTGGAATTTATAAAGTTCAATAAACAGTAATCCAATAAGACCTAAACTCTTATTCATTTATCTTAGAGGTAATATCCAGGCTGCCAGCAGCAAGCTGGAAGTGGCTGAACC